>JAGFNQ010001315.1:0-57455 GCA_024364735.1 Boesenbergia rotunda | reverse complement strand
TCTGTTTCTTGTTTAGACAAGAAAGGATTTTCGTTTATAATAAAGAACAAATGTTGTTCAGTTTATTTAAATGAAATGTTCTATTGTAGTGCACCTCTGATGAACGGACTCTATCTTCTAGACTTAGAAAACCCTATCTATAACATAAATACCAAAAGGCTCAAGTCTAATGACTTGAACCAAACCTATATCTGGCACTGTCGCTTAGGCCATATAAATGAGAGTCGCCTATCCCAGCTCCATAGAGATGGTTTGCTGGACTCATTTGATTTTGAATCATTTGAGACATACGAGTCTTGCCTTCTTGGCAAGATGACCAAGACTCCATTCAGTGGACACAGCGAAAGAGCAACCGATTTGTTAGGTCTTATACATAGCGATGTATGTGGCCCTTTCAATGTTGCTGCCAGAGGTGGTTATAGGTACTTCATTACATTTACTGATGATTTCAGTAGATATGGTTATGTGTACTTGATGACATATAAGTCAGAATCCTTTGAAAAGTTCAAAGAATTCAAGAATGAAGTACAAAACCAGCTTGGCAGGAGTATTAAAATACTTCGATCAGATCGAGGTGGAGAATACCTCAGCCATGAGTTCCGTGACTATCTAGCTGAGTGTGGGATTCTGTCCCAACTCACTCCTCCTGGAACACCACAATGGAATGGTGTGTCCGAAAGGAGGAATCGTACCCTATTAGATATGGTGCGATCCATGATGAGTCACACAGATCTTCCTATATCCTTTTGGGGATATGCTCTGGACACGGCAGCCTTCACTCTTAACCGTGTTCCATCAAAGGCTGTAGTAAAGACACCATATCAGATATGGACTGGGAAGAGTCCCCAGATGTCTTTTATGAGGATTTGGGGTTGTGAGGCTTACGTTCGACGTCAAGTCTCAGACAAACTGGGACCCAAATCTGATAAGTGCTATTTTGTAGGATATCCCAAGGAAACGAAGGGATATTACTTCTACATTCCCAGTCAGCACAAAGTGTTTGTGGCGAAGACTGGGGTTTTTCTAGAAAGGGACTTTGTTTCTAGAAAAACTAGTGGGAGTACGTTCGATCTTGAAGAACTTCAAGATATGGACCAAAGCACTGAGGCCTTGATGGAGGTTGAACAGGAACCACAAAGTGTTGTGGATCATGAGGTTGTTACACAAGGAGTTATGGAACAACATCCTGTTCAAGTAGACCTACCTCTTCGCAGGTCTGGTAGGGTACGTCATCAGCCTGAGAGATATTCATTTCTCTTGTCTGATGACAATGACGTTGTGCTCATTGAGAATGAGCCTACAACCTATCAGGAAGCTGTGATGAGCCCAGACTCTGAGAAATGGCTTGAGGCCATGAGATCCGAGATGGATTCCATGTACACCAACCAAGTTTGGACCTTAGTTGATCCACCTGAAGGGGTAAAACCAATTGGGTGTAAGTGGGTCTTTAAGAGAAAGACTGACATGGGAGGACTTACGCATACCTATAAGGGTAGACTGGTAGCAAAGGGTTTCAAACAAATTCATGGTATTGACTATGATGAAACCTTTTCTCCAGTAGCGATGTTCAAGTCCATTCGGATCATGCTTGCTATTGCAGCATACCACGATTATGAGATCTGGCAGATGGATGTCAAAACCGCGTTCCTGAATGGGAACCTACTCGAGGATGTGTACATGACACAACCTGAGGGTTTTGTAGATCCAAAGCATACTGGCAGAGTATGCAAGCTGCAAAGGTCCATTTATGGACTAAAGCAAGCTTCTCGGAGCTGGAATCTTCGATTCGATGATGCAATCAAACAGTTTGGTTTCATCAAGAATGAAGATGAACCCTGTGTCTACAAGAGGGTTGAAGGAAACATAGTAGTTTTCCTCATATTGTATGTGGATGACATACTACTCATTGGGAATGATATTCCTATGCTTCAGTCTGTGAAGACTTGGCTGGGGAATTGTTTCTCAATGAAGGACTTAGGTGAAGCAGCCTGTATTTTAGGCATCAAGATCTATAGAGATAGATCTAAGAGATTGCTTGGCCTAAGTCAGAGTACATATATTGACAAGGTCTTACTTCGGTTTGCCATGCAGAATTCCAAGAAAGGATTTCTGCCTATGTCACATGGTATGAGTCTTTCGAAGACTCAAAGTCCCTCTTCTAGAGAGGAGAGAGACCGCATGGATCAGATCCCTTATGCCTCGGCCATAGGATCTGTCATGTACGCCATGCTATGTACTCGTCCTGATGTCTCGTATGCTTTAAGTATGACGAGCAGATACCAGTCAGATCCAGGTGAGCGTCACTGGATAGCGGTCAAGAATATTCTTAAGTACTTGAGAAGGACTAAAGAATATTTCTTGATATATGGAGGCGATGAGGAGCTAACTGTAAAGGGTTACAGTGATGCCAGCTTCCAAACCGACCAGGATGATTATCGGTCGCAGTCAGGGTTCGTGTTTTGTCTGAATGGCGGCGCTGTGAGCTGGAAGAGTTCGAAGCAGGACACAGTTGCTGATTCTACAACAGAGGCTGAGTATATTGCTGCATCAGAGGCAGCAAAGGAGGCAGTTTGGATCCGCAAATTCGTTGCAGAGCTTGGGGTGGTTCCTAGCATTGCAGATCCCATAGAGCTCTATTGTGACAATAATGGAGCTATTGCGCAGGCTAAGGAACCTCGCTCATACCAGCAGACTAAACATATACTACGGCGCTTCCATCTCATTCGAGAGATCATCGATAGAGGAGATGTGAAGATATGCAGAGTACCCACAGAGGCGAATGCCGCAGATCCCCTGACCAAGGCTTTGGCACAGACAAAGCATGATGGTCACACTAGATCATTAGGTATTAGATACTACAGTGATTGGCACTAGTGCTAGTGGGAGATTGTTGGTGAGAGCCCTAGAGCCGATCATGTAATGATTGTATGGACGAATTTGTATCATATTCCTATGTATAAATAAAGGCATGTTTTATGGTTATTATACTTATGTGTATTTGTGCCAATTAGCTAAGTATAATAATGTCCTTGAGTAGAAGGTTTTTATCTATATCAATCGATTGGTTGAATCGATAGTGAGATGATATAGAGAACACTACTCTAAATAATTCCTAGTCAAGTATTAACATTCTAGGACAATGTTAATACGTAGAGGCTAGCATGTAAGTCAACATGATGACTTGATCTCACAAGTCATGGATATAGAGATATCAAGTTGACACATGGGTATGCATTGGAGAATGTATACTGAATGACCCGCCATGAGAAAGTATCATGGATCGTTATATGAGTGTCATATACTTTCTCATGTGGCTATTAGTATGACTATTAGTCCTTGGACCTGAAGTCACCATGGATTCCTACATAAGGAGTTACGTACTTTGGCTTCGTCAAACGTCACCCGTAAATGGGTGGACTATAAAGGCGATTACTGGGTATGTAACAAATTATGGAGAGGGATGTGAGTGATGTAGATGGGATCTATCCCTCCTATATGACGGGAGCGATATCGTATTCTTGATAGAGTTAGACCACAAAGTGCATGGCCATGCCCAAGTGAGTCAATATGAGATATTGAACTCATTTGATTAGTGTGAGTCTACTTGGAGTTCAAGATATAGATTGACTCGAGGATGACACGGTCTATGCCTCAATTGAGTCAATCTAGATATCATGGATAGAGGGACATTATCATATATTGTGAGAGTCACAATTATTAGTCACAAGGTGATGTTGGATCTCAACATTCTTGTAACTTGGGTAGCAATGATGTGTTGCTAGATACCACTCATTGCTTATGTTTCTAAGAGGTTAGAAGCATTGCCAACGTTACAAGAACCTATAGGGTCACACGCAAAGGACAAATAGATGGAGAAAAATTGAAGTCAAGTTTGACTTGACTAAATATGGAAAGTCCATAAAAGGCAAGTTTGACTTGACCGAAATCCAAATCAAGTTTGACTTGACTTGGTTCCACTTCAAGTTAGACTTGACATGGGAGAAGAAATGGAGTCAAGTTTGACTTGACTAAATATGGAAAGTCCATAAAAGGCAAGTTTGACTTGATCAAAAACCACCTCACCTTGAATTGACCAAGTGATGACTTGGCTTGGTTTTTGACTAAATGTGTATGCCACATCATTTCCAAGGTGGTAACCCCTCCCATTTGAATTTGAATTCAAATGGAGGAGGTTATGGCATGTTATGGCCGGCCACTTAATGGCCATTAAGTGGCCGGCCACCAAGGGTGAACAAAAAGGGATTTTGGTTCCCTTTTTGTGTGTGGCTCTTCTTCTTCCTTTTGAGATTTTCTTTTGAAGATCTTGCTCTACTTCTCCTCTTGTCAAAATCGAGAAGGTGCTAGCACACCTAAGGTTTTGATCCATCTATTTTGTTCGCATGGATACATATAGAGGAGTGTCTGCCTTGATACTCTACGAGATCCGGCGGCTTTTGGACAAGCGGGAAAGCGAAGGGCTACGCATCAAGGGTAATGGTTCTATCATGTAGATCTAATGTAGATTTAGTAGTGAAACTCGTACTCGTAATTTATTTTATGTTCGCACGGATCCCGTGGCCGAACTTCTGGGGTTTCCGCAACGCAAAAGGCGATTTTTGCGGCCTAGAATGTCTAACACATTCACCCCCCATCTGCACGCCTATATCGATCTTTCAGTTGGTATCAGAGCGAGTATCGCTCTTGATCGGACTAATCGCCGAGAGAGCACTTACTAGAGGAAAAAGGGGGTCATGGAAGACAAGTTGGGTGACGATATCAACTCACCACCATCATATGAGCATGAAAATTTTGATTATTGGAAAGAATGAATGAAGATGTGGCTCGAGATGGATTGGGAGTGTAGATTGACCCTTGAAGAACCATTTGAAATTCCAAGAGACAAGCATGGGAAGAAGCTCCGCCCAAGATATTGGACTCAAGAACAACAAGGACAATCAAAGGCAAATGAGAAGGTAATGAGTATATTAATAAATCTTTTGCCTAACAACATTTTGAGTGTTGTAGGCAATTATAAGAATGCACACTAATTATGGACCAAGTTGGTGGAATTTCATAAAACCCCTACACAAGGTCATGTGGTGGAAGAGCCCAAGGAAATGGGCTCAATAGCTCACGAGGAGGAAGAAGTGTCAACTTCTTCAAGTGAGGAGGAGGAGCTAAGTGAAAGATCATCGGCCTCCTCAAGAGAAGAAGAAGAAGAGGTCACCACCTCAAGGATTGAGGGGGAGGAGAGACCCTCATCTACACATGATCAAGAGGAAGCCTCCACATCGTCAAAAGTTGAAGAAGTAGTCAACCTAGCATCTACCTCCACCAAAGCCAAGAGAAAGGACCACATTACATGCTTTGGGTGTAATGAAAAGGGGCACTACAAGGACAAGTGCCCAAAAGGTAAAAGAGAGGTAACTTCTAAACCCGGATCCATTCAATTTGAATCTAACATAAATTGTAGGAATGGAGGAGCCCAAGAACGGAAGAAGAAGATTAGATGCTTTACATGTGGAGAGATGGGGCACTTTCACACCAAGTGTCCTAGAAAAAGTGAGCTAAAGAAAATGGAGCACTTGAGGAGATGGGAGAAAGAAGAAAGAAAGAAGAGAAAAAGCCCACATCAAGGAGGAACACCAAAGGTAAGGAAGGTAACTTCTAACCTTAAGCCAAAATGTAATTCAATGTCAAGTTCTTCTTTGCATTCTAAAAATAATGCATATCATTCATCCATGCATGCTAGAACTCATGAAAAATGTCTAATGATGAATAACTTTGGATTTAGATATAATGATAGCAATAGAAGCATGCATCATGATCAACCCAAGACCTCTAGACCTAAAAATCATGGTACTAAACCCAACAAAGGGAAGAATGTGCCTAAGAAAATGGGTAGATCGAGAAATGTCCAAAGTGGACATATGGACTCAAAGGTTCAAAACTTAGAAAGGGAAAATCAAGCCTTAAGGGCAAAGCTTAATACTTTAGAAAAGACCCTAGAAAGATTCATGATTGGATCAAAGGGTCTAGACATGGTGTTGGGTGGTTTAAACAGCACCAATGATAGATCAGGGTTGGGATACCGGTCTAAGAACTCCCATGCCAAGGGAAAGAGATATGCTAGGGTAGCATATGATTATGGCAAGAAGGGGGAGTCCAAAAATGGCAAGGGAATGCCATTTAAAGGAAAGAAAAATGTCTTAACTAAGGACAAGGGGTCCAAGGTTAAGAGTGTCAAGTTTGTAGGCCAAGAGTCATCGGCGGAACACCGATGTGGCCTAGTGATGGTTGAGTCACCTAGGGAGGTGGCTAGAGCTAAGAGCTCAAGGGGGAGCTCTAGGAGCCTTTGGGATATATGGTGAATGGACTTTGGGAGAGGTGCTCCTAAAGGTCTAGATGGACCATGGAGTGTGCCAAAAGAATTGGAGACGGACTTGAGTCTCAATTCTTGGATTTTGGCACGGTGTTGTTGTGTTTCATGCATGAAAAGATGACATTGGGGTCATATTACATGAAAATTGGTTTTTGGTGTGTAATTGCCATGTAAATCAATGCTAGGGATGCATTGTGGGGTGGCATGGGCAAAGGCATCAAGAGGAAACCAAAACTAGGACTTTAGGTCAAGGTTTGATTGAAGTTTTTGGCTAGTTTTGGGATTTGTGTCAAACTTGGGAATGGTGATAGATACATTTTGGAATGTATTTTTCCCAAGTAGATATGGGTACCACAAACCTCTCCACAAAATTTGGGAATTTTTGGAGATTTGTGGAATTTTTGGCGCATTTCTGAATTTCGTCAGAAATGCTGAAATTTTAGACTTTCAGAAGTATCAGTCGACTGCCATTTTGGCAGTCGACTGGTAAAGGCCAATTTTTGTATCAGTAGCTGGTTTGGTGTCCAAATGATGCATTACAAGTATATGGGGGGCTAGTACACATTGTTTATGGTCATTGGGGATTAAAAGAATTGATAATTGGGATATTGTTGGGTTCTTTTTGATGTTATGCAAAGGGGGAGAAGTGTTAGGTTTAAGTTAGGAAACCAAACACAGCTTTGCTAGAAACCCTAGGTTTAGGGGGAGCAAAGATTAAAGGGGAGCATGGTTGCTCCATTCTTGGCGTAAGGGGAACCTTGGAGATGTTGTTAAAAAGCCTTTGTAAGTCCAGTGTAAGGGGGAGCTTGGGAGAAGTTTTAAAAAGCCCAGTTTTGTTAGAAAATCCTAACTTGGAGGGTTAGGTGGTGAAAATCCTAGCTTGGAGGGCTAGGTGTGGGAAAATCCTAACTTGGAGAAGTTAGGTGGTGAAAATCCTAACTTGGAGGGTTAGGTGTGGGATGCTTTGGGATAGGATACAGTTATGCATTGCATATGCATTCATTTAGCATGGTTTTTGCTATTTACTACTATCTTGCTTTCCTAACTTAAACGGATTGCCAAACATCAAAAAGGGGGAGATTGTTGGAGCAATCGACCCTAAGATGGTACGGAGTGACCATGGGTTTTGATGTTTGGGCAAAGGGTTTAAGTTAGGTTTACCCTTGTATTTGATATGCGTATGTTGAGTGTGCAGGTTGTATAGGTTACGCATATGGACATGACTGGACGGCCTCAGTATGGTGAAGGATGGCATGGAGGCCAGCTGGAGGCTGGCATGCGCATCTGAGGGACCATGGAGTGCAGGGATGATGAGCTGATAGGCGCGGACTTCGAGGCATACGTGAAGGGTGGCATGGAGGCAAGCTGGAGGCTTGCGTGCGCATCCGAGGGACGAGGGCCGAAGATGAAGAGGGCGCGAAGGCAACAGTCGAGGTTGCGGAAGAGGAGTCAGTCGAGTCGTGAGGGTACGAGTGCAGTGTGATTGTACTCGGGAAATCCTAGGGTTTGAGTGCGGAGTGGAATGTACTCAGGATGGGTAACCTTAGGTGGTTGAGTAGACCAGTCGACTGGCCTGGGGGCAATCGACTGATGGAACTCACAGAAAGGTCTCAGCCCTGGGACCAGTCGACTGCCCTGGGGGCAGTCGACTGGTAGGTGGCTGGTGAGCTGGCAAATTCGAACGTTGGGAGTGTAACGGTCGAATTTGGCTGGCACCAGTCGACTGCCCTGGGGGCAGTCGACTGGTAGCGAGAAATCAGCCCCGAGTCCTATTTAAAGAGGACTTCGTGGTGGCTGAGTTTCTTGACGAATCTTGCTTGGGTAAGGCAAGGTAGTAGTCTTGTATACTCAGGAAGTGTCCTTGGTGTTGTGGCGAGGTTTCTCCACCCACAAGGAGTGACGAGTTCTAGCCGGAGGTTATCCGGGGTTTGATCCACCGACGGATTGTTGGATTAGTCACCCAACCGGCGTGAATACCAACTAAAATCAGGTTGTTAGCATTGTTATTTCTTTTGCATATTATTTTCGCTGCGCTAACATCTTTGTAGAGATCAAACGATCCATGAAAGTGCATTCACCCCCCCTCTGCACGCCTATATCGATCTTTCATCATAGACACCATGCCACTTGCCATAGGATTTATTGTACATTCCCAGCCACAAAGTTGGGCAAATGCTTTATTTCTTGGTGATAGATGGGGTGTTGGAATAATAACATGGTCGAGTGTTGGAATAATTGGATTAAACCAGCTCGTTATCTCCCTATTGTGGCTATGGTGGATCACATACGCATACAAATCATGAACATAATGCATGGGCGACGTGAATCAACAATGGCGATGGTTAAGAAATTAAGTCCCAAAAAGGAGAAGGCTATTGCTAGTGTTTATCTTGAATCCCGAAAATTAAGAGTGCATCGGTCATGTAATTGGAGGTTTGAGATAGTTGATGGGGAAAAATCCTTTGCTGTTGATTTAATTGATAAGAGTTGTTTGTGCAGAGCTTGGTAGATCATTAAGCTTCCATGCAAGCATGCTTGTGCTAAAAAAATCCCATGCAAGTATGTTTGTGCTCCCAATCCTTAACATCTGCTATCAAATTTACCTATATAAAAACATACTTAGTAATGTAAGCTAAAATCTATACGTAGTTAGTAACAATATACAATAACATGCAAAAACAAGTAAATTTTAAAATAATGAATCTCGGATTTATACTTCATCTACCTATGTTTTCCCCTTCCTCTTACATTTTGGTGTTGAGCTAGGAGGAGTCATAAACATAGACTCCTTTCTTTTCGGCACACGATCATCTCTACACCTCACAGTATCCACAATGGAAGATTGAAAGTGGCTGATGTTCTCTGCTTTCGAAGTACCAATGTCACTACCAGAAACTTGCTCTTTATTCAAATCAGAAATAACATCTTTTATCACCAAATTAACATTATCATCAATGTTAGCAGTTGTCAATTCCACATTCAACTTCTCCAACCCAGCAAGTTCATTTCACCACCCACTTCAACCTCAACAATCTTAGTCTCTTCTAAAATCAATTCCTCACTAACTTTTTTGGTCTCCATCTCAGTGCTCTTAACTGCAACAATTAGTTCAAGCAACCTCTGGGTATTAGAAATTCCAGAACATCTCAAACAAAGTGGCACCTGAAAAATATAAGTAATGTAGTCAAAAAATGTGTTGTCATCATTATTTAACATAATAAATTTATTATTTCTATATTTAGAGAATAAGTTACCTGCTTGCCACTTAAGAGTATCTCCTCCTCCGGAAATGATACTATATCTAACACCTTTTCACAATTATAAATAAAATGTCACTTCTATAATCATATCTACAAAAAAACATACTAAAAACATACAACTTACCCTACTAAAATCAATTCTAGAAAATAAACTCTCAGCAACAATATCTTTGATTGATATCTTACTCCTTTCCCAGCAAAACAACCGTGGGAAATAACATAAAGAACGTGCATATCCAAATGAAGGAATTCTTTCATACAGCCATGCCTGAATACATATATAGAGAGAGCAATATAATAATATTAAACATATCACAATTGCACTAAAAATATTAAAAACTCACCATCAAACCTACAGTACAACCATCTAAATACATTTTGCAACCAGCCTTTCCTATGCCATTACCGGTATGCAAGATAATTTGGTGGCATAAAAATCTATATGTTGCATCTCCCCATGAATAATCAAAGAACGTCATCAAGTTATCAATGCAGAACATAATAAATTGAGGAGTGGAATAGTTGCTAACTGGAAAAATAACACAGTTAAATAGAAGACAAATAAATAGCCTAACAAAATCATCCACTTCAGATTCCTTCTCAGATCCAGCTAATGACCGTAAATTATCATGAATCATGGTCCTATTTACATTGCCAACTTCCCCTCCAAATAGCCTAAGAACAAAATTGGACTCCATGCTAGTATCAAGATCAACCGGTTGCCCGACATGGGCAAAACCAAGGACAATGCTAAACTCAGTCGAAGTGAATGGAACTACAATGTTGTCACCAAAAAAGAAAGAACGAGAAGGCAATAATTGGAATCTCTTTAAAACTAAATCAACTCTAGTACTACTGATAGGCATCTTAGGCATCTCGAGTCATGGAGCAAGTGGAGTGCTTTTAATCCTCTCTTTTTACTTATCACTCATAATTGGTATCACCTCACCCAGTACATCTTTGAAATATCCAGGAGAGCAACGGGAACAAGATTGTTTGCTACTCTTGGTCTTTCCCTTATCTTGCATTACTCTCTTCCCATTATCTTTCACCATAAATTTAGCCTTAGCCTCCCTTGTGCTCCATGTAAGAGCTTTTTTTCTCATATCTGCATAAAAAATAAATTCACCGAAAATAAATTAAGTTATCAGTCATACTATCATGTACAAACCATACAAAATTAGTAGATTGCTAAGATATGGTCGTTTCACCATATGTAACTAAAATTTTATTTTTCCCTAAACCCAAAACAAAATTTCATTTTTCCTAAATTTTTCATCTTGAATTCCTTTTTCAAGATATCAATTGTATTTAGAAGTTCTTCAGAAATTCCAATGATATTCAAATCATCAATATATATAATAATAATGATAAACTTTGATCCATCCCTTTTTATAAAAACATACAGGCATATTGGATCATTTTGATATTTGTGTTGTACCAAATAATCACTTAGACGTTTATACTACATACGTTCAGATTGCTTTAATCCATATAAAGATCTTTGTAATTTAATGGAATACATATGTTTAAAATTTGAATTGGATGCTTCTGACATCATGAGTCCTTCAGGGATTTTCATATAAATATCATTATCAAGCTCTTCATACAAATAAGTTATTACTACATCCATCAAACACATTTCAAGCTTTTCTTATGCTGTCACACAAAGAAGATATCGAAATGTGATTGCATTCACAACAAGGGAATGTGTTTCTTCATAATCAATACTAACTTTTGAGAAAAACCTTATGCCATTAGACAAGCTTTATATCTTATGATTTCTGATGGGGCTGGGTAGTCGGGGCTGGACACGGGGATGAAGAAGCTAAGGACGCAACTTGATCAACTCTCTCGGGCCCCGGGAACCCCTCTCAGTGGCGCACTCGGGAAGGCTACCTCGGGATATTGCACCCAGAGACTCCCGAGCTCACCTCGGGAGGCGGTGTCCTCGCAACAGCCGACCTCAAATACCTACTAGAAAAAGTCCATGCACCCCCTGTAAAAATGGCTCAACGACGGAAAGAATGGTAACGGCGCCAACGGTTTCAAGAAATATCCCTTTATCACCGAAAGCAAGGGGCGTGGCTCAAATATCGGAGTCGTGGCACCGATAAAGGGGGCACGACCAATCTGCTGACACTAGTATAAAAGGTGCTTCAACCCCTCCGGTAAGGGGGTTACGATCTCTCATCTTTACATTCTGTCTTTCTTTCTCACCATCATTTGGACACCCTACTAACTTGAGCGTCAGAGTGGACTCCGCCGGACCCCTGCTGGTGTGTCCCCTAACGCTTGTGTTACTCTCGCAGGATCCCCCGGTTCCTCCGCGACGCAGGCATCTCCGCAGGAGCTGAGCCTCAGTGACTGGCCATCATCGACGACTCCTTCTGGAACAAATTTGGCATCGTCTGTGGGAAGATAATAGAGCAATTAAAGGAGCACCGATGGCAGAAGCAGAGGATCTCGCTCATCCGCGGGAGGATGAAGGGCCTAAGCAAGAGCGACGAGAAGTTGAGAGTGAAGAGGTGCAGATCCATCCACATCGCGGAGGGGGAAATACGCGCATCACTCTTGACCTCGCGCCAGCACTACGAAATCGCCTCGTCGAATGCCTGCGGAACCACAGAGACATGTTTGTTTGGGCCGCCGAAGAAATCAAGGGGGTCCCCCCAGCGTTGGCTATGCATCACCTACATGTGGCGCCGGAAGCCCGTCCCTTGAAGCAGAAGAGAAGACACTTCTCCCTGGATCAAGATAAAGCTATTCGGGAGGAAGTTCTAAAGCTATTAAAAGCCGGACACATCAGGGAAGTCCTGTTCCCAGCTTGGCTAGCCAACATGGTCCTTGTTCCCAAGCCTAGGGGCAAATGGCGAATCTGCATCGATTTCTGAGACCTAAACAAAGCCTGCCTGAAGGACTACTACCCCCTGCCCCGGATAGATCGGCCAGTAGACTCGACGGCCGGCTGTGAGTTCATCTCAATGTCAGACGCCTACCAGGGCTATCACCAAGTCCCCCTCGCCCCAGAAGACCAGGAGAAGGTTAGTTTTGTGACGGCTGATGGCACGTACTGCTACAACGTCATGCCCTTCGACTTACGGAACGCGGGCGCCACGTACCAGTAGATGATGGACAAAGTCTTCAGACACCAGATCGGGCGGAACATTGAGGTGTACGTGGATGACATCCTGGTCAATACGGAAAGAGGGGGGACATGATATCTAACTTGGAGGAGACGTTCGCCACCCTGAGGGCACACAGGTTAAAACTAAATCCAGCTAAATATTTGTTTGGGGGTCAAAAGTGGCAGGTTCCTGGGATATGTGGTGACAGAAAGGGGGATCGAAGCCAACGCGGAAAAAGTAAAGGTCATCCTGGATATGCCACCCCCGCAGAACTTCAAGGAAGTCCAGCTGTTGAATGGTAGAATCACGACACTATCCCGGTTCATTTCCAAATCCGCAGACAAAGCCCTCCCTTTCTTCAAAATTCCGAGGAAAGCAGTTAAATTTAAATGGGACGGCCAGTGTGAGAAGACCTTTGAGGAATTGAAGACCTACCTCGCCGATCTCCCGACCCTGCATAAGCTAGTGGAGGGGGAGACACTATACGTCTATTTATCAGCAGCCGAGCAAGCGGTAGGATCGGTGCTTGTCCGAGAACAAGACCGGATACAGCATCCTATCTATTTCTTTGGACACCTACTCAAAGACGTCGAGACGTGGTACACCATGATGGAGAAACTGGCCTACGCCTTGGTCCTAATGGCCCAAAGGCTATGGCCATACTTTCTAGCTCACTCCATCGTGGTCCTCACTAATAGCCCGCTCGCCCAAGTCCTCACTAATCCTGAGGCATCGAGCAGGCTAATCAAATGGACGATGGAGCTAAGTGAATATGACATTGAGTATCAGCCTCGCACCACCATCAAAGCACAGGCTCTCTGCGACTTCATGCTAGAGACCGTTCTGGAGACAGAGATCGAAGGTATGTGGATGGATCCGCCAACAGCCAACACAGTGGAGTAGGACTGTTATTGATTTCCCCCAGGGGGACACGCTGCATCTGTCTATCCATCTTCACTTTAAAGCTACCAACAATGAGGCCGAGTATGAGGCGATCCTGGCAGGATTACAAGCGGCCCGGCACATGGAAGCCCGTCGAATCACAGTCTACTCGGACTCGCAGTTAGTGGCTCAACAGGTAGACAGTGGGTTCGAAGTCAGATGCGAGTGGTTGCAAAGGTATGTATCCCTATATGAACAACTAAAAACCACCTTCTCGGAGGTCATACTATAGAAGATCTCCCGGTCGGATAATGTGCAGCCTGACGAGTTAGCCAAGCTAGCCAGTTCCATAACTACTTGGCGGTTGGAGGGACCCAGTGTGACGGAAATAATGGTGGCTCAGATCGGAGGAGTCAGAATGGATGAATCCGCAGACTGGAGGCACCCCTACATAGCATTCCTCCGGGATGGGTCCCTGCCGAGTGGAGGCCCAGGGAGTCGGCTGTTTCACCGACGAGCGGAGAGGTTTATACTGGTCGGGGATCAGTTATACAAGAGTGCCTATGTCCAACCCCTCCTAAAATGTGTCGGACCGGAGGAGACTGGCTACGTGTTACGAGAGGTGCATGAATGCATCTGCAGAAGCCATATTGGAGGGAGATCCCTATCTCGCAAGATCCTTTTAGCGGGATACTTTTAGTCCACCTTGCAGGCTGACTCACTCAACTTCGTGGCGAGGTGTAAGGTCTGTCAGAGATATCAGCATGTCTCTCATCGCCCAATGGAGCCGTTAAGAGTTTCAACAGTGTCATGCCCATCGACCAGTGGGGAATGGACATCGTGGGGCCCTTCCCCATTGGGCCCTAGCAGAAGAAATTCCTGCTGGTCCTCATTGATTAATTTTCTAAATGGGTGGAAGCTGAACCTTTGGCCAACATCACAGAGGGGGCGGTAATGAAGGTTCTATGGAAAGATATTGTCTGTAGATATGACACTCCTCATAAGCTGGTGTCGGACAATGACCGACAATTCTCTGGACAAAGATTAAAGGAATGGTGTGAGGGCTTGGGCATTATGCAGGCTTTCACCTCCGTCGCCTACCCCCAAAGCAATGGACAAGTGGAGGTGGTCAATCAGAAAATTCTGCGAGGGCTAAAAGTAAAACTAGATCATGTCAGAGGCAGTTGGGTCGAAGAACTCCCTAGCATCTTGTGGTCTTACCGGACTACTCCAAAGGAAGGAACCGACGAGAGCCCATTCCAGCCAGTCTAGAGAGCCGAGGTCATCATTCTGTTGGAAGTAGGGGAGGAGTCCCCGCGATGGCGACATTACCACAAGGAAGATAACGACCAGGAGCGTTTGATTGACCTGGACCTCATATCGGAGGTACAGGACAATGCTGTGGTAAGGTTGGAAGCCTATCGAAGGAGGATGCAGCTACCCTACAATCGTAAGGTGATCGCCCGTAGCTTCGAGGAGGGTGATCAAGTCTGGAAGAGAATCAAACCGGTGGGCGATCCCGGGAAGTAAGAGCCGCAGTGGGACGACCCCTACGTTGTCGTCAAAAAACTTACAGGAGATAGCTACTATTTGGAATACCATGAAGGCAGAAGATTGGAAAGGCCGTGGCATGTGAAACACTGCGCCCCTACTATACTTCGTGAGTCACCGTGTAATGCCCTTTCATGGATGTATGTTTTTACTGCTTCACCGCCTTGCAGTATAGTTAATAAAGGATGTGGATGACACGTCATGCTATAAATGTTAAGTCTCCGTTAAACCCTACAACCTCTCAGTGTGTAGGCTTGGCCTCGGGGCTGTACACGCCTGGCCAAGAGATGATCAAACCCTACAGCCTCTCGGTGTGTAGGCTTGGCCTCGGGGCTGTACACGCCTGGCCAAGAGATGATCAAACCCTACAGCCTCTCGGTGTGTAGGCTTGGCCTCGGAGCTGTACACGCCCGGCCAAGAGTTGATTAAACACTACTGCCTCTCGGTGTATAGGCTTGGCATCAGACTTGTACACGCCCGGCCAAGAGCTGATCAAACCCTACAGCTGCTCGGTGTGTAGGCTTGGCCTCGGAGCTATACATGCTCGGCCAAGAGCTGATTAAACCCGACAGCCTGCCGGTGTGTAGGCTTGGCCTTGGGGTTGTACACGCCCGCCAAGAGCTAATTAAACCCTACAGCCTCTCGGTGTGTAGGCTTGGCCTCGGAGCTGCACACGCCCGACCAAGAGCTGATCAAACCCTACAGCCTCTCGGTGTGTAGGCTTGGCCTCAGGGCTATACACGCCTGGCCAAGAGCTGATCCAACCCTACAGCCTCTCGGTGTGTAGGCTTGGCCTCGAAGCTATACACGCCCGGCCAAGAGCTGATTAAACCCTACATCCTCTCGGTATGTAGGCTTGGCCTCGGGGCTGTACACGCCTGGCCATGAGTTGATCAAAGCCTACAACCTCTCAGTGTGTAGGCTTGACCTCGGGGCTGTACACGCCCGACCAAGAGCTGATTAAACCCTACAACCTCTTGGTGTGTAGGCTTGGCCTCGGAGTTGTACTCGTCCGGCCAAGAGCTGATTAAAATCCTACAACCTCTCGGTGTGTAGGCTTGGCCTCGGGGGTTGTACACCCCCAGCCAAGAGCTGATTAAAACCCTACAACCTCTCGGTATGTAGGCTGGGCCTCGGAGCTGTACACGCTCGACCAAGAGATGTTAAACCCTATAGCCTCTCGGTGTGTAGGCTTGTCCTAGGGGCTATACACGCCCATCCAAGAGCTGATTAAAACCCTACAGCCTCTCGGTGTGTAGGCTTGGCCACGGAGCTGCACACGCTCGGCCAAGAACTGATTAAACCCTACAACCTCTCGATGTGTAGGCTTGGCCTCGAGGCTGTACATGCCTCGCCAAGAGCTGAGTAAACGCTACAACCTCTTAGTGTGTAGGCTTGGCCTCAGACCTGCACACGCCCAGCCAAGAGCTAATCAAACCCTACAGCCTCTCGGTGTGTAGGCTTGGCATCGGGGTTGTACACGCTCGGTCAAGAGCTAATCAAACCCTATAGCCTCTCGGTGTTTAGGCTTGGCCTCGTGGCTGTACACGCCTGGCCAAGAGATGATTAAAACCCTACAGCCTCTCGGTGTATAGTCATGGCCTCGGAGCTGTACACTCCCGACCAAGAGCTGATTAAACCCTACAGCCTCTCGGTATGTAGGCTTGGCCTCGGGGCTGTACACGCTCAGCCAAGAGCTAATTAAAACCCTACTGCCTCTTGGTGTGTAGGCTTGGCCTCAGAGCAGCACACGATCGGCCAAGAACTGATTAAACCCAACAACCTCTCGGTGTGTAGGCTTGGCCTCGAGGCTGTACACGCCTGGCCAAGAGCTGATTAAACCCTACAGCCTCTCTCTGTGTAGGCTTGGCCTCGGAGCTGCACACGCTCGGCCAAGAGCTGATCAAACCCTACAACCTCTCGGTGTGTAGGCTTGGCCTCGGGGATGTACACGCCCGGCCAAGAGCTGATCAAACCCAACAGCCTCTCGGTGTGTAGGCTTGGCCTCGGAGCTGTACACGCCCGACCAAGAGATGATTAAACCCTACAACCTCTCGGTATGTAGGCTTGGCCTCGGGGTTGTACATGCCCGACCAAGATTTGATCAAACCCTACAGCCTCTCGGTGTGTAGGCTTGGCCTCGGGGCTGTACACGCCCGGCCATGGTGTGTAGGCTTGGCCTCGAGGCTGTACACGCCCGGCCAAGAGCTGATTAAACCCTACAGTCTCTCGGTGTGTAGGCTTGGCCTCGGGGCTATACTCGCCCGGCCAAGAGCTGATTAAAACTCTATAGCCTCTTAGTGTGTAGCCTTGGCCTCGAGGTTGTGCACGCCCGACCAAGAGCTGATTAAAACCCTGCAGCCTCTCGGTGTGTAGGCTTGGCCTCGGAGCTGTACACGCCCGGCCAAGAGCTGATTAAACCCTACAGCCTCTCGATGTGTAGGCTTAGCCTCGGGGATGTACACGCCCGGTCAAGAGCTGATTAGAACCCTACAGCCTCTCGGTATGTAGGCTTGGCCTCGGAGCTGCACACGCTCGGCCAAGAACTGATTAAATCCTAGAGCCTCTCAGCGTTCGGGGTTGTACACTGTAACAACCTTACCAAAAACCAGATAAATGTCTCATGTCTGCTCCAGTTACACAGGGCTGAAGCTGAACAGGGAATCACGCTAAAAACAAGGGGTTTAACAATAAATCAAGTAAATATTCGCCCTAAGATCAGAGATTTCCAAAAGTGTAAACTATAGTTGTCAGGGGAGGATGGAAGCATGTAGTAAGTGGGGACCCTACAAAGCCCGCTCTTCGGGGGAAAGGTCATCCCAGACACATTGAATAGTTATGGCGCTTAAATCTGAGCCCGATTTCAATAACTGATCCTTCTCCAACTGCTTGATGGCGCCGTGAAAGCCCTGTTTGAGGGTCTTGAATGATTGTGCAGCCACCAGACTGGCGTACTCCTCTGACCCCAAAAATTTGGCTTTGTATGCCGCCTCCATCGGAGATACTTGAGGTACAGAATCTTTTGGCTGCTGCTGGACCCTGGGTTCGGCGTCGGCTTTGGCCATTCTGAGTGCCTCCACCTCTAGGAGCAGGTGCACCTGAACCTCTTGTACTTCGTGGTGCTTCTGAGAAGCAGCAGCAGCCTGGGCGTTAGCTCGGATCACTTGATCCTGGAGATCGGCTGCGTGAGAACTTGACAGTTCTAAATCGTGCGCTCGTAATGCCATCACGCGCTCCTGTTCTGCGGCCTGGTCCTCCAGGTTTTTCTTAGCAGACTCCAAAAGAGCAACTTGGTCGGACAACTCCTTATTGCGGGCTTGGAGTTGCTCTCACTCTTGCGATAATTTTTATAAGTCCTCTTCTAGAGCCCTGTTCCTCTCGGACCCTATGCGCACCCGGAGTTTGTACCCGTGCAGGGTATTCATGGCTACTATTAAGGAGGACAGGTAGTGATCAGCTTTCTCTCGGAGGACCCGGCTGACCTCTAGTTGCAGGAGGCCAGCCTCACGGGCCCGGCCTATTTCTGCCTCCGCATCCGCCACCTGCTGCAGGAGATTCTCAGTAACACCTCCGGAGTGCAGTAGGCGGCTCGTGGCCCCGCAGTTCGAAGCAACCTGGGGGGTGAATAAAGATAGTCGATAAAAGGAGGTTAAGAAGAATTGAGGAGCATGTACAAGGTATTTACCGCCTGTAAGGAGTAGCATGCCCAGGTACTGGACTGATCTAGTTGCATGCCAAAGCGGACCAGGAGCCCCCACAGTAGGGGGGCAGAGGAGCCAGGGATGTCGCTGGGGTGGGGAACGTCTTCCTCCGAACTTGAAGCGCTCGGTAATGCCCTTGTGGTGACTCCCTCTATGCAGATAGACTGGGAACTATCGATAGCCTTCTTCGCCATTAAGGGAGTCTTCCGATGGGAGCGAGGCGGTCTCGTGGGTACCTCCTTGTCGCGAGGAGGGTTGGCTGTAGGGGTTGCGGCACTCGTAACGGGAGAAGACATAGCATCAATGGAGGAGGGGGGTCCAAGCCCGACGACTGGAGCCGGAGAGGCTGCATCCTTAGAGGTAGTCGAGCGTAAGCCTTTCTTCAACCGTTTTATGGGTCGATCCTGTTGGGATCGTCGTTCGTGCCGTTTCTTCCTAGACACAGGGATAGTGGTGGGCATGCCAGACAAAGAGGAGGCATCTTTTTCTTGTGAAACCCCTGGAAAGGGGACGGGGGTCTCTCCTTGAGAGACTAAGGGTGAGGCCGAGATGCCATCGCTACGGGGGACCTCCAGCACTACGGGGGCCTGCTGACAGCTCTCCCTCCCTTTCGCCACCCTCGGACAGGATTCCTGCGGGAGTCGAAGATACTATCCCGGGGATCAAGGCTTATTCATGGGCCTAGTCCCACTTCAGAAATTTATTCTTCTCAAGAGAAAGCAGGGTGTCGCCTGCAGGGTAAAAGACAAGAAGGCGTCATCAAGTATCAACTGAGCATTATACTAGGGGCAAGGCTACTCATGCAGATTGGAGCCGAGGGGGGTCATCTTTGGACTAATCTCCGCTCGGTAAAGAAGATCCTCGCATTGCACCAAATGTAGCCCATGGAATTCCATCCCGGCCAAGATACTCTTAGCCCATTGATATCCCGCATCCTGTTGGAAATCACCCAAGTCGGGGGTAGGAGGCAAGTTCTTGTAACGATCCGGAAAATTCTCTTAATATTTTCTTTAAAATATTAAGTGGGTCTAGATAATTTTCCGAAGAATCTAGAAATATTAGTACGGACCTTAGCCTAGAAATCAAGGTTCTCTTATTTAAATTGAGAAACTAAGTACTAAGGGACCTTATAGGGGTATTCTAGTACCATTATTATGGGTGGTTTTAGGTAAAATTTAATATAAAAATAGAGGGATTGTAATGAAAAATATTAACATAATTATGGGAGAATTTTAAGGAATTTTCGAAAATGATAGGGAATAAATTAGAAGTAAAATAGAAAATTAGTGCATGCACCAAGGATTGAACCTTAGACCTCTTATATAACCAAGCATGCACTAACTAGTTCACCTAGCAAGGGAGTTCTATGAGGAAATGAAGTGGATATTAGTGAAGGTGTAGGAAATGAAGAGTCACCAAGGGAAGAGACACCATGCCTCTTCACTCACCCCTTTTCAAATAGTATAAATAGAGAGGAAGTTACAACTTCCCTCTTCTTCTTCATTTTTTCTTCTTCTTCCTCCTTACTTGGCCGAAATATTCAAGGATCTTCCCCTTGAGAAAAATTCCACCAAGGACCCCTATCTTGAAGATCTAAAGCCCCTACAAGGACACAAGGACTAAGGAAGGTTTAGAGACAAGAAGGTTCTCTTGTTATCTTCGATTTGAATTTTGTAAGCGAAATCTAGGAAGGTAAAACCCCCTCACCTGTGGTATGATAGCTTTCATAATATTTATCATGATCTAAGTTTTTGTTGGCATGATATGTTGGGAAAAAAAATCCATGATTAGGGCTTAGGGGACTTTCGGCCAAGGCTATGATTTGGGCCTAGGGATGTTGTAAATTCTCTTTTGTGCTCTTAAATGTTCCATGATATTATGTAAGGCATAGATTATGATATAGGGAAATTTTTGGATGCCCTAAAACCCTTCTAGGGTTTCGGCCATACTAAGTATAGGCTAGGGATTTATTTCAAATTCCTCAAGCATGATTAGTATGTCTTACTATGAAGTAGTATGGATGATAATAGGGATTTATATGAAAATTTTATGAGTTTGATACTCTTATAAGTTTCGGCCACATCAAGGTCAAGAGGCTAGGGGAAACTCCAACCCTTTCCAAGCATGATTAATATGATTTTTATGATACCTTATGAGTAAGAATGGTGTTAAATGAACTCTTCCATGGGCTTGTTACCCTTCTAGGGTTTTCGGCCAAATTGTGTTTTAGGTCTAGGACTTGGAGTTAAGTCCACTCAAGGGTTCAATTAATCTTTCTATGGCATGATATGTAGATAAGAGATATAATCATGATCTAGGCAAAATTGCCATGGACCCATGGTCCTTGAGACATTCGGCCAAGACCCAACCCTAGGGTTTGGGTTAGGGTAAGATCTCAAAAATGCATATTTATAAGTTCCCATGATGCTAGTACATGGTTAAGCATGATGTAAGGGCTTCCATATGACTAAAGCCTTAGTTTATGTGTTATGTGACATGACTTGTATGGTTAATTTTAGGTTATGATTTTTTTTATCATGAATATTTAGATCATACACCATGAATACATGAAATTTATGTAGGAGTATATTATGATAAATAGAATAATGCATGTATGATTGATAAAGGCTTATAATGAAATTATGACTCATGAAGGTATATGCATGATTTGGGATGAATTCTATGAATCCTAGTAGTATGTGTTAGGTTTATATGTAGCTTACCATTCATGTCTTATGATGGGTACTAGGATCATGTATGTAAGATAAAATATATCTTGTATGAGATGTATGTTGATTTTGTATCATGATCATGCAAGCTTTATGAACTCGGATAAGATTATGACTAGAAACATGATTATGTATGTATGCTCTATGTTATGAATAAAGAATGATAAGCATGATTAAAGATGATGGTTATGCCTTAATTATGAATGATAAGTATGAATGACAAGTATGAATGATGAAGGCATAACGATGATATGAAATAAGTATGTATGATAAGTATGAATGACAAGTATGAATGAAGAAGCATGCATGTTTATTTTCATGCATAAGGCTTGTACCGGACTGAAGTAAGGGTCCAAGGGATGGGTACCTTAAGAACGCCCCGGTTCTGGACTACCGACTATGCTGTCCACGGTTCTGGCACTATCGAAGCTGTGCAACAGGGATGGGCACCTTAAGAACGGCCCGGTTCTAGGACTACCGACTATGCTGTCCTTACCCTAGTAGGTCGAGGCTAGCTACCTCGTATTTACTTAGGGATGCGCGCTAAGAAGTATGTATGTGGTACAAGCCGGGGACCCCAATGATGTTATGATTAAGCATTGAAAAGTATAATTTCAAAACTAAGCATCCTTATGTAGTAAATGCATTAGACTCATTCATACATCTATGTTATGCATCGCGCCAAGGTAAGATTATTTTATGCTTGTATTTATGCTCATATTATACATCATGAATAAGTATGCATTATGTTTAAGTATGCTAAGAATCATGTCATGAATAAGTATGCATTATGTGGAAGTATGCTAAGAATCATGTTGTGAATAAGTATGCATTATGTGTAAATATGCTAAGAATCATGTTATGAATAAGTATGCATTATGTGCAAGTATGTTAAGAATCATGTCATGTATAAGTAATGCATTATGTTCATGTATGCTAAGAGTTATGCCATGTATAAGTATGTTTTATGTTTCATGTATGTTCATTTATGCCATGTATGACTATGCTTATGTTTATGCTCGAAGTTATGTTATGTCAGATGTTTGATATATTTATGTTGAAGCAACGTATGGTTTTAGTGAGTAGGAAAAGGGTTTTACTAAGCCTATGTGCTTATAGTTTTATTTTTCTCGTACCGCAGATCAACCTAGAAGCTATTAATGGAAGCCGCAGGGGAGGCAAAAGCATGTGTGTGTGTGGCAGTGACTTGGCAGAAGATTCTTGTATTTTATGATTATGACCAATAGATGACTTAAGACTTATGATGTTACCCTTACGGATAAGTATATACTGCTTATGATGTTTATGAATAAGTTATGAAATGATTAAGTTATGATATGATGCTACGTATGAATGTTCCATGTGTTAGTTGCATGATTAAGAGCATGTGTTGATTATAAGCATGTCTAGGAAAAAAAAATGTTTCCGCTGCATTAAGATATTGTCTAAGTACATGTATGTTTAGCGTAACGCCGCCTTCCTCGCCACACCTCGAGGTGTGAGTGGAAAAGGGGTGGGCATTACAGTTCTCCAGCCAATGAATATCGCTGAAAGGACGCTCGGGATGCCAGATATAGAAAAATCTCTCTTTCCACCCCTTGTGAGAAGAAAGAAGGCCTCCCAAAAATCTATGACCACCCCAAGCGGTGAAGCCAATGGCCCCGTGAGTGCCAACAGGAGCGAAGAAGAAATGGAAGAATTGGGGAGTTAGAGGAATGACGAAAAGTTTGAAGAGAACCAGAACCCCGCTCATCTGAGCGAAAGCATTCGGAGCCAGTTGGTGGAGAGGGATGCGGAAATAATGTACAACACTCATGAAGTAAGAGGGGATAGGGAAGCGAAGCCCTAGTTCCATTTATCCTAGGAAGAAGGTGTAAAAATCCTCATTGGGGGTTACCGACCATTGATCTCCGGTTGGGACCCTCACCTCCCAATCTGCTGGAATGTCATATTTTTGACAAGCAACCTGAAGGGAGTCCGACCTCACCTTGGAGGAGATAGTTTCATACCACTCAGGATGAAACCCCAATTCTCCCAAAGAGCATTCATCCGAGCAGGAAGACTTCTTTGTCTTTCCCATCATGGTCCAGGAGGAAGAAGGAAGAGCGCGGAGAACAAAGAGGAAGGTACTTTCGCCGGGAGAGCGCTATCAAGAAGGGCAAGTAAGGGAGGAAAACTCGGGACGACAACTAGGGTAAGGTTGTCGTAGGGTGCCGTTACACCCACTTTTATAGGAAAGCGACACCTCCCCCGAGGCAATTGAAGGCCAGCATGGTGAGGATATTCTCAGGCCGTCCCAAGGATCGGCTAGTTATCAATTGTCGGCGCTTCGTATGACCCGCAGTGTGCCGCAAAGCAAGGAAAAAAGACACGTGGCCCCACAGCACGCGCTGGGTAACCATGATATTTCAGATGCCACAAAAATCGCAGGAGTCAGGGGATGTATTCAAAGAAGCAGCCCGGGTCAAGAGACTCTGGGAATATGTCTAAAAGCCTAAAAAAAAGAGGGCACAGACTTAGGCGAGTTCAACCTCTTCATCCTGGCACTAGTCTGATCAGTCAGCCACACTTTCTTCGATCAGACTTGAAGGAGAGGACTTGTGATGGGGCTGGGTAGTCGGGGTCGGACACGGGGATGAAGAAGCTAAGGACGTGACCTGATCAACTCTCTTGGGACCCAGGACCCCCTCTCAGTGGCGCACTCGGGAAGGCTACCTCGGAAGATATTGCACCCAAAGACACCCGAGCTCACCTCGGGAGGCGGGGTCCTCGCAACATCCGACCTCAAATGCCGACTAGAAAAAGTCCACACCCCCCCTGTAAAAATGGCTCAACGAGGGAATGAATGGTAACGGCACCGACGGTTTCAAGAGATATCCCTTCATCGCTGAAAGCAGGGGCGTGGCTCAAATATCAGAGTTGTGGCACCGATAACAGGGGCACGACCAGTCTGCCGACACCAGTATAAAAGGTGCTTCAACCCCTCCGATAAGTGGGTTACGATCTCTCATCTTTGTATTCTATCTTTCTTTCTCACCACCATTCGGACACCCTACTAACTTGAGCGTCGGAGTGGACTCCGTCGGACCCCTGCCGGCGTGTCCTCTAACGCTTGTGTTACTCTCACAGGATCCCCCGGTTCCTCCGCGACGCAGGCATCTCCGCAGGGGCTGAGCCTCAGTGACTGGTCATCGTCGACGACTCCTTCTGGAACAATTTCATTTTTCTCATTTCGTTTTCGAACAATAACCCATTTATACCATATAAGGGTTGCACCTTTTGGTCCCAAAACCTCACATTTTGCAAGTGAGTTTAATTCCTCTTGAATTTCAGATTTCCATTTTGGCCAATCATGCATATTACAATAGTGTTCAATAGATTTAGGTTCTTGATTCTCATTTTCATTAGCAATATCAAGTGCTACATTGTATGCAAATTCATTGTCGACAATTAATTTTGATCTATTCATTAAATTGAAGAATCTTCTGATTCTTTAATGGGTATCCATGTGAATTGTTGATAATTTTTTGAAATATTATAGAACCAAGATGTCCCCCAACCAGTTATGTCAAAGTATAAAATCATTTGAGGCAATAAACATCAAGTTTACTATTGCATTTGTTTCTACTACATAGTATTGTGTAGTATAAACTAGATGGGAATGCGGGTAATCTTTCATATATGTGTTTTTTACCCACACTAATTTTATAATATAAAGATATTCAATATTCTCATTATGTGGCTCAATGCGATATCCATTTCGGCAAATATTGTTAAAACTTAGCAAATTTCTTTGAGACTTAGGAGACAACAATGCTTTGTCAATAATAAATTTCGTTCCTCCAAGTAATGATATATTAGCTCTTCCAGAGCCTTCAATAATATTTATACTACCAGATATTATATTAACATTACTTTCACCCACGTTTAAATAAGAAAAATATTTTTTCTTTCTGAATATAGAATGTGTCGTTCTATCAACAAGACATAAATCTTTATTATTGAATCCAAAAGCCATTATATTCTTCATTAAAACAAAAGAAATACATAATGAGAAACAACTATAAAATTACTAAAGAAACATAATAGCATATGAACTAATTTATTGTAAAATATTTGATCATGTTAGATATTTCCATAAATATCTTTGTTTCCAATTAAATTTTCTATTCCTCCATTAGAATCTATAAAGAAATCAAAAGCATCCAAATGTGTAGTCATAGAAGGACCAAGAATTATACTATTGTCTTGAAAGACAATATTTGTCTCTATATCTTTTGTTTTGTCCTTTAAAGAGGTTTGGTAGAGATCAGAAAGGTATTTTGGCATACAACATGTACGTGACCAATGTCCTTTCATGCCAAAACTATAACATAAATTTTCTGATTTATTTTCATCATTATCATGTCCACTTTTAACCCTTTTACCATTGCCATTTGTCCACTTCTTGTGGGTATTATTGTTAACCCACTTCTGGTGAGTTGTTGCACTTCTATTATTATAACCACCATGATTTTCTTGAAATTGATCATTTTTGTGTCTATGACCATGACCATGATCATGGCCACGACCATGATGAAATTTTTGTTTGTGTTTTTGTTTATTATTTTTATAAGTTATCTGATTCACTTCAGGAAATGGACTAGCACCAGTTGAGTGGGTCTCATGATTTTTCATTAAAAGCTCATTATTTTGCTCAGCCACAAGAAGACATGTAATCAACTCAGAATATTTCTTGAAACCTTTCTCTTTATATTGCTACTGCAATAGCATGTTAGATGCATAGAAAGGTAGAAAATGTTTTTTCCAACATATCTTCATTGGTAATTTTTTCACCGCAGAATTTTAATTTTGAGTTGATTCTAAACATAGCTGAGTTATATTCATTTAGATAAGCATCGTACCCTAGGGGTATATATCCTACCAATCCTAGCCATGCATATCCGTGAAATAAAAGAATATGAACTATCAATATCCACTAATAAGTCTGCAGAAACAGAATATAGAAAAATAATACCGCGGAAGACCGATCCATCAGCTCTCTGAGCCTCCTAAAGGGTAACGGCATAAACTCGTCCAATCTCTGATGGTGGAGTTAGTGGTGGATACTGTTGTGGCTGCGATGGAGGCAGAGACTGAGACGTTGATACACCAATCGACGGCTGAGGCAATATGCTGCAAGCGGATATGCTGGGTAATACTGAGGCTGGGGCATATACTGCTGCTGGGGTCATGTGGCAGAACACTGCGATGCTGCTGGGGTACTGATATGCTCGTATTCGTGCATGCTATACATGACTATTGGAGGGGCTGTCTGCGGTTGACGAAAAGAACGCTGAGTCTTTCATCCTCCTCTTTGAGGCCCTGTCAGCCCTGAATGTCCACTCTGACCCATGAGAAGAGGAGGGATACCTGTCTGCTACCACTCTCTAAAACCACTACCCATGAGTAGTCGAGCAGAGCAGTACAGAGCAAATGCACACACCTAACGGTATCCACTAACCCATGAGTGGTTGTGTGCGCATATTGATAGATCGCTTGCGTACGCTAGAGGGGGTGAATAGCGCTTTGTCGAATTCTTTCCACCTACGTTGTTAGTTTGCGCAGCGGAATATATAATAAAATAATAAACTAACAATAAGAACAATGTTAACAAACCGATTTACTTGGTATCCACCCCGGATTGGTGACTAATCCAAGAATCCATCGGTGGATCACTCCCCGGATAACTTCCAGCTAGCCCTCGTCGCGCCTTGTGGGTGAAGAAACCTCGCCATAGCACCTTGGACACTATCTGGGCACAAAAGACTACTAACTCACTTTACCCAAGCGAGTTTCGTCAAGAGTCTCAGCCCAAACCGAGTTCTCTTTAAATAGAACTCGGGCTGGAAACCCTCACCAGCAGTCGACTGCCAGACTCAGAATTCGACCGTTGACAGCCCCAACGTTCGAATCCAGCTGTACACCAGTCGACTGCTCCCAGGGCAGTCGACTGGTCCAGGGGCCAGACCCTTTCTATGAGTTTTATCAGTCGACTGCCCCAAGGGCAGTCGACTGCTCAACTCACCTACCTAGGGTTTCCCTTCTCGAGTATACTTCTCTTAGCACTAGGACTTTCCGGAGTTAATCACACAACACTCGTACCCTCATGACTCGACTATTGCCTTCAGGCCCTCTTCATCTTTAGATCCCGTCCCTCGGATGCACGCAAACCTCCAGCTTGCCTCCATGCCATCCTTCATGCATGCCTCAAAGTCCGTGCCCCTCAGCTCATCGTCCATGCTCTCCATAGTCCCTCAAGTGTGCACACAAGCCTGCAGCTTGTCTCTGTGCCACCCTTCACCGTACTGAGGTCATCTAGTCAAGTCCATATGTGTAACCTGTACATCCTGCACACTCAACATACGCATATGAGAACACAAGAAAAACCTAACTTAAACCCTTTCCCCAAACATCAAAACACTTGGTCACTCCGGACCACAGATTGCCTTAATAATCTCCCCCTTTTTGATGTTTGGCAATACGTTTAAGTTAGGGAAAGCAAAATAGTAGTCAATAGCAAATACAATGCATATGTAATGCAAAAATGGATCATATCCCAAGGCATCCCACACCTAACCCTCCAAGTTAGGATTTTTCACACCTAACCCTCCAAGTTAGGAATTTTCTCACACCTAGCCCTCCAAGTTAGGACTTTTCACTAAAATGGGCTTTTTAAAGCTTCTCCCAAGCTCCCCCTACACTGGAATTACAAAGGCTTTTTAAGAACCTCTCCAAGGTTCCCCTTACGCCAAGAATGGAGCAACCATGCTCCCCCTTAATCTTAGCTCCCCCTAAACCTAGGGTTTCTTGCAAAGGTAAAAGTTTGGTTCCCAACTTAAACTCAAACTTCTCCCCCTTTGCCTAACATCAAAAAGACCCCAATAATATCCCAATTATTGATTATTTTAATCCCCAATGATCCTAAACAGCGTGTACTAACCTCCCATACACTTGTTTTCCATCATTCGGACCCAAGTCAATTGCTGGATACCCACACCAGCCCTGACCAGTCGACTGCCCCTGTTGGCAGTCGACTGATACTCTGAAATTCAGTTTTTCAGGCCACATTCAGAAATACGCCAGAAATTTCACAAATCTCCAAAAATTCTCAAATTTTGTGGAGAACTTTATGCTACCCATACCTACTTGGGGAAAATACATTTTACCGTGTATCTATCACCGTTCCCAAGTTGGACACAAAACCAAAAAATTTCTTATGAAAATTAAGGCAAACAAGGAGGCAACCTCCCCCTTTATCTATGTCTTCTCCCAATTTTCACTTCACCTAGGTGAAGTTCTACCCAACTTAACACCATAGACTCAAATTAGGTTCTACCCAACCTAACAACCAAGTTCTTCTTCCTTGGACACTATCAAAGGATTGCCCCCAAGCAACCTTATCCCTAGTGCCAAAAAGAACTTAACAAAAACCTTGAACAATCTAAGAAGATTGCAAGCACATTTGCTAAGATATACCTTATCCTAGAAAAATATGATTTTATTGTTAGGATCGTTCCGTACGCTAGAGGGGGGGTGAATAGCGATTTTCCGAACCCCCTTGTTCCTGCGTTGTTAGTAGCACAGCGGAATATACAAAAACAAACAAAAACAAAGGAACAACGCTAACAAACCAGATTTAGTTGGTATCCACCCCGGCCGGGTGACTAATCCAACAATCCGTCGGTGGATCACTCCCCGGATAACCTCCGGCTATCACGTGTCGCTCCTTGTGGGTGGAGAAACCTCACCACAACACCAACCAATGCTCTGGACACGAAGACTACTAACTTGCCCTTGACCAAGACAAGTTTCGTCAAGAAACTCAGCCACCACGACGTCCTCTTTAAATAGGACTCGGGGCTGATTTCTCGCTACCAGTCGACTGCCCCCAGGGCAGTCGACTGGTGCCAGCCAAATTCGACCGTTGCACCCCAACGTTTGAATTTGCCAGCTCACCAGCCACCTACCAGTCGACTGCCCCCAGGGCAGTCGACTGGTCCCTAGCTGAACCCTTTCCCGAGTACATTCACACAGCACTCGATCCTCACGACTCGACTGACTCCTCCTCCGCAGCCTCGACTATTGCCTTCGCGCCCTCTTCATCTTTGGCCTTCGTCCCTCGGATGCGCACGCAAACCTCCAGTTTGCCTCCATGCCACCCTTCACGTACGCCTCAAAGTCCGCGCCCATCAGCTCATCGTCCCTGCTCTCCAAGGTCCCTCGGATGCGCACGCAAGCCTCCAGCTTGCCTCCATGCCATCCTTCACCGTACTGAGGCCGTCCAGTCAAGTCCATATGTGTAACCTGTACAACCTGCACACTCAACATACACATATAAGAATACAAGGGAAAACCTAACTTAAACCCTTTGCCCAAACATCAAAACCTATGGTCACTCCGGACCATCTTAGGGCCGATTGCTCCAACAATCTCCCCCTTTTTGATGTTTGGCAATCCGTTTAAGTTAGGAAAGCAAGATAGTAGTAAATAGCAAAAACAATGCTAAATGAATGCATATGCAATGCATAACTGGATCCTATCCCAGGGCATCCCACACCTAACCCTCCAAGTTAGGAATTTTACACCTAGCCCTCCAAGCTAGGACTTTTACCACCTAACCCTCCAAGTTAGGATTTTCTACCAAACCGGGCTTTTTAAAGCTTCTCCCAAGCTCCCCCTTATACTGGACTTACAAAGGCTTTTTAAAAACCTCTCCAAGGTTCCCCTTACGCCAAGAATGGAGCAACCATGCTCCCCCTAAATCTCAGCTCACCCTAAACCTAGGGTTTCTAGCAAAGATAAGTTTAGTTTCCCAACTTAAACCCAAACTTCTCCCCCTTTGCCATACATAAAAAAGACCCCAATAATATCTCAATTATTGGTTCTTTTAATCCCCAATGATCCTAAACACAGTGTACTAGACCCCACATACACATGTTTCTTATCACTTGGACCCAAGTCAGCTGCTGGATACCCACACCAGCCCTGACCAGTCGACTGCCCCCAGGGCAGTCGACTGATACTCTGATAATTAGTTTTCTGGCCGAATTTCAGAAACGCGCCAGAAATTCCACAAATCTCCAAAAACTCCCAAATTTCATGGAGAACATTGTGGTACCCATACCTACTTGGGAAAAATATATTTCACCATATATCTATCCCATTCCCAAGTTTGGTGCAAAACTCAAAAATTTTCTTATGAAAATTAAGGCAAATAGGAGACAACCTCCCCCTTAACCCATGCCTTCTCATAATTTTCATTTTCAAAGGGTTAAGTTCTACCCAACTTAACCTCCTAACACCAAGTTAGGTTCTTCCCAACCTAACACCCGAGTTCTTTTCCCTTTGAACACCATTAAAGGCTTGCTCCCCAAGCACCCTTATCCCTAGTGTCAATAAGAACTCAACAACATCTAAAAACTCTAAAGTTTGCAAGCACACTTGCTAGGATATACCCTATCCTAGAAAAAGATGATATCATGGAAATATCAAGTGTGCTTGACTTTTGGTACACATCTAAGTTTCTTAAGAATTTTGCATTAAGTATCAACTTTCAAATTCGTTTCTAATTCCATGTGTTTGTCAAATCTACCCATCATAATTCGACACATGGAATTGTCCTCAATGTTCCCTGTTTAACCTCTAAATCTTAGATACCTAGGGAACCTTATCAATCCTTCTTGATTTCCATAAAATCTAATAAATTCTTATCAAATCATGGGATAACACTTTATTCAAGGAATGTGAAATCATAACCAAGAATTTTAATCCTAAACCATATCCCATAACCAAGTTTGCAATTTCTGATTAGCCAACATTCTCATTATCAATTTCAGCCTATGGACCAGTCGACTGCCCCTGGGGCAGTCGACTCCCAAAACTCACAGAATGTTTCTGGGCTCGAGATCAGTCGACTGCCCATGGGGCAGTCGACTGATACCTGAAATTTCAGGTTTTCAGGCCGAAATTCAGAAATGCCCTAAAAATTCTATAAATCTCCAAAAATTATGAAATTTCGTAGGGAGATTTGTGAAGCCAATATCTTCTTGGGAAAAATATGTTTCCAAATAAATGTACTCCAAATCCCAAGATTGGCACAAAACTCTACTTCTTCCAAAGTGTATCACATAAACTCATCCTAGAAGTTCTAATTCTCACTTCTCTTCAATGCATCTACTTCTTCTTGATCACAATTCTTTTCTACCACTGAAATACATGGTATTCCACCATTAAACCTTAATTTTGTGAATTATAGCTCCTTTTTCACCTTTTCTCCCTAAATTCTCCTTTTGATGTGCCAAAATATAGGATTAAGACTTACCCACGTCTTCCAACCCTTTTTGGCACATTTCACCTAATTTCCTAAGGGAGAAACTTTTGAGATTCATTTACCATGGACCCCAAAGGCTCCTAGAGCTCCCCCTTGAGCTCTTAGCCTTAGCCACCTCCCTAGGTGACTCGATCCATACTAGGCCACACCGGTGTGCCACCGATGACTCTTGGCCTACAAAATTGGCCTTTTTAACCTTGGACACCTTGTCCTTGGTTAAGTCACCCTTTCCACCCTTGGATGGCATTCCCTTGCCATCCTTGGACCTTCCCTCCTTACTAAGATTGTATGTTTTCCCAACATACTTCTTTCCATTGCCCTTGGAGGTCTTAGATCGGTACCCCAATCCCGATCTATCATAGTTGGGTTTGATGCTACCCAACACCATGTCTAAGCCCTTAGACCCAACCGTGAATCTTTCTAGGGATTTTTCTAATGTATCAAGCCTTACCCTCAAGGCTTGATTTTCCCTCTCTAGACCTTTAACCTTGTAATCCATATGCCCACTTTGGACATTACTAGACCTATCCACTTTCCTAGGCATATGTTTCCCTTCCTTGGGGTTAATGCCTTTAGCCTTGGATACATAGGTCTTAGGCCTATCATGATGCATGCTTTTTCTAGAGTGGTGATCTACCTTGTTATCCTTATTCCTATCATTGTACTTAAATCCAATGTTATGTACCATTAAGTAATTTTCATGAAATCTAGCATGCATGGATGAATGATTTGCATTATTTTTAGAATGTAAGGAAGAACTTGAAATTGAATTTCTTTTTAAACTAGGGTTAGGAAATACCTCCCTTACCCTTGTAGTCCTTCCTTGTTGTGAGTTTTGCTTTCTTCTCTCTTCTTTCTCCCATCTCCTAAGGTGCTCCATCTTCTTTAGCTCACTTTTTCTAGGACACTTGGTGTGAAAGTGCCCCATCTCTCCATATGTAAAGCATCTAATCTTCTTCCTCCGTTCTTGGGCTCCTCCATTCCTACAACCCACATTAGCTTTAAAGGAATTTACAATGGGTTTAAGGTGTACCTCCTTTTTACCTTTTGGGCACTTATCCTTATAGTGCCCCTTTTCGTTGCACCCAAAGCACGTGATATGATCTTTGTTCTTGGCTTTGGTGGAGGTTGGAGTGGAGGTTGAAGCTTCTTCTTGTACTTGTACGGATGAGGGTCTCTCCTCCCCCTCAATCCTTGAGGTGGAGACCTCTTCCTCTTCTTGAATCACGGGGCTTTTCTCCTTAGGCTCTTGAATTTTTATAGGAGTCTCATGATACTCTTTCACCTTGCTCCATAATTCACATGCACTTTGATATGACCCTACACAACTCAAGATGTCGTTAGGTAATGTATCAACCAAAATATTTGTTACCTTCTCATTGGCTCGGAATTGTTCTTGTTGCTCTTTGTCCCAATATCTAGGACGAAGCTTCTTCCCGTGCTTGTCCTTTGGAACTTTGAAGGGCTCTTCAAGCGCAATTCGGCATGCCCAATCCATTCCAAACCACGTCTCGATCCTCGCCTTCCAATATGCAAAATCTTCATTGTCGTAGGCCGGTGGTGTGTAGATCTCGTCCCCAAGTGGACCTTCACCTTCCATTTCCTCTAGCGTATGCTCCCTCGGCGGTTAGTCCGATCAAGAGCGGTCCTCGCTCTGATACCAATTGTTAGGATCGTTCCGTACGCTAGAGGGGGGGTGAATAGCGATTTTCCGAACCCACTTGTTCTTGCGTTGTTAGTAGCACAGCGGAATATACAAAAACAAACAAAAATAAAGGAACAACGCTAACAAACCAGATTTAGTTGGTATCCACCCCGGCCGGGTGACTAATCCAACAATCCGTCGGTGGATCACTCCCCGGATAACCTTCGGCTATCACGTGTCACTCCTTGTGGGTGGAGAAACCTCACCACAACACCAACTAATGCTCTGGACACAAAGACTACTAACTTGCCCTTGACCAAGACAAGTTTCGTCAAGAAACTCAGCCACCACGACGTCCTCTTTAAATAGGACTCGGGGCTGATTTCTCGCTACCAGTCGACTGCCCCCAGGGCAGTCGACTGGTGCCAGCCAAATTCGACCGTTGCACCCCAACGTTCGAATTTGCCAGCTCACCAGCCACCTACCAGTCGACTGCCCCCAGGGCAGTCGACTGGTCCCTAGCTGAACCCTTTCCCGAGTACATTCACACAGCACTCGATCCTCACGACTCGACTGACTCCTCCTCCGCAGCCTCGACTATTGCCTTCGCGCCCTCTTCATCTTTGGCCCTCGTCCCTCGGATGCGCACGCAAACCTCCAGTTTGCCTCCATGCCACCCTTCACGTATGCCTCGAAGTCCGCGCCCATCAGCTCATCGTCCCTGCTCTCCAAGGTTCCTCGGATGCGCACGTAAGCCTCTAGCTTGCCTCCATGCCATCCTTCACTGTACTGAGGCCGTCCAGTCAAGTCCATATGTGTAACCTGTACAACCTGCACACTCAACATACACATATAAGAATACAAGGGAAAACCTAACTTAAACCCTTTGCCCAAACATCAAAACCTATGGTCACTCCGGACCATCTTAGGGCCGATTGCTCCAACATTTATGAAAACCACAAATGTGCTTAACTTTTGGTACATCATTTATTTTCCTAAAGGATTTGGCATTTATGTATCAACTTTGAAATCTACTCATGATTTCTTATGTTTGCCAACTCTAATCAATATCAATTTACACAAGGAATTGTCCTCAATTCTTCCCCTTTTTCATATCCTTTCATTTATCAAGAACTCATCATTCAATATCATCCATTGAATCTTAAGCACTCATTAGTTCTCCTTGAATTCCATGAGTCTTATTTCGTACAATCCATTAAACCATGAGTCAAACCTTAATTCAATAAGTATAATCAAAGATTTTACTTTAAGGTCATATCTTATCATCCAAAATACCTTTTCTCTCTAACCCTACTGGATCATTCAACTGCCCCTGAGACAGTCGACTGCGAAAACTTACAGAGAGCTTCTGGGTTGAAATTTCACTCGGACCAGTCGACTGCCCCTGTTGGCAGTCAACTGATACTCTGAAATTCAGGTTTTCAGCCCAATTTCAGTAATGCCCAAATAATTCCACAAATCTCCAAAAAATCTAAAATTTCATGGGGAGATTTGTTGGGCCAATGTCTCCTTGGGAAAAATATGTTTCCAAATAAATGTACTCGAAATCCTAAGATTGGCACGAAACTCAACTTTCTCTAAAATGTATCATTTTAAACTCATCCCAAAGGTTCTAATTTCGACTTCTCCTTAAGGTATTCTCTTATATTTGATCATAATTCATTTCTAGCACTGAAATACATAGTATTTGCCCATTAAACCTTAATTTTATCAATTATAACCTCATTTTCATCTTTTTCTCCCTAAGTTCCTTTTTTAATGTGTCAAAACCTAGGATTAAGACTTACCCGAGTTTTTCAACCCTTTTTGGTACATTTCACCTAATTTCCTAGGAGAAAATCTATTGAGATCCATTTACCACGGACCCCAGAGACTCCTAGAGCTCTCCCTTGAGCTCTAAGTCCTAGCCACCTCCCTAGGTGACTCGATCCATACTAGACCACACCGGTGTGCTCCCGGTGACTCTTGGCCTACAAAATGAACCTTCTTAACCTTAGACACCTTGTCTTTGGTTAAGTTGTTCCTTCTACCCTCAAATGGCACCCCCTTGCCATCCTTGGACTTCTCCTTCTTGCCATGATCATATGCCTTTCCAGCATATTTCTTTTTGTTAGCCTTCGAGACTCTAGACCGGTAACCCAAACCCGATCTATCATAGTTGGGTTTTAAGCTACCCAACACCATGTCTAAGCCCTTAGATCCAACCGTGAATCTTTCCAGGGTCTTTTCTAATGTATCAAGCCTTGCCCTCAAGGCTTGATTTTCCCTTGCCAAGTTTCTAACTTTAGTTTCCATATGTCCAGCTTGGACATTCCTAGACCTAGCCTCCTTTCTAGGCACATTCCTCCCCTTCTTGGGATTAGTACCATGATCCTTAGGTCTAGAGGTCTTGGGCTCATGATGCATGCTTTTCCTAGGGTTATGATCTACCTTGTTAACCCTAGTCCTATCATTATATCTAAATCCAAAGTTGTGCACATGTAAGTAATTTTCATGGTTTCTAGCATGCATGGATGAGTGATTAATTCTATTTTTATCATGCATAGAGAAACTTAAATTTGAATTAAACTTTGGCTTAAGGTTAGAAGTTACCTTCCTTACCTTTGGAGTTTCTCCTTGATGTGGGTTTCTTCTCTTCTTCCTTTCTTCTTTCTCCCATCTCCTCAAGTGCTCCATTTTCTTTAGCTCACCTTTTATAGTGCATTTGGTGTGGTAGTGCCCTAGCTCTCCACATGTGAAGCATCGGATTTTATTTTTCTTTTCTTGGGTTCCTACAATCCTACAACTCATGTTATATTTTAAAGGAATTAAAATAAGTTTAGAATTTATCCCCTTTTTACCTAGTGGGCACTTGTCCTTGTAGTGCCCCTTTTCGTTGCAACCAAAGCATGTGATGTGCTCTTTCAATTTATCTTTAGTGGAGGTAGAGGCTTTGTCTTGTTCTTGTGTGGATGAAGGTCTCTCCTCCCCCTCAACCCTTGATGTTGATACTTCTTCTTCTTCTTTGGATGAGGTGGATGACCTCTCACTCTCTTCTTCCATTTTACTTGATGAGGTAGTTGACTCTTCTTCCTTTTTCTCCTCTTCGAATGTCGAGCTCCTCTCCTCATCCAATTGATCCTTCTCCTCTTCTTGGACCACTAAGCCCATTTCCTTGGGCTCTTCTTCTTCTACTCGTGTAGGGTTGTCATGGAGCGCTACTAGCTTGCTCCACAATTTCTTAGCATCCCTATACTCACCAATCCTATCCAAAATGTCATTAGGTATTAAATTGATTAACATTTTGATTACCTTGTTATTGATTTTGGATTGATGAATTTGCTCCTCGGTCCACTTCTTCTTCTTAAGAGTCCTTCCCTTTTTGTCCTTGGGAGAATCGAAGCCTATTTATATACACATCCAATCTTCAATATTAGTCATTAGAAAATATGACATTTTTACCTTTCCAATACGTGAAATCGTCGCGGTCGTACGAAGGTGGAATCCGGATATCCCATCCTAGCGGACCTTCCCCTTCCATTTTCCTCTAGCGTGTGCTCCCTCGGCGGTTAGTCCAACGAGAGCGGTCTTTCACTCTGATACCAATTGATAGATCGCTTGCATACGCTAGAGGGGGTGAATAGCGCTTTGTCGAATTCTTTTCACCTACATTGTTAGTTTTCATAGCGGAATATACAATAAAACAATAAACTAACAATAAGAACAATGCTAACAAACCGATTTACTTGGTATCCACCCCGGACGGGTGACTAATCCAAGAATCCGTCAGTGGAACACTCCCCGGATAACCTCCGGCTAGCCCTCGTCGCTCCTTGTGGGTGGAGAAACCTCGCCACAGCACCTTGGACACTATCTGGGCATAAAAGACTACTAACTCACTTTACCCAAGCAAGTTTCGTCAAGAGTCTCAGCCCAAACCGAGTTCTCTTTAAATAGAACTCGGGTTGGAAACCCTCGCTAGTAGTCGACTGCTCCCAGGGTAGTCGACTGCCCCACTCAGAATTCGACCGTTGACAGCCCTAATGTTCGAATCCAACTATACACCAGTCGACTGCTCCCAGGGCAGTCGACTTGTCTAGGGGCCAAACCCTTTCTTGAGTTTTATCACCCCAAGGGCAATCGACTACCCAACTCACACACCTAGGGTTTCCCTTCCCGAGTACACTTCTCTCAGCACTAGGACTTTCCCGAGTACAATCACACAACACTCGTACCCTCACGACTCGACTGACTCCTCATCCGCAGCCTTGACTATTGCCTTCGCGCCCTCTTCAACATCGGCTCCCGTCCCTCGTATGCACGCAAACCTCCAGCTTGCCTCCATGTCATCCTTCATGCATGCCTCGAAGTTCGCGCCCCTCAGCTCATCGTCCCTGCTCTCCATAGTCCCCAAGTGCGCACACAAGCCCGTGGCTTGTCTCCATGCCACCCTTCACCGTACTGCGGCCATCTAGTCAAGTCCATATGTGTAACCTGTACATCTTGCACACTCAACATACACATATGAGAACACAAGGGAAACCTAACTTAAACCATTTGCCCAAATATCAAAACACTTGGTCACTCCGGACCACAGATTGCCTCAACACATATCATGTACCAGGTGACGTGCTCAGACCATAAGGGAGCCAATGGTCGTCGACATGCAATGATGCAGCCATGGTGCATGCAACCCCTACTAGATCATCAATACATAACTCAACCTAACATCCACATGTCAAAAACATGTATCATAACTTAATCATCATACACCTAGGTACACATGCAAATATATCTAAAATCTGTTGGTGCCGGAAGCACCAAAGTCAAACCTGTGTTTTGATAATGACAAAGGGTTCAGAAGTTAAGGTTTTGTTGTGATCTGACAATCGTAATCAAGTGTACAGGAAAAGTCCTAGGTACACTAGGCACTAAGTCCTGGCCATGGGCTAGGCACCTAAGTCCTGACATAAGGATGGGCAATAAGTCCTGGTCGTGGACTGGGTACCGAAGACCTGGTGAGTGAAGCTGAGCACTAAGTCCTAGACGAGGGCTGGGCATCGAAGACCTAGTGAGTGAAGTTGGGAACTAAGTCCTGGTCGCGGACTGGGCACGATGACCTGATCCGTGGGATTAGGCAAAAGTCCAATCGGAGGAGCCGGTTGGCAAACAGGTAAACTCTCCGGAGAGGAGTAGGTGAGGATGCGTTCCCCATAGGAGGGAATATTAGGCATCGGTTCGACCTAGGGTTCCATTTGGGAAGCCCAAAGTCAGAGCCAAGATAGCTCAGGCTGTAAATTATGCTTAAATCAATATTATTTATATGTTACTTGTGTTTTGGAACTAACCCTGGTTGCAGGAACGAAGGGATGAAGGTTTCTGCTCCCAGGCACCTCAATGGAGTGAGGCACCCTGGTTGACTAGGCGTTTGTGTTGAGACAGGCGCCCCAGATAAAGGGTTATTCCAAAGCAACTGCGAAGCAAGCCTCAAGACTGCAACAGAGACGCCTGTGTTAACACGGGCGCCCCAGTCAGCTCAGGCGCCCTGGTTGAGGGGATAAGCACTGGCCAAGTCTGTGGATTGAGTTTCGCGCAGTCAGGGTCACGTGTCAGGCACCCCCTTCAATACAGGTGCCCCAGCTACAACTATATAAAGGGGTTCACCCCCTTGGCTTCCAACACAACTTCTTCCAACATATTCGAACAAGCGCTCTGCTCCGAAATGCTCCGTGCTCAAGATTCAAGCGTCAACGATGACTCACGGCACCGACCTTCTAGTTCTTCCGATCGTCGGTATAATTTACTTTTAATTGTTGTATCTTATAATTCTATATTTGTACTCAACTTGTAATCATTTTTACGACATATAGAATTGCCCGTCGTAAACGGTCAAGGACCGTGAGCCTTGGAGTAGAAGCCGACTGCGACTCCGAACCAAGTAAAAACAATAGTGTTAGTGATTGTTTTTGTTTTTCCGCTGCGCAATTACTCTTAGTATTTCCGAAAATTTATCAATCGATATTCACCCCCCCTCATCTAGTCAAACCGATCCCACAAGTGGTATCAGAGTGGGTGACTCAAACTTGGTGCAACCACCAGTTGAGTACTTTTTCATATTTTCGAATTTTAAAGATATTTTTTTCGCTCGTATTTTTCTCGTTAATCGAGCTTGGTGCAACACCACTCGACTTTTCCCTTATTACTATTTTTTCTGCACTACTAATCCAAGACGTAGTCTTGGGATGAGTTTTTCTGTTAAATTTCTCAGTTTAATCTAATGGCCAACCAAGAGTGGAATAGTGCCCGACGACCGCTATTCTCCGGCGAAAATTTTAGTTTTTGGAGAAACCAAATGGAATCGCACCTGAAGGCCCATATGGACATATGGATGATAATCCAAATGAGATTCTCCTTCCCCACAGAAGATGGATTAGCAATCGAATGTGACAGATTGGATGAACCAACGCTTAGAAAGATTGAGACAGATGCTAAAGCAACTACAATTCTTCAGTGTGGCCTAACCAATGAACAACTCAGACTAATCGGACCCTTCGCATGGGCTAAAGAAATTTGGCAAATGTTGATCAACCAACATCAAGAAAACTCAGATGAAGAAGAAGATCAGTTAAACTATCAAGCACAAGTAGCCGAGATAGACTCAATATTCGACTTCGAAATCGACTTCGGATCAGAAGATGACTCTGATGAGATAGAGTCCGTACCCGACTTCGAAATCAAACCAGAATCAGAAGATGAGTCTGCCGAGACAAAATTGGTAACTAACCTTGAATCTTTTTCAGAATTAAAATTAAATGAGCAAACTAATACTACAATAGTCGAGGAAGGTATAATTTCTGTTGCAGGGAAAACTCATGGAAGAACTCAGAAAAAGAAGATTCAACAAGTACCCGAGTCCGACTCAGACTCGGAATCTGATGACGAAAAAGGGGATCATCGGAAACTGGTCCGGTTGGCTTGTGACCACTACAAGATGCTGAAGCAACAGAAAAGAAAGACGGCTAAAATCAAGGGGGAGATTCCCAACGAGGAATCAAAAGGTAACATGATAAATTCAAAATTTAAAAGTCAGATTATATGTTTTATGTGCAGGGAGATAGGACAATATAAAAGTCAGTGTCCTACGCGTAAAAGTTGGTCTTCACCATCTACAATAAAAGGAGCTCCCAAGAATGCTGGACAAATAATCGGGAAAGGTAAACTTATAGTATTTGAAAATCCTGTATTTACCTCAAATAAGGTGATTGAGTCCTATAAATTAGATAAGGCAAATTTCAAAAAATTGGAACAAGAAAATGAAACCCTGAAACATAAGGTCTATATGCTAGAAAATTTAATTCATAATCTTGCTGATTTTGAAAATTCGGAGTATTACTCCAATTGTGACCTTACTTAGATAATTGTTTGCTTTAATTGCATGATGTCTGTTTATTTTTTCCTGCAATTTTATTATTATTCTTAGAATTAGGATTGGATAGTTTAAGGACAAAAGATTTATTTGAAATTTGAACAACATAGTATTAGGTGGAGGTGAAATGATAGTACGTTAGGGAAGCCTTTCTAATAAGGTCAAGTAAGGTAAGGCGTACCCTACTTGATCTGTTTAGTCTGGTGGAACTAGTCAAAGCTACCGATCCAAAACCTAAACTAGTTAGACCAAAATTTTTCAAGAAGTAATTTGAAAATGAATTTTCGGTAAAAGGCTTTGTCAAGGAAAGGGTTGTTGCTCCAATAAGGCTACAACCAAAGAAGGCCTCTGTGCCTCGCCAAGACTTGGAAGCCGATTATTGAAACTTAAATTTAATTTACTATTTGATAAATTTGAATCTAACACAGTTTTAATTAAATCTTAGATTTAACATTAATTCAAAGATAAAAAATAATACATCTCACAAAACAGATATGGAAACATATTTTGTCACATAGAACTGGGTGAGATGTCTATGTTGATGCAGTCCGACCTGATTGTTGTTTTGATGTTGACACCGATTTAAGTTTGGTTGAGTGAGAATTGAGATCAGATAGTTAAGTTCGGATTAAGTGTACTGGTCAGAGAGGACTCGGTAGCTCGTTCTCTGGACCGGGATGGGTCGGAGAGGGCTCGGTAGCCCATTCTCCAGACTCTGGTCAGAGAGGGCTTGGTAGCTCATTCTCTAGATCGGGATGAGTCGGAGAGGGCTTGGTAGCTCGTTCTCTGGACCGGGATGAGTCGGAGACGGCTCGATAGCTCATTCTCCGGACTTTGGTCAGAGAGGGCTCGGTGGCTCATTCTCTAGACCGGGATGAGTCGGAGATGGCTCGGTAGCTCATTCTCCGGACTTTGGTCAGAGAGGGCTCGGTGGCTCATTCTCTAGACCGGGATGAGTCAGAGAGGGCTCGATAGCTCGTTCTCTAGACCGGGATGAGTCGGAGAGGGCTTGGTAGCTTGTTCTCCGGACTCTGGTCAGAGAGGGCTCGGTAGCTCGTTCTCTGGACCGGGATGAGTCGGAGAGGGCTCGGTAGCTCATTCTCTGGACTTTGGTCAAAGAGGGCTCGTTAGCTCGTTCTCTGGATCGGGATGAGTCGGACAGGGCTCGGTAGCTCGATCTCCGGACTTTAGTCAAAGAGGGCTCGGTATCTCATTCTCTGGACCGGGATGAGTCGGAGAGGGCTCGGTAGCTCATCCTCCGAACTGGACTCTGGTCAGAGAGCGGTCGGTTGCTCATTTTCTGGACTGGGATAAGTCGGAGAGGGCTCGGTAGCTCGTTCTCCAGACTAGACTGAGTCAGAGAGGGCAAGGGAGCATGTTCTCTGGACTCAGGGTCTAACTTGAGTTAGTCATGGTCAGAATTGGCCATGAATTAATCAAATGATTAGAGCAAAGTTGGCTAGATCGGTCTGAAATTCGATCAGGGAGTTGGCACAAACTCTCTTGATAGTAGATCGGTCACAAGACCGATCCAGGATGTCTGATCAGTCTATTGACCGATCCAGGATGTCTAATCGGTCTGTTGACCGATCCAGAAAGCTTCTGAGGAAATAGAAGGTTTTCTGAATAGTCTGGTGACTGATCAGCAACCATTCTATGTGGTCATAGAAAGATTGTGATCGATCACAATAATCTATGATCAGTCAGTGCGATCGATTAGAACAGACCTGGATCGATTAAGATGAATCGTGATCGGTCAGGCACTTGCCTGATCGGCCACCTTGACCGATCAGGTACTTCCCTGATCGATCACCTTGACCGATCAGGTGCTTTGACTAAAATTTCAGTGTGTTTAGGGATCGGTCGGTCTGGTGACCGATCCCCTGGTCTCTGATCGGTCAGTGAGACCGATCAGAACATCACTGGACCAATCAGGATAGAGTCTGATGGGTCAGGAGGTTGTTTTATTGGTCAAGGTGACCAATCAACACCTCTGAACTTTAATTCATATTGTTGTCAGCGCAGTTTTGATTTCTGATTTGCTTCGCTAATGAATCTGTAAGTGTGCAGACAACACAGAGCTTTGAAATTCAAATGAAAGAGCAAGAAGAAGGGTCAAGGGTGACTTTCTATGGTGCTATTTTGTTTGATACACATTTGCAGGTTTCAACGGCACCTGACCTGAAGCTTCAGCTGAAGAGGATGACTTCAGTATGATGAGAGCTCAAAAGGGGTCAGTGGGTGATGACGCCTGTATGTGTGCAGAAGAAAGGCTTAAGAAGAAGAAGTTGGCGAAGCAGAGAACAGATGAGAACAACGGAGAACGGTGATTAGAAAATCTGTGAAGGGTTTTGCTGTTGAGTTGTTGGTGTTCACTGCATTTTTCTTCTTGCTTGATCTTTTTGCTTACTACTGGTGCTTGTGCTTAAGGTTGTGTGCATCTGTTGTGTAAGCTTCCTTCTCTAGTCTCTTGTGCTTCACTTGATATACTTTTGAGACATTTGTGGAGAGGTTACTCCACCGAGAAGGAGGAAGCTTTTAGCTGGATTCATTCCGAGGCCTGATCTGCCGTTATTTCTGCTTTGTTTGTTTTCCGCTGCTAATCTGATTGTAGGAAGAAGCGAGTTTTGGTGAGTGGCTATTCACACCCCCCCTCTCTAGCCATCCCAAGATCCTAACAAGTGGTATCAGAGCATAGTTCTCTTTCAACCGGATTAACATCCTAAGAGCAAGAAGATGGCTTTGAGAGGAGAAGGTTTCAGCACCAACCGTCCACCCTTTTTTGATGGAGCAGATTTCCAGTACTAGTGAAGCAGAATGGAGTATTACTTGAAAATTGATATTGGCATGTGGTTCTCATTCAAGGAGGGATTCACTCCTCCAAAGTATTCTGAGGGCAAGGAGCTTGAGTCATCAAGATGATCAGCAGAACAAACAAGAAAAGGAGAGGCAGATGCCAAGGCAGTGGTCACTCTGCAGTGTGGGATGACCAAGGATCAACTCATTAAGGTTGGTCCCTTCTCAAGTGCCAAAGATCTGTGGAACAAGCTCATAGAGCTACATTAAGGCACTCGAGACTCCCGGATAGCGAAAAGGGATCTCTTTCTCAACCAACTCCAGAATCTTTCCATGAAAGAAAGTGAAACCGTGAGCGAGCTTCATGGTTAGTTCAAAGAGATCCTTAATGGTTTGCACTCGATCGATGAGAAGGTCGAGAACCGTGACCTCGTAAGGTATGTACTCAAGTCCTTTCCTAGGAATGCCTTGTGATCATCCATGGTGGATGCCTACAAGGTATTCAAGGACCTTTTTATTGTAAAATTAGATGATTTCTTTTTGTGAAATGGAGCTACATGAGCTTGCTAACAAAGGCCCAAAAGAGAAGGGTATTGCTCTTGTTGCAGGGGACAAAGAAAAGAAGAAGGAAATGAAGAAGGAGAAGGAGGTCTCCTCTTTTTCATCCGAATCCGAGAGGACGGGAGCGATTATTCATCAACCGAAATGGCAAACTTTGTGAGAAGAATGATGAGGAAGAGTCGACGCTACAAGGGGAAAGGTAAAACAAGTGAAAATAATGTTGATAAAACTAATGTCACTTGTTATGAATGTAGCAAGAAAGGACACTATAGAAGTGAGTGTCCAAAACTCAAGAAGAAGGAGGAGAAGGCAAAGAAGAAGAAGGCATTAAAGGCCACATGGGATGAGTCCTCATCTAGCTCATCCGAGGAGGAGAAGGAGGAGAAGAGCACCCGCCACGTGGCTCTTATGACATTAGAAGATTCAAACATAGAGAGTGGTGATGAGTCAAGTGATCCATCAACCGCGACTTCATCATCTTCGGATGATGAAGAGGTAATCTCTCCCAAGGCTGATATGTGCTATAGAACTATTGCTTGCTTGACTACTTTGCTCAAAAAATCTAAGGACAAGGTAAAATCCTTAAAGTTAGAAGTAGAACAATTGAGAATCTCTAAGGATGATGAAATAGATAATTTGCATGTTGAGGTCCTTGAGGATGAGAACAAGGCCTTAAAGAGTGAAGTTGAAAAACCTAAGAATCTTCTTGGAAAATTTTCAACTAGCTCTAAGACCTTGGATATGATCCTCAATGCCCAAAGAGCGGTCTACAACAAGGTCGGTATAGGTTACTAACCTAAGGAACCTAGTTTTGTGTCATTGATGTCTAGAACCCAATTTAAATCATCAAATGTTTCTAGGGTTCAAGGACTTAGGAAGAAAATGACCAAGGCATGGGTACCAAAGACTTGCATTGTAGGTGCATTAGGTCCCAAGGTTTGGGTACCTAAATCATCTATCTTTCGTGTTGTGTAGGCATTGGTTGAGGGGGAGCATCTATCAACATGGTTTGTTAATAGTGGATGCTCCAAACACATGACCGGGGATAAATCGTTATTCACTACCCTACAAAGCAAAAGTAGAGGTAATGTTTCATTTGGTAACAATGGTAGTATCAAGGTTGTAAGGACCAAACACATTGAAGTGCGTCATCACTTCATTAGAGATCATGTTGCTAGAGGAGATATTGTACTCTCACATGTTGAGTCAAAATCTAATCTAGTGGACATCTTCACAAAACCACTCCCCGAAAGTGAATTTAGATTTTTAAGGAGGGAGTTGGGGATGTGTCGTGCACAATTGGATCATGGTAAAAACCCTTCATGGTCATTTCTAATTGCTGGGCAACTTGGGGGCATCTCACACAAACTATAAGATCTAACAAAATGTTTTTGTATTGCTAGAAATGGGGTGAGATGTTAGGATCACCCAAATTATTCAAAATGTATAATGCATCCATTGAATAATGAGGTTGAAGAGATAATGATCATTAATTAGACCAAGTATGGGGAAAACCAATGCATAATACATGTGTATTTGGTTCCAAGAACATACTTGGACATTCCAATCAAGTAAAATTGGTTGGAGCATTGTTTTTTATACAAACTTGTTTTGGAATTTTAAATCCATAAGGAAACGACCTTCCACTTGATTCATGGTGTGGAGGAATAAATTTTGGTTAAGGGAACACCTTTAGGATCAAAGAAATTAAATTCTTAGTATAATAGAATGGTTGTTGGAAAGAAAAAAATAATAAAAAGGAGTGTTTGAAACGATTTCAGGAGATTCTGGAACGTATCAGAGTTTCAGAAACTTATCTGAAATCTGATCGGTCCACCGACCGATCCAACACATTTCTATATGGCACAGAATCGCGTGTGATCGGTCCATAGATCGATCAGGAATCACCCTGATCGGTCATGGTGATCGATCAGGAATCAGTTTGATCGGTCCACAGACCGATCAGGATACTCCCTGATCCGATGCAGTTTGATGTCCCATGTGCTCCCGATGATCATGACTGATGTACCTTTGATGTCGTCTTTGATTTATGAATGTTTATTGATATTTTCTTCTGACTATGTGTCTAATGGCATTATGCTATGCTTGTTTCGGTTTTTATTTCAGTCATCAGCTATATTTTGTTTTTACTCCTTACTCCATTACTTAGTGTCATATGATGCATATATGAATTTTGCCATAATATATTTCTATTATATGTCTTTCATATGTCATTCAAATATTACTCTTCGTTTCTTTTGGTTTTGGGGAGAGACCCTTGTTTTAAGGGGGAGATTTTGAACATAATAACCAGTCTACACCCTTCTCAGTGTTTGACAAAGGGGGAGAGGATGGTTAGTTAAGTTTAGGATTTGTTTTCTTTACCTGTTAACGAACTTAACTATTGTAGGGTGAGGATTCTGATTCCCTTGCAATAATAAACTTGACTCTTATTTTCACCTAATACCTAAACTAAATCATGTTGCCAAACAACAAAAAGGGGGAGATTGGTGATGCAGTCTGACATGATTGTTGTTTTGATGTTGACACCGATTTAAGTTCAGTTGAGTGAGAATTGAGTTCAGATAGTTAAGTTCGGATTAAGTGTACTAGTCAGAGAGGGCTTGGTAGCTCGTTCTCTGGACCGGGATGAGTCAGAGAGGGCTCGGTAGCTCGTTCTCCGGACTCTGGTCAGAGAGGGCTCGGTAGCTCGTTCTCTAGACCGGAATGAGTCAGAGAGGGCTCGGTAGCTCGTTCTCTAGACCGGGATGAGTCAGAGAGGGCTCGGTAGCTCCTTCTCTTGACTTTGGTCAGAGAGGGCTCGGTGGCTAGTTCTCTGGACCGGAATGAGTCGGAGATGGCTCGGTGCCTCGTTCTTCAGACTATGGTCAGAGAGGGCTCGGTAGCTCGTTCTATGTACCGGGATGAGTCAGAGAGGGCTCAGTAGCTCGTTCTCCGAACTCTGGTCAGAGAGGGCTCCGTAGCTCATTCTCTAGACTGGGATGAGTCGAAGAGGGCTCGGTAGCTCGTTCTCCGGACTTTAGTCAGAGAGGGCTCGGTTGCTCGTTCACTGGACCGGGATGAGTTAGAGAGGGCTCGGTAGCTCGTTCTCCGGACTTTGGTCAGAGAGGTCTCGGTAGCTCGTTCTCTGGATCAGGATGAGTCGGAGAGGGCTCGGTAGCTCATTCTCCGAACTGGACTCTGGTCAGAGAGGGCTCGGTAGCTCATTTTCTGGACCAGTATAAGTCTGAGAGGGCTCGGTAGCTCGTTCTCTGGACCAGACTGAGTCATAAAGGGCAAGGGAGCATGTTCTCTGGACACAGGGTCTAACTTGAGTTAGTCATGGTCAGAATTGGCCATGAATTAATCAAATGATCAAAGCAAAGTTGGCTGGATCGGTCTAAAATCCGACCAAGGAGTTGGCACAAACTCTCTTGATAGTATATCGATCACAAGACCGATCCAGGAAGTCTGATCAATCTGTTGACCGATCCAGAAAGCTTCTAAGGAAACAGAAGGTTTTCTGAACGATCTTGTGATCGATCAGCAAAAATTCTGTGTGGTCACAGAAAGATTGTGATCGATCAATGGATCAATCACAAGAATCTCTGATCGGTCAGTGCAACCAATCAGAACAGAACTGGACCGATCATGATGGATCGTGATCGATCAAGCACTTGCCTGATCGGTCACCTTGACCGATCAGGTATTACCCTGATCGGTCACCTTGACCGATCAGGTGCTTTGACTGAAATTCCAGTGAGTTTAGGGATCAGTCTGGTGACCGATCCCCTAGTCTCTGATCGATTAGTGAGACCGGTCAGAACATCACAGGACTAATCAGGATAGAGTCTGATGGGTCAGGAGGTTGTCTGATCGGTTAAGATGACCGATCAACACCTCTGAACTTTAATTCAAATTATTGTCAGCGCAGTTCTGATTTCTGATTTGCTTCGCTAATGAATCTGTAAGTGTGCAGACAACACAGAGCTTTGAAATTCAAATGAAGGAGCAAGAAGAAGGGTCAAGGGTGACTTTCCATGGTGCTATTTTGTTTGATACACATTTGCAGGTTTCAACGGCACCTGACATAAAGCTTCAGCTGAAGAGGATGACTTCAGTATGCCGAGAGCACAGAATGGGTCAGTGGGTGACGACGCCTGTATGTTCAGAAGAAAGGATTAAGAAGAAGAAGTTGGCGAAGCAGAGAATAGAAGAGAACAACGGAGAACGATGATTAGAAAATCTGCAAAGGGTTTTGCTGTTGAGTTGTTGGTGTTCTCTACATTTTTCTTCTTGCTTGATCTTTCTGCTTACTACTAGTACTTGTGCTTAAGGTTGTGTGCATCTGTTGTTTAAGCTTCCTTCTCTAGTCTCTTGTGCTTCACTTGATATACTTCTGAGATATTTGTGGAGAGGTTACTCCACCGAGAAGGAGGAAGCTTTTAGTCGGATTCATTCCGGTGCCTGATCTGCCGAAGATCAAGGGATCGCCTACCTCACAGACACGCCAAGGAGTAGGCGCATGTTATCCCCGAACCTTGTAAATACTATGTTAGTCTCTATTTTAGTTTATTTCTGCTTTGTTTGTTTTCCGCTGCTAATCTGATTGTAGGAAGAAGCGAGTTTTGGTGGGTGGCTATTCACAACCCCCTCTCTCTAGCCATCCCAAGATCCTAACAGTCTAGGACCTAATAATATAGTTCAATTCAACTCTATTCAAAATTTTCAAAATTAATTCAAAATTCTCTCATTTTTTAAATTAATCTAACATTTTCTCTAAAAATTAATTCAACATGGTTGTAAAATTTATTCAACATTTTTCAAAAATAACATGTCAAACTAAGTCTTGAATGGAATTGTACTATGATCTAGGAGTTGATTGGGTCAATTATTGATTGGTCAAACTTAGTTAACATAGAGGTAGACGTTGTCAAGTTCTGTGACGACCCACCTTTCGTTACTTACATAAGCTTTAAGTTACTACTACTTGACTTCCCTTAACTCGCTCTAAATTTTTTTTTTCTTCCTTCTCTTTTTTTTTCCAAAAAAACAAAACAACTTTCATTTTATTTGCTTTGCAAGGATTTGACCCCTAGACCTCTTAGTTGTAACATTAAAGCACTAACCAGCTGCTCTACACAACTTCTTTTTAATGGTACCAGTCGACTGCTATATAGTCAGTCGACTGGTATCGGCCACAGCAAGTTTCTGGGCGCGGCACCAGTCGACTGGCCTCTTGGCAGTCAACTGGTGCATCGAACAGAAGCTACTGTTCGATAGGGCAGTCGATTGGTTCTGAACCAGTCGACTGGCACGCCTGAAAACCTGCATTTCAGACCTGAAAACTTCTTTCAAAGGTCCACAATTCACATACTTTCAAGCCATACAAAGACATAACACCATTTCTATACTCTATACTAGTTTTCTAAACATTTTAGCCAATCCAAACAACTTCATAAACTTGAAATTAGGACTTTTGCGGAAGTAAATAAGCTATCAAAATCTATGTGAACTTTAGACTAGAGTTTGTACCAAATTTTGTATCTATGCAAGGTTTAAGCAAAGTCATTCATTCTACCACTTCGAAACACCAAAACACATGTTCTACAAGACTTAGCCCAATGATCTCTTCCACGGTTCCGCCGCCACTGAACATCAATGCAAGTCCCTTCGCCTCCTTAACTTATGCTTTTTCTTTACCTTTGTCTGCAATAGAAGGAAATGCAACTAATAAGCAAAATGCTTAGTAAGTAAATCCTAACTCACAAATCCAACGATAAGGGATAAACATGCTCTTTTCAAGTAATGCTTGCTTCAAAACACATGCACTTGGAAATAATTACACATGAGAACTTTCATACACTTATCATGCTCAATCATGCTTAAAAACATTTACTAGCATCAAAACACTTGCAAACTTAACATGCTCATGATTTCTTTTGCAAACTTACTAATGATACATTTCCACACTTTCAAACACTAACTTCTTTGCTCTTTCTCTTTAACATGCTTGTAACATAACCATGTTATCATACATAACAAAACATACACTTAAGGAAATTGAAACACTTTCATATACTTATATACTTCAAAATAATAATCAACTTTCTCAGGCCTTGACAATGTACCTGGTATCAGTGTACCAATGCGCGCATCCCTAATAGGTTTCGGGGTAGCTAGCCACCGCACCCTATTAGAGCTTCTTTCTAACTTTCTGTGGGCCTCTCTTTTGCCCGGTACATGTCCTTTTGCAAAAGTAAAATACTTTCTTACTCATAATGCTTGTATTTATCAAGCTAACTTTCTTTTTTCATAAACTTTCCACTATAAACCTTTACCTTTTCTTACTTGGAACTTCCATCGAGCACCTTGCGTGCCCTTAACCCAAAACTCAATTTTGGGACTTTTCAAGAACTTGGTCTCCCATACTTAGATCACATATATAAAAATCTACTACAATTCAAGTTCTATGATTAAAAACATGTATTCTTGAGAAACTTAATCACACAATAAACAATATTCTCCAAGCATGCATATAAATCACAAAATCAAGGTTCTACAACGAGAAAACTACATGCGAAGCTACTCCTATTGCAGGTGAGTGATTTACTTACCCTTTTCTTGAAGAAAACTCACTAAGTATCTCGAAATTTCTAGTGTAAGGCTCTTTTCCTCTTCCTTTGCAAGAAAACTTCACCCTTGGCCCTAGAGAAGAAGCCCTAGGTTTTCTACTTCAAGAGGAAGAAGAAAACTCCCCCTTTCTCCCTATTTCCGCAGCCTCCTCCCTTTGCTCGCGCGGCCTCCTCCAAGCCCTAATGGGGTCTTAACTCAACTTAAGTGGAAGATTAAATACCTCTTCATGAAATGGGCTAAATCAACTATAATATTATTTTGTTTCATTTTTTTTGTGCTTGATACCCTAGCCCAGCTGGTTCCTTGGACTCGTTTAAGTCACTGCTTCTCGCGTGGTCGCGAGATCGATCCCCAGCGGACCCTTTTAATTTTTTTCTTCTTATTTTGATCCGAAAAATGCTATAATATTCCGAAAAATGCTAGAAAAATTCCTAAAAATCCCTAATAATACCAGGAAATTATTTTTCAAAGTGCTAATATTTTTCAAAAGTACTAATGTCTTTCAAAGTGCTAATATTTTTCAAAAAGTTCTAATATCTTTCAAAGTACTAATATTTTTCAAAAAGTACTAATATCTTTCAAAGTGCTAATATTTTTCAAAAGTACTAATATCTTTCAAAGTGCTAATGTTTTTCAAAAGTACTAATATCTTTCAAAGTGCTAATATTTTTCACAAATACTAATATCTTTCAAAGTGCTAATATTTTGCAAAGTTCTAATGTCTTTCAAAGCACAAATATTTTTCAAAGTACAAATACCTATAAAAATACAAACATTTCTAATGCACTAAATGAATTTGAAAGTACTAATATCTTTCAAAGTGAAGTTTTTAAAAAGTGCATAATTTTTTTTGTGAAGGTCTTTTCTAAATGAATTTTTTTGGCAATATTAAGTTCAAAATATTTTTCTAAAAAGTACTGAATAATTTTCCAAGTGCACAATACTTTTCAAAGTATAATTTTTTTGGGGTGAAATTTAAGTACTTAATTCTTTTCTAATATTTAGTCCTTTACAAAAAGGGAAGAGTTCCGAAATTATGTTATAAAAAATGATATATTTTTCAAAAATTATACTAAGCACTTTGCAAAGGAAAAAAGTTTTTTTGAGATTCATAGATCAAATTCAATTCAGTTGGAACTTTCACTCACATTTTTTTCATCAAGAACGCTTTATAAAACTTGTTTGACCCCAAAATTTGGAGTATCCTACTTTCACATGATTCTTAGGATTTAACAAGCAATCGATATTTCATGATCAAAGGTGTACCGGTCCGTATATCTCATATTAACAATTGAAAGATGGTCGAAAGAAAATCTCTTTTTTTTATGGGGCTTCTTTCTATACCTATGAATTCCATTGGACCTGGAAATAAAGTTTGTTTGGTCATTTTTTTTATTTGCTTGAGTTCATTAGAGTTGGTTCAATACGGATCTACAATTTCTTTTAACTAGCTCTAATTTGAAATTCACTTGCAATAGTTGTTATCTATTTTTTGATATATGGCAAAGGGGGAGAGAAGGAGAAAAGAGAGTAAAATTTTTTTTTTCAAAATTTTCTTTATCTAAAAAATTGTTTTCTTTATCTCTTTTTCAAAATGTAAAGTTGAACTTTTATGTGCATTTTTCAAAAATTTATTTCTAAGTGCTTTCAAAAATTTCTAAGTGCATTTTTGGTCAAAGAAATATTTCTAAGTGAAAACTCTTCTTAGAAAACAAAATTTGTCTGAGCAAAATTTCTTAGTGAAACCTTTTTGGTAAAGTATTTCTAAGTGAAAATTTTTCTTAGTAAATAGATAACTTTATCTCTCTAAGCAAAATTTCTTTGGTTTCTTTTAAGTAAAAATTTTTTAAAATGCACAAAATATTTTCCAAGTAAATTTTTCTAAGTGGGCAAAAAGTTTTTCTTAGTAAACAAATATTTTTGAAAAAATTCTCGAGGTGCACAAAATTTTTTTCCAAGCACATTTTTCTAAGTGTGCAAAAGTCGAAACGTTTTAAGGAAAAAAATTTTTGCTAAGTAAATTTTTTTTACTAAGGAACTTTTTCTTTGCAAAAATTCTTTTAAAGCCTTTTTGAAGTAAAAGTTTATTTGGGCTTGTAAAACCTTTCAAAAGGAAAAATTGTCTAAGTGTAAAAGGTTTTCTTGCAATTGCTTTGCTGGATTTTCAAAATACTTAGTCAAAATTTAAAACAGTTAGAAGTTCATCAAAACTGCATATCATTGAAAATTTCAGGGGGAGAGCTTTTTCAAGGGGAGCTCATATTTTTAAGTATCTAGTAAAAATAATCTTGTTTGTTAGATATGCTTGAAATGCTTCTTAACATAACTTTTTGAACCGTGTTGTCATAAATCAAAAAGGGGTAGATTGTTGATGTCGGATGTACCCAAGTCAAACCTGTGTTTTGATAATGGTAAAGGGTTCAGAAGTTAAGGTTTTGTTGTGATCTGACAATCGTAATCAAGTGTGCAGGAAAAGTCCTAGGTACACTAGGCATGAAGTCCTGGTTCTATGAATTGGGCACTAAGTCCTGGCCATGGGCTGGGCAACTAAGTCCTGGGCGCGGGCTGGGCACCTGAGTCCTGACATAAGGTTGGGCAATAAGTCCTGGTCGTGGACTAGGCACCGAAGACCTGGTGAGTGAAGCTAGGCACTAAGTCCTGGCCCAGGGTTGGGCACTGATGACCTGGTGAGTGAAGCAAGGCACTAAGTCCTGGTCATGGACTGGGCACGAAGACCTGATCCAGGGGATTGGGCAAAAGTCCAATCGGAGGAGCCGGTTGGAAAACAGGTAAACTCACCGGAGAGGAGTAGGTGAGGACGTGTTCCCCGTAGGAGGGAACATTAGGCATCGGTTCGACCTAGGGTTCTATTTGGGAAGCCCAAAGTTAAAACCAAGATAGCTCAGGCTGTAAATTATGCTTAAATCAATATTATTTATATGTTACTTATGTTTTGGAACTATCCCTGGTTGCAAGAACGAAGGGATGAAGGTTTCTGCTCCTAGACGCCTCAATAGAGTGAGGCGCCCTGGTTGACTAGGCGCCTGTGTTAAGACAATCGCCCCAGACAAAGGGTTATTCCAAAGCAACTGCGAAGCAAGCCTCAAGACTACAACAGAGGCACATGTGTTAACACAGGCACCCCAGACAGCTTAGGCACCCTGGTTGAGGGGATAAGCGCTGGCCGAGTCTGCGGATTGAGTATCGCGCAGTGAGGGCCACATGTCAGGCGCCCCCTTCAACACAGGTGCCCTGGCTACGACTATATAAAGGGGTTCACCCCCTTGGCTTCCAACACAACTTCTTCCAATGCATTCGAACAAGCGCTCTACTCCGAAATGCTCCGTGCTCAAGATTCAAGTGCCAACGACAACCCGCGGCACCGACCTTCTAATTCTTCCGGTCATCGGTATAATTTACTTTTAATTGTTGTATCTTATAATTCTATATTTGTACTCAACTTGTAATCATTTTTAAGAAATATAGAATTGCCTGTCGTAAACGGTCAAGGACCGTAGGCCTTGGAGTAGGAGCCAACTGCGACTCCGAACCAAGTAAAAACACAAGTGTTAGCGATTGTTTTTGATTTTTCGCTGCGCAATTACTCTTAGTATTTCTGAAAATTTATCGATCGATATTCACCCCCCCCTCTATCGATTGAAACCGATCCCACAAAATCAAATCAATACAACCATATGTTAGTGATATAAGAGAAGTGTCCTAAGGCAATCGCCTTATGATTGTAATCATTTATTTTAATAAATGAGTATTCACTAGTTGAGTATACATGTTTGTGTATTTGATTGAGATCTTAAACTCATTTACTGAATGTCCACAATATAATTCACAGCATGAGAGAATTTGTGACAAATTCAAAACTAGTGATTATCTCTACATGTGCAATTGTGAAGTATTGAAATTGTCTCTAGTCGATGAATTGATAAATACGGACACTACCAATTCTGTTGAGACTAGCATGAGTTATTCTCTAATCAGCTGATTTTCACTGGCTGGTGACATTGGGATGTCCGGAGATAAACATGAATGCTAGTTAAGGGAACTAGTTCATTGGAGTGACTGGCTGTAAAACTTCATATGGTAGTCTACTTATATAGACATGTCAGTGAAGTTCTTACTGCAGCTTAAGTGCGATGTTCCTTTAACTTGCGGTGTTCAAGTCATCTTGGTCATGGAGACTTATACTTTGACATCTTAAGCAAGCATCTCCAAGGAGGTGTGGACCCAGGATGATTGGGTATAAGCCGAAGTGCCCGAAGATGTTTGAACAGCCTACAAAGGATTCACCACTCCTTGCGAGGAGATGTATACCCAAGGCCTATCGTCGGATTGTTACTCGAAGCCTCTGGCCAGAGCATGACATGTTCGGAGTATGAATCTCTTAGATACATGAGAGTAATTAGAATCCGTAGGATGAGAAAACGTGACTTGGGCTAGGTGTGACGTAGTCAGCCTAGTGGGGACTGACACACATAGACCATGTCCTGAACCAAGTGGGTATATGATGGTGAAGGGAATGAGGCATGATTCATTATAGCTGCTGAAGGGTTTCAGAATTGTTTCTGAGGTCAACCGTTGATCTTTCGATTAATTGGGGATCATGATGTACTACTAGGTGCAACTCATGATCATTCTATAATTGGTTAATTATAGATGGCCAACATAAATCGAATGCCTATTTAGTCACACGAACTACGAGTAATCCGAGGGATTTAAAATGAGTTGAAAATTGGATTTTTCAATCAAGAGAGATTAGGTTTGGTTGAGCCAAACGATAAGTCGAATCTGAATTTTTCAGAGACGCATCGGAAGCGTAAAATGGCTAAGTCTTTTGAAGACTTAATAGATGAATTAAATGAGTTTAATTCATTAGGGCGTGGCCTGGATAGGCCGGCCAAAGAGGGTCCCCACCACCATCTTTTCTTGGCCGACCACAACAAAGGGAGGGAACCAAATTGTTTGGTTCAATTTATAAAATAAATCAAGTGTGGTTTGTTTTATAAAATTATGGATGATATAACTTTTTATGTAAACCAAGGTTTGGTTTACTTTTTCATGGAAATTAAAATGAACCATGGATTCGTTTATTTTATTTTATAAAATCAATCATGGATTGATTTACCATGATAAAGAAATTTATATAAAGAAATTTATATAAAATTTATTTTTCATGGAAATTAAAATGAGCCATGGATTGGCTTATTTTATTTTATAAAATCAATCATGGATTGATTTACCATGATAAAGAAATTTATATAATGAAATTTATATAAAGAAATTTATATGATAAATTTCTTATGAAAATTTATTCTATAAGAAAAGAGACTTGGTTGATTTTTATCATGAATTAAAATATGATTTTAACCATTATATAAAATCAAGACTTAGCATGATGGAATAAGTCATAGAAAATTTATATGATAAATTTCTTATAAAAATTTATTTCATAAGAAAAGGAGACTTGGCGGTTGAGAGACCACTATATAAAGGACCCAAGGCAAGGCTTGGAATTCATTCGAAATAATCCAAGTATTCTTGCTTGGGCTCTCTCCCTCTCCTCCCTTCTTTCTCTTGGCCGGCCTCTCCCTTCTTCTTGCCGTGAGCACAAGGAGAAGCACCGAGGTGACGAAGTTCTTCCGTTGAGACGATCTTCCTCTCCGGCCATCTTCACCTTGGGATTGGGCACAAGTCATCTTCCTCCTCGCCGGAATTGTGATTCCGGCCAACCTTGGTGGTGAGTTTTTCCGATATGATTACTTCTCTCTTAGTTTCTTGTCGTGTTCTCGGAGAATCTAGTAGTTCTCGAGAACACGAAACTCGTGGCTTTGCGAAGTCATCCCGAAGATACTCGGCGTGGACGCGAATAGAGGCGGAGCTTCTGAGGGACGCTTACGGTTGGATCTCATCCCTTTCTTCGAGTTACGTGAGGTAACAAGTAAATTAGTTTATGTTTCTGCAAAATTTTAAATATATGATCATGTCTACACAACATAAGGTTGCATGCTTAGATGTGTGGTTAAATAATTTGAGAAATTATTTATGCTAAACCTTCCGCTGCACGTAATTAATTTTAAAATTACGAACCCGCATCCATGTCAACATGTACCCGGACCCAACAGTGGTATCAAAGCCGGTTAGTGTTCGACATAATCATATAATTGTTTTGCGAAAAACATTGTCATGATCTCAATTTTGGAAATTTTTTCAATTATGGAAAATTTTCAATTATGGTAAATTTTAGATTTAGGAATTTCAAAGTTTGGAAATCCTCATGAAATTTCGCAAACTTTTGAAATATCCCTGTTTCTGAAATTTTTATGATAATTGTGAAAACTTTCCATTTTTTGGAAACTTTCCATTTTGGAAAT
>JAGFNQ010001314.1:750993-831458 GCA_024364735.1 Boesenbergia rotunda | reverse complement strand
CTCGAGCCGACGACGTCCTGCTGCTCCGAAAAAGTCGATCTACCTCGGACGTCGGTAAAAGAGCTATTTAAGTTTACTGTACTGAATTCTGTAATAATCTTTTGTAAACTATTTGCGCCTCATATAGAATTGCCCAAAGTAAACGGTCAATGACCGTGGGCCTTGGAGTAGGAGTCGACCCAGGCTCCGAACCAAGTAAAATCGACCGTGTCTCTGTGTGATTTTGTTTTTATTAATTTCCGCTGCGTACTTGCTCTAAGTGTTTCCAAAAACGATTTCCGATATTCACCCCCCTCTATAGGTTTTCTCGATCCAACACAACTGTCGCGAGGTTTCTCACCCTGACCGATCAGGTTGGAGCCTGATCGGTCTGGGATCAGCCTGATCGGTCTGGTGACCAATCAGCCAGTGGATTCCTGGTGGGATTGTGGCAAGCTGATTTCCGGATCGGTTTGGTGACCGATCTAGTGACCGGTCAGGGTGACCGATCATACGAGCTTGCGATCCCATGTTTCTCACTGTGGACCGATCAGGTTGGAGCCTGATCGGTCTGGGATAGTCCTGATCGGTCCGGTGACCGATCACTTTAATTCAAACACGCTGTCAGAAGCTCTGATCGCGCCTGCTTTCACTGATACGCTACTGATGTCACTTTGATCTTCTCTGTTATTACTGATATAAGCTTGATTTTATTTGCTAAACCTCTAATTGAGTGTGCAGGTGACAGGGATAGATTCAAACACTCAAGGTGAGTCAATGGAGGCCTTTCCTTGGAGCAGGTTTGTCCATTTGCCATCTCAGGTTGCAATGGGCGCTGGCTGCTGACCGGAGCTGCTGACTGGAGCTAGTCTGAGGGAAGCTCAGGGAGTCCAGGAGAGCTTAGTGGTAGGCTGGGTGTTGCAGGTGTGCAACTGGAGGCTGCAGTGAGATGGCGGTGACCTGGTGATCAGAGAGCTGGGACTTAAGGCTTAGTGGCGAACAAGTCCCAGTAACGAAGTTCTCCACGTTGTGTTTGTGCGTGTGCTTGTGCGATCTGTTGTTCCATCATCTTGAGCAAGCAACTGTGATCTTTGAAGCAACCATCTGTTACTTGAGCATTTGGAGGATGAAACAAGAGGCTTGGCGAATCCATCAGCGAGAAGACACGAAGAAGGGAGTTCTTGCGTGAGATCTGCGCTGGGTGGAGCTCGGGAGAAGTTTTGCTTGTATTCTTGTGGTTCCAAGTGCTAAGTAAGATCCTTCTTGTGCATCATTGTGCTTAAAACATTATCTCTGTTGAAACGCTGTGGAGAGGTTACTCCACCAAGAAGGATGTTGCATTTTATCCGGTGTTCACCGGGCTTGATCTGCCGACGATCAAGGGATCACCCACCTTAAGGGCACGCCAAGGAGTAGGGGCAAGTTATCCCCGAACCTTGTAAATCCTCTTGTTAGCGTTCTTGTTCTTGTGATTAACTTAGGGTTTAGTTTACTGCATACTTTGTTTTATTGCTTCCGCTGTGCTACTAAACTTTTGAGTCGCAGAAATTTCAAAAGCGCTAAAACTTCAAGTGTCTGGCTACATTCACCCCCCTCTCTAGCCATCAAGTTCCAACATTGTAGACAAGGCTACGTAGTGTTGCTTTCTACTACACCAGCTGACTAGGCTATGTCCTAATAGTGGCAACTTTCACTTGTACTTTTTCTATCTAATTTGCACCCAGCATAGTCAGAGTCAGAATATCCTGATAATTCAAAAGTGGAAGTCCTAGGATACCAAATCCCTACATTTAGGGTACCCTTAATGTACTTAAGTACTCGTTTTAGGGCTGCTAAGTGGGATTCCTTAGCACAAGTTTGGTACCTAGCACACATTCCTACAGAAAATAAGATATCAGGTCTACTAGCGGTCAAGTAAAGTAGGCTACCAATCATGCTTCGGTATATCTTAAGATCTACAGGCTTTCCTTCAGGGTCATTATCTATTTTGACATTTGTATCCATAGGGGTACTTAAGCTCTTGGAATTATCCATTTTGAATTTCTTTATTAACTCTTTAGCATTCTTGGATTGGTGAACATAATTACCATCTCTAGTTTATTTAATTTGTAATCCTAAGAAAAAGTTGAGCTCACCTACCAAGCTCATTTCGAATTCACTTTCCATTATTTTTACAAATTCTTTTAGAAAGTTAGAGTTGGTAGATCCAAAAATTATTTCATCAACATAAATTTGGGCAATAAAAATATCGTTTTCTAAGGTTTTAACAAAAAGGGTGGAGTCAATTTGACCTTGGTTAAATTCCTTAGAAATTAGATAAGTAGATAAACGTTCATACCATGCCCTAGGTGGAGTTAACCCATAAAGTGCTTTTCTAAGTTTAAAAACATACTCAGATTTTTCTAGGTCCTCAAATCATGGGGGTTGTCCTACATAAACTTCTTCTTTAATAAACCCATTTAAAAATGCAGGCTTGACATCCATCTGATATAGCTTAAACCCTCTACGGGCTGCAAAGGCTAACAACATTCTAATTGACTCAAGTCTGGCTACTGGGGCATAGGTTTCGTCATAGTCTTACCATTCGACCTGACTAAACCCTTTAGCTACTAAGCAGGCTTTATTTCTAATAATTTCCCCTTGGTCATTTAGTTTGTTTCTAAACACCCATTTAGTATCTATAATAGTTTTGCCCTTAGGTTTAGGTACTAGTTCCCAGACTTGATTTCTTTCAAATTGGGCTAACTCCTCATGCATAGCTATGATCCAATCAGGGTCAGGTAGGGCTTCTCTATAGTCTTAGGTTCAATTTTTGAAATTAATGCGATCTGACTAAGATTCCTATAGGAAGACCAAGTTCTGACTCCTAAGGTTGGATCACCCATAATTTGATCAGAAGGCTGATTGAGTCTAGGTTTCTTGGTTCTTCTAGAACTAGGTTCAGCCTCAGGTTCTGCTGGATGGTTTGGTTCAACTACTTGGATCGGTTCAGTTATTGGTTCGGTTGATGCCGCAGTAGTTGGTTCAAGGGTTAGTTCATTTAGAGGTTCAATCAGTGGTTCAATTAATGGTTCAATTGTTGGTTCACTATCTTCCTGATCAATATTTGACTGGTTCAAGTTTTGATTATCAGTTTTTGGTTCAATTTCCTCATCAAAAATTAAGTTAGTAGTTTCTTCAATTTTGTGAGTTTGTTTATTATAAACCCTATAGGCCCTACTAGTTGTTGAATATCCTAAGAAGATCCCTGGGGTTGACTTGGATTGAAACTTACCTAGGTAATCCTTAGTGTTCAAGATATGGACTTTGCACCCAAAGACTCTTAGGTAGTGTAGGTTAGGCAGTCTATGATAATATAGTTCATAAGGGGTTTTATTATGTCTATTGTTAATTAGAACCCTGTTTTGGATGTAGCATGTCATACTTACCGCTTCTGCCCAAAATTGATTAGCTAGGTTAAATTCATTTAACATGGTTCTAGCGGCTTCCTGAAGGGTTCTATTTTTTCTCTCCACTATCCCATTTGTTGGGGGAGGAGGGGGGTTATAAGACAGGAAAACTCATGAATATACCCATTTATTTTGCAAAATTCCTCAAACCTTTGATTTTCAAATTCTCCCCCGTGATCACTTCTAAGTCTTTTAATTTTAGTATCATTTTAGTTTTCAATCATTTTATATAAGTCAATAAATAAGTTCAAGGTTTAATCCTTAGTTTTTAGAAACCTAAACCAGGTAAACCTAGAGTAATCATCGATAATTACTAAGCAGTACCGATTCTCGCTTAGTGACTTGGCTCCATGTGAATCAAATAGGTTAAGGTGGAGGAGCTCAAGTGTGGTTTGAGTTAAGTCTGATAGAATTGGTTTGTGAGTAGACTTAGTTTGTTTGCCTTGGTTGCATGAGTTATAGATTGTGTTTTCAAAATTCTTAATTTTTGGTACACCTTTAATTAAACCAAGTTGGGTAATTTTAGAAATTAGTTTAACATGAGCGTGACCTAATCTCTTATGCCAGAGGTTGGATTCTTCTAATTGAGTTAAGAAGCATTTTGGTACTAAAGGTAAATTAATAGTATAAACGTTATTTTTCCTAGTACCCTTAAGCATAACTTCTAAGTCTTGGAGGTTTCTAATCAGGCAGTCAAAGTTGGTGAATGTAACTACGTAGCCAGTATCACATGGTTGACTTATACTAAGCAAATTGAACTTAAAATTTTCAACCAAGAGTACTTTCTTAATCACAAAATCATACTTGAGTTCAATGTTACCTGACCCAATGACTGCCTGATTTTGGTACTGAGCCTAGGTTCTTGAACTTGATTTTGGTGAATTTCAATTTGTCTCCAGTCATGTGTCTGGAGCATCCACTATCCAATATCTATTGGTCTAAATCTTTATGTTCCTACACATAAAGTATTTATTGATTTGGATCCAATTAGAGTTAGGGATAGCTTAAATTGACTTTCACAACCTAGTCTGTCTCACCCAGTCTAGTGTTATCAATTACGTTAACCTTATGGGTTTTGTGAGACAGGTTTTCAAAAATAAAGATTTTAATTTTGAAAAGCATGGTTAATTTTGAAGATATTAAATTAATTTTGAAAAATTGATAAGGTTAAGTTTATTAATTTTGAAAAATGTGTAAATCTAAGATTAATTGAAATTTGTGTTAGATTCAAATTTAACAAGTAGTAAAGTGAATTTGATTTTCAGTAATTGGCTTCTAGGTCTTAGCGAGGCACAAGGCCTTCTTTGGCCGTAGCCTTATTGGAGCAACAACCCTTTCCTTGACAAAGCCTTTTACTGAAAATTCATCTTCAAATTACTTCTTAAAAGATTTTGGTCTAACTAGTTTGAGTTTTGGATCGGTAGCTTCGGCTAGTTCCACCAGACTAAACAGACCAAGTAGGATATACTTGACTTTATTAGAAGGGCTTCCCTAACGTACTATCATCTCACCTCCACCCAATACTATGTTGTTCAAATTTGAATTAAGTCTTTTGTCCTTAATCTAACAAGTCCTAAATCTAAGCATGATAAAAAAAAATTAAATAAAAACAAACAATCAGGCAAGCAATTAAGTAATAGATCATCTACTTATAAAAATGGTTTTTGTATAGGCTCCCCCTGGACTAAAGCCTCGATAAGGGTTAGGCAAGATGTGAATCTTGTCCTTGGGGATCCAATACTGGTTTGGTCCAGCTTGTTTAGTTAAACACAGCTTGGGGACCCATGCTTGGGCTTAGGTTCTAGGTTGGTTCAATACAGAATAATAAGAACGTTGTCTTGACTTGGTTCGATAACTGAGTCCGGATCGATTGAGAACGGATTTCTACTTTCCAAGGATCATGTCAAAACCCTTGGAACCCGATGTGTACCGTTCTAAGGCAACTCTGAGCTCCTTGACTTGAGTCTTCAGGGAGGAATTCTCTTCCTCAAGTTTTTGGACTTGAGTCGAGTTTCCTTCCTGAATTTGCTCGGTCAAGGACCTCGAGTTGACTTCCTCTTTCAGGAGTTCTACTTCCTGTCGGAGGGACTCAACCCGGATTTTGGCTTTCACCAAGTTACGAGATAAATACGAAATTAATTTTGACAATTCATATTCTGAATAACCACTTACAGTAATTTGCCCGTTCTCCGATATTGTGAGTCTTCCATCGTCTGGTTCCGATTCTGATCCGGAGTCGACGTTTTCTGAGGTGGTTAGGGCGAGGAGATTCACGTGCGGAACTTCTTCTTCTTCTTTGGAGGAGGATTCATCCCAGGTGCCTTGGAGAGCCTTCTTTCTTCGAGCCTTCTTGGTTTCCTTCAGGTTGGGGCACTCTGACTTGAAGTGTCCCTTTTTGTTGCATTCGTAGCAAGTAACGTTGTTCTTGCTCTTCGAGCTCGTTGAAGGTTCTGCTGGATCTTCCTTTTTTGGCTCGATTTCTTCTTGCTCGTTTGGTACTTGAGTTCCTTTTAGTAATCCCGAGCTAGCCGAACCAACTTGGGTCGATCCCCTTCACTATCTTCTGATTCTGACTCTGAGTCAGACTCGGGTGCTGGTTGAGTCTTCTTCTTGGGAGATTTCCCTTGAGATTTACCTGCAACAAAAGCTATACCTTTCTCGATCAAGGTAGTGTTAGTCTGTTCGTGCGGTTCTAGTTCAAAAAAGAGTTCGTCTAATTTGATTTCAGATAAGTTCCTTGAAACATTGTAGGCATCCACCATAGACGCTCACAGTGAGTTTCTAGGAAAAGAATTTAGCGTATACCTTATCAGGTCACGATTTTCAACCTTGTGACCTATCGTGTGCAGCCCGTTCATCAGCTCCTGAATTCTGGCGTGGAGTTGGGCTGCAGTCTCACCGTCGTGCATCTTGATTGTATAGAGTCTGTTCAGCAACAGATCTCTTTTGCTGATCCTCGTGTCGGAAATGCCTTCGTGTAGCTTGATCAGCTTGTTTCAAAGCTCCTTCGCGCTGTTGAAGGGTCCCACCCGGTTCAACTCCTCCTTGGTTAAGCCGCATTGCAAAGTTTGGGTCGCCTTTGCATCAGTCTCGATTTTGTTCTTTAGTGGGCCATCCCACTCGGTATAATGTTGCACCACACCTTGTGCATTTTTGGGAATTTTCAGCCCAGACTGGATGATTATCCACATGTCCACCTGAGTTTTCAGGTGGACTTCCATCCTGCTTTTCTAGTAGGAGAAGTCTTCTCTACTGAAAAGAGGAGGTCTGGCAATGTTGTACCCCTTGTGAGTGATATGACAGAAAGTGTTCAAAGGCAATCGCCTTATGATTATAATCATTTATTCTAATAAATGAATATTCACTATTTGAGTATACATGTTTGTGTATTTGATTAAGATCTTAAACTCATTTACTGAATGTCCGCAATACAATTTACAGCATGAGAGAATTTGTGATGAATTCACAACTAGTGATTATCTCTACATGTGCAATTGTGAAGTATTGAAATTGTCCCTAGTCGATGAATTGATAAATACAGACACTATCAATTCTGTTGAGACTAGCATGGGTTATTCTTTAATCAGCTGATTCTCACTGGCTGGTGACATTGAGATGTCCGAAGATAAACACGAATGCTAGTTAAGGGAACTATTTCATTGGAGTGACTGGCTGTAAAACTTCATATGGTAGTCTATATATAGATATGCCAGTGAAGTTCTTACTGCAGCTTAAGTGCGATGTTCCTTTGACTTGCGGTGTTCAAGTCATCTTGGTCATGGAGACTTATACTTTGACATCTTAAGCAAGCATCTCTAAGGAGGTGTGGACCTAGGATGATTGGGTATAAGCCGAAATACCCGAAGATGTTTGAACAGCCTACAAAGGATTCACCACTCCTTGCGAGGAGATGTATACCCGAGGCCTATCGTCGGATTATTACTCGAAGCCTCTAGCCAGAGCATGACATGTTCAGAGTATGAATCTCTTAAATACATGAGAGTAATTAGAATCCGTAGGACGAGAAAACGTTACTTGGTCTAGGTGTGACGTAGTCAGCCTAGTGGGGACTGACACACATAGACCATGTCCTGAACCAAGTGGGTATAAGATGGTGAAGGGAATGGGACACGATTCATTATAGCTGCTAAAGGGTTTCAGAATTGTTTCTGAGGTCAACCGTTGATCTTTCGATTAATTCGGGATCATGATGTACTACTAGGTGCCACTCATGATCGTTCTATAATTGATTAATTATAGACGACCAACATAAATCGAAAGCCTATTTAGTCACACGCACTACGAGTAATCCGAGGGATTTAAAACGAGTTGAAAATTGGATTTTCCAATCAAGAGAGATTAAGTTTGGTTGAACCAAATGATAAGTTGAATCTGAATTTTCAGAGACGCATCGGAAGCGTAAAATGGCTAAGTCTTTTAAAGACTTAATAGATGAATTAAATAAGTTTAATTCATTGGGGCTTGGCTTGGATGGGCCGGCCAAAGAGGGCCTCCATCCTCTTTGCTTGGCCGGCCACAACAAAGGGAGAGAACCAAGTTTTTGGTTCAATTTATAAAATAAACCAAGTGTGGTTTGTTTTATAAAATTATGGATGATATAAATTTTTATATAATAAACCAAGGTTTGGTTTACTTTTCATGGAAATTAAAATGAACCATGGATTGATTTATTTTATAAAATCAATCATGGATTGATTTACCATGATAAGGAAATTTATTCCATAGGAGAGAAGAGACTTGATTGATTTTTTATCATGAATTAAAATATGATTTTAACCATGATATAAAATCAAACTTGGCATGATGGAATAAGTTATTCCATATTTGAGAGACTTGATGGTTGAGAGGCCACTATATAAAGGACCCAAAGCAAGGTTTGGGTGATAATCAAAGAGATGAAGGCATAGGCTCTCTCCCTCTCCTTCTCTTCTCCCCTTCTTGCCGTGCGCCAACCAGCCCCAAGAAGGAGCACCAGCCGGCCGCCCCTGCCCTTTCCCTGTCGACCACCACCTGCTGCCGGAGAAGGAAGCTCCGGCCATCTCTTGGCCGGATGAAGGTGCTTTCGGAATTAGAGTTTGCCGCAAGGATCTTTTTGCCACAAGCCTCTTCTTTTGCTTCGCCGGAATTTTGATTCCGGCCATCCTTTTATGGTTAGTCTTCCGACTTCTCTCTTGATTTTTCTCGTCGCGTTCTCGGAGAATCTAGTAGTTCTCGAGAACACAAAACTCGTGGCTTTGCGAAGTCATCCCGAAGATACTCGGCGTGGACGCGAATAGAGGCGGAGCTTCCAAGGGACGCTTACGGTTGGATCTCGTCCCTTCCTTCGAGTTACGCGAGGTAATACGTAAATTAGTTTATGTTTCTGCAAAATTTCAAATATATGATCATGTCTACACAAGATAAAATTGCATGCTTAGATGTGTGATTAAATGATTTAGAGAAATTATTTATGCTAAACCTTCCGCTGCACGTAATTAATTTTAAAATTACGAACCCGCATCCATGTCAACATGCACCCGGTCCCAACACCCCTCTTGCATGGCCATTGAATTTTTAACTGAAAAAGAAGAAAAGAAAACGTGTTCCAAGATTGAGTCATAGATTAGTAGTGTGGGAAGAAATATTAATAATAAAAAATCAAGTGGTGTTGCACCAACCTCGATTAGCGAGAAAATTCAAACGAAACAAAAAAAATTTAAAATTCATAAATTCGAAAAAAATCCTCAAACTGGTGGTTGCACCAAGTTTGAGCCACTCGCTCTGATACTACTTGTTGGATCGGAGTAAATCGATAGAGGGGGCGTGAATATCGATCAGAAAATTTCGGACAATTTAGAGAAATTACGCAGCGGAAAGAATAAAACAAAGTCGTTAACACGGTTTGTTTTACTTGGTTCGGAGTCGCGATCGGCTCCTACTCCAAGGCCCACGGTCCTTGACCGTTTAATATGGGTAATTCTATATTCGAAGAATGTTTACAATTTGGAGTACAGATATAGAATTAAAAAAAAAGGTTTACAACACTTAAGAAATTTAAGTTTTTACCGACGACCGGAGTGGATGGAATTTCGGAGCAGCGGGTCATCGTCGGCGCTTGAATCGCGAGTGTGGAGTGTGTCGGAGTGTAGCGCTTGAGCGAAAGTGTTGAGAGCGAGATTTTCAAGTTCTTCTGAAGCCTTGGGGGTGAACCCCAATTTATTCTAGTCGCTGGGGCGCCTGTGTTGAAGGGGGCGCCTGACACATGGCCTCTCCTGCGCGAACTCTAATCCGCAGGCTTGGTTAGCGCTTATCCCCTTCATTGAGGAACCTGAGCTGACTGGGGCGCATGTGTTAACACAGGCGCCTAGCTTGACTTGGTCCAAAGGCTTTCGTGGTAGTTTGCTTCGATGGCTTAGTTTGGCCTTGCACTGGGGCGCCTGTATCCATACAGGCGCCTAGCCCAGTGAGGTGCCTCCTTCCAATGAGGCGCCTGAGCTGCAGAAACATAGTCCCTTCATTTCCTGCATCCAGGGTTAGTTCCAAACACAAGATGCAAATATACATGATATATTAAACATTATTTACAGCTTAAGCTGTCTTGGTTCTGACTTTGGATCTCCTAAATGGAACCCTAGGTCGAACCGACGCCTAATGTTCCCTCCTACGGGGAACGCGTCCTCACCTACTCCTCTCAGGAGAATTTACCTTTTTGCCAACCGGCTTCCCCGGTTGGACTCTTGCCCAGCTTCACTCACCAGGTCTTCGGTGCCTAGTCCTCGACCAGGTCTTATTGCCCAGCTTCACTCACCAGGTCTTCGGTGCCCAGTCCTCGACCAGGTCTTAGTGCCCAGCTTCACTCACCAGGTCTTATTGTCCAATCTTACGTCAGGACTTAGTTGCCCAGACCGCGGCCAGGACTTAGTGTCCAATTCAAAGAACCAGGACTTAGTGCCTAGTGTACCTAGGACTTTCCTGCACATTTAATAAGCTTGTTAGATCACAACCAACTCTTAACTTCTGAACCCTTTACCATTATCAAAACATAGGTTCGACTTTGACGCTTCCGGCACCAACAGAGTTAACCTACGCACATCGACATATCATCCAGCAAAAATAACATATATGATAATATGCAAAAAAGTAACCAAATCCTAAACACACATAACCGGAAACCTCAGCTCTGATAGCAATTGATGGAATATGGTATGGCTTAGCGGGTTTCCTAAGCGAATACCTGGTCGTCCTTGAGAGACCTTTCCATGTCCACGGATTAAAAATTAATATGAATGGAGACCCGTCTCCCAAACGACCGTCTCGTCATTGTATCAATCGATTTGAATTACAACTTAGCCAATCTCAAATATCGAGCCTTGTAATTCGCCTAACCGATTGACCGTGGAAAAGACGATGATTGAATCACCGGTTTTTGTGTTTATTATCGGGGTCCAATAATTAATTATCAAACATTAATTAAACGATTAATTAAACATGATAATTAATTAAAGCATCACATGAAATGATAAGAAAACCAAAGGAGCCAAGGAAGAGTTTATATCTTCCGTTACCTTACGATCTTCTACCGTATGACCCTCCCTTCTTGGACGTCGTGTGGGCGACGATCTACTAAGAATCAAAGTCACCAAACAAAAGCCAAGCGCCTCTTCTCCCTCTTTCTTCTCCCTGCTGTCCTCTCCACGTAGAAGCAGTGTGTTTATCCCTGCTGTCCACTCCATGGTAGAAGTAGAGAAGAAACAACAACTCACGTTGTTGTCCCTTGCTGTCCCTGCTGTCCACTCCACGGGAGAAGCAGAGAACCTGTTGATGGATAAACTTTCTGTTGAGAAAGTTGCTCACGCAACTGCTGTCTTGTTGCGTGAGTGGAGAAGCAGTGAATTCCACGCTTCACTAAAGGGTTGGCGCCGCACCAAAGAGAGAGAGGAATAATAATCTTTCTAGGTCCTTTTTTATGGTGACATTATGAGATATTTATAGGGCTATGATAGGGACCACGAGGAGGAGTTGGATCTTGGACCGGTAATAGATCCAAATCCGATCTATTAATGAAGATCCATTCCACTAAAGGATTATCTCCATTGAACTTACTCACCAACCCCCATATTTTCATATGGGCTCCACCTATTATGAGTACATCCATCTCCCCATGTTTAAGATATCGAATGTCCGCTGATTAATTTAAATTAATGATAATTTTAATTAATCAACTTCTAACTCCTTGACTAGTACCACTCATCCTTATCATCATGTTGGATCAAATCCACCTGGCGGGTTTAACATAATGAACCTTATGAGCTCATCAAGGGGGCATCATTATCCCGACTCACCAGGACATGGATTCCGTCAATAATCAATGACACACCATGTACATAATATTATTTCCCAACTTACTGGGTCTATCGATTTAACAGAATAAATCTCGTCCATTGGTAAATCAAAGAAATAAAATACTAAATACATGTGCCGTTATTATATCGGGATTTAGAGATTGTATTCCATAATAAATCGAGGTCCGATCCAATTATTAAGTCAGTATAAATTGGATCACCTCTATTTTAGTTCTGCTCAATACACACAAAGTACACTAGTGTAATTCTATGACCAAGATAAATCACACCTAATTACACTACAACCATCCCGATGGTTTGTCCAACTCCATCTTAGTTGTGAACCTCTACTTATACTCTGCAAGAAACTGATAACATGATCTTCTGTGTGTCACCACACACCATGTTATCTACATTGCTAAGTATCAAATGGTTATGCACATACTAATATAAACATGCATTAGTATTGTTATGATTCCCTTTCAAAATGTGGATGTCTATACAAAAAAGGCAAGACTTTTAGTATACATCCTAACAGGTCGTCCCCCAGCGGTTTTTCTGAATCACCAAACTAGGATAGCGATCCCACCCGAGGAACACTCACATGGTTCAATGACGAAAGAGATGCCTCCTAGAAATTTGAACAGAGGTGAATGACCTAAACTTGCTAAAGAGAGGAAGCCGCAAGGCACACCTTTCTCGATCCACATACTAGAAGATGAACTTTCGAAGAACTTTCAGTCCCCTCAGCTAGGAGAATACACGGGGGTGGTTAGTTGATCCTAAAGATGTCGTCAAGTGTCGAGTTTTTCTGACGACTCTCTCGGGCTCGACTTATGTTAGTTTAGTTGACTACCATCCTCTTCCATTCAATCCTTTGACGACCTCAAGGTCGCTGATGAGCATAGATTGGACATATTTTTATCATTTCGTTTACGCTCATTACTTGCTTTTCATGATTCTATTTGATATTCTTTTATCCCTTCTTAGTTTTTTTATCATCTTAATTACTTTTCTTTGTACGAAGATCTACTCTTTGGGTGTTTGTATTGACGATATGCGTTTCGGAGAAAGAAGAAAGTAGAACAGAGCTAAACATGAGACGGAGCCAAAAGCAGCCCCCCACACCACTAGGCAGTGTGACCCACATTACCGTATAGGGTCTTGGTGTTGGGTTCTCCCGGCACAAAACAATAAAAACGCAGCGGAAACAAGAACCCAGGAGCGATCCATGCGAAAGAAAAACTCGTACAAAGTTGATCTACATCTACTTCTAAAGAAGATATACCTTTGAAGCATGCCCTTCGGTTATCCCGCTCGTCCAAGATGCGCTGGATCTCTTGCACATTCAAACGTCCGTGCCTCTATTCGTATCCACACGAACACAATCTCTCAACTTCGGGAGAACTACCTTAGTTGTGCTAGCAACTTGAGGTAGCTCGAAAACACCAAGAACCTTACAGTAAGGTTTCGGCCAAGAGTAGAGGAGAGGAAGAAGAGAGGAAGGGAAGGGGGAAAACTAAGGCAAGAAGAAGACCTCATCCAAAGTCACAAGGCCCTCTTTTATAATCATCCCATGAATATGAAGAGGTTTGTGTCTCTTTGGCTTCCTAATAAAGAGCACATCTTTTTATGTGGCTCTTTATCATTTCCCATGCAAGAAAAGAATCTTTTCATCCAATGAAGAGAGACTTTTCTCTTTCCTTCATGCAACTCCGACCGGGCCTCTCGGGCTTCCGACTCGGTCTCCTGACCAAGTCTCCTGAGTGGCGAGCTCCCGACCCAGTCCGCTGAGCTCCGACCCAGTCCGCCGAGTTCCGACCCGGTCCGCCGAGTTTCGACCCGGTCCGCCGAGTTCCGACTCGGTCCGCCGAGCTCCGACTCGGCCGCCGAGCTCCGACTCGGCCGCCGAGCTCCGACTCGGCCCGCCGAGCTCCGACTCGGCCCGCCGAGCTCCGACTCGGCCCGCCGAGCTCCGACTCGGCCCGCCGAGCTCCGACTCGGCCCGCCGAGCTCCGACTCGGTCTCTCTCGAGTTCCCAACTCGAGTCCTCCGAACTGACCTCCCGAGTTCCAAACTCGGGCTCAGGTATCCCGAGTTCCCAACTCGAGTCCTCCGAACTGACCTCCCGAGTTCCAAACTCGGGCTCAGGTCTCCCGAGTTCCCAACTAGGACTCAGATCTCCCGAGTTCCCAACTCGGGCTCAGATCTGCCGATCAACTTTCTCGAAGCATTGTGTCCTTTGTGTGTGATCCAATAGCTTCTCGTGACGTTGGCAATGCGCCTAAACACTTTAGACACATAAGCAATGAGCGGCATCTAGCAATGCATCATTGCTACCCAAGTAACAAGAAAAGTCGAGATCCGACTAAACCTCCGTGGCTATGATAGTGTATGACCTTGTCCTTCTATCCTTGATATCTAGATTGACCAATGAAGCATAGACCGTGTCATCCTCAATCAATCTTGTGTTTCTTGATCCTCGAGTAGGCTCACTCAAACAAATGAGCTCAATATGTCATATTGACTCATTTGAGCATGGTCATGCGTTTCAGTAGTCCTACTCGATCAAGGGGCCCACAGATATCACTCCCGTCATATGGGAGGGATAGATCTCATTTACATCACTCACATTCCTCTGCATAATTCATTACATACCCAGTGATTGCCTTTATAGTCCACCCTGTTACGGGTGACGTTTGACGATACCAAAGCACATAACTCCTTATGTAGAGAACCGTAGTGACTTCAGGTCTAAGGACTATTCATACCAATAGTCACATGAGAAAGTCTATGACACTCATATGATAATCTATGAAACTTTCTCATGGCGGGTCATTCAGTACATATTCTCCAATGTATACCCATGTGTCAACTTGATATCACATATCCATGACTTGTGAGCTCAAGTCATCAGTTGACATACATGCTAGTCTCCATGCATTAATATTGTCCTTGAATATTAATGCTTGACTAGGAATAATTTAGTGTAGTATTCTCTACATTATCTCACTATCGATTCAACCAATCGATATAATGTAGATAAGAACCTACTATACAAGGACATTATTATACTTAGTTATTCGACACAAAATACAAAGTAAGTATAATAACCAAACATGCCTTTATTAATAATAGAATATGATACAAAATGTCCCTAGTCAATCATCACATAATTGGCTCTAGGGCTCCTACTAACACTTGGACGCTCCACATGGAACGACCGTGCCCCCTAGCACTGTCATGCCTACTTTGCCACAGGTTGCATGGTCGGGTCATACTCCCTGACATGGCCCATGTGACCATTTTCCGACAAATCGCACAGTCGGGCTGAGCTGATTGGCATGACCCGTGCAGCTTTTATCGCACCCCACATGGCACGGTCATGTGGTTTCACACAGCTGTGCCGCCGATAGGGTTATGGGTCGTGCGCCCCCTATAAAAGGGGTCTTCCTCCCTTTTTCTTGGGGAGAAAGTTTCTCCCTTTGAGAAAGACACCCTTCATCTTTGGTGACTCATCAACAATACGAGGACCTCTTCGGCACCATCCACATCTCCCGATGCTAAGGATTGTATTTGAAGGCTCTACACTTAAATGGCTAAGCATGTCCATTCTCTTCTCTTTGCTTGAGTTGTGAAATATTTCCTTTCTTGTCTTTGGTGTTTAATTCCATGTCTTATGAGTAGATTTTCCATATTCTAGGGCTTAGAAAGTAATTGTGAGGTATATTTGATGAAATCTCCATGGATTTACTTGTACCTTGTGTTGATAGCATATTTATGCATGGTTCTTATTTGATTACATGCTTATGTGAAGTGTTTATGCTTGAATCTCTTGAGTGTATACCTTTATGTTGTGTTTTGATTGAATAGATGTGAGGAATGATCTTCATCTAGGATAAATGCTTAAGGTTATATGCTCAGGGACCCTATGTGACAAGGATAATCTTTTAACCGGACAACCTTGAGTGTTAGCTTAGTGAATCTACCTTTTTATTTTAAAAAAAAATGGAGACTATTTCCATACAAGGATAGATCTAAATGATACTTAATGGGTCTTACTTGTGTAACCTAGAATGTATGCTCGGGAAGGCATATGTGGCAGGGGTAATTCTGAAACTGGAGATTCTAAGTTACCAAGGGAAGATACTCCAGTGTGACATTCGCAAGTTAAACCGATAATTAGTTAGGCTTTCTATGATGCATGAATATCGAGACCAAGGCACTAGTTATCCATGAGACATCAATAACCATCATGATAAAACCTAGATCCTAGAACTCTCTTCCCATGTAGTCTTTCCTACTTGATCTCGTAGCGCTCTCTCTCTCCTCTCTCACTTTAGCTCTAATTAGTTTGAAATCACTCACACTCAGTTAGTTTAGCTAATTATTCTTGCAACCTCTCTAGTGGTTGCCATCTCAGTCTCTCCTTGTGAAGACGATATTTTTTTTATTACTTGTGATGTTCCTGTACACTTGCGGGACACCACCAAATTTTTAGTGTCGTTGTCGAGGATTGAAAGAGCAACATTTTGTGACTAGCATTTGAGTTAGACTAGACTTTTCTTTTGTTTCTGTGTGAATATTTTCTGTAATTTTTTTGACATCTGTTTCTTTTACATAGAAAATCCAAAAAACATAGTTACTTTTTGTTCATTTACACATTACACTTGTTTACTTTTAGCGTTTGCCTTTTACAATAAAATCCAAAAATATAGTTACTTTGTTTATATTTACTACAATTAATTTCTACTTTATTTTTACATCTTTACATAGATACCTAAAAACATTTTCTTTTGCTTTTGTTTTTGTATGCGAAGACTGATTGCTATAAGAAACTTTCTACCTGTTGATCTTGAGATCGACAAAACATTTAGAAGAAGAAGAAGAAAATTGCAGAGGCAATTAGAAATAAAGCAAGAACAAAGAAACATGACAAACAACAAGACTCTCAAGGACTACGTGCCACCGCAAGCAAGAGGATTCAGTTTTGGCATCACAAGATCTACTATAGAGGTCAATAATTTTGAGATAAAGCTAGCATTCATCTCTATGGTGCAACAACACTAGTTTGGGGGAAGAGCTTTTGAGGACTCCAACCAACATCTAGAAATATTCTATGAGATTTGCGGAACTTTATAGATGAATGGGGTGTCAGATGACTTAGTGAAGCTTCTCTTGTTTGGTTTTCTCTGAGGGACAGAGCCAAAGCATGGTTGAGCTCCCTTCCACCAAATAGCATATCCTCCTAGGCACAATGTGATCAAGTCTTTTTGGAAAAATTTTACCCTCCGAGCAAGATAGCATATATGAGGAATATGATTGCAAGCTTCAGACAAAATGATTCAGAATTCTTATATGAAACTTGGGATAGGTTCAAGAATATGATGAGATTATGCCCCCACCACGAACTAGAGTAGTGGCTTATGATACACACTTTCTATAATGACAATTAACTACCAAACCAAGGTGTCTTTGGATTCCGTAATAGACAAAGCTTTAATGAACAAGGGTTTGGAGGAAGCAGAGGACATTATTGAAAGTGTAGCATAAAATCATCATCAGTGGGTCTCAGAGAGAAGCGGCAACCCAAGCAAGACCCCGGGGAAGCATGAAGTTAAGCCCATTGATTTGCTTAATGCAAAACTAGACGCCTTGACAAGGAAGTCATTAGAAAGGTATCAAGGAAGGTTATCCCTAGTAAGTACCTAGAACACCCAAGAAGCTCTAATAGGTTTTAGGTTTCTAAGAGTGTATTCTCTACACCCTAGATGAGTTTAGAGAGTATCAACTCTAATTGGAAGAGTAGTTAACCCAACCTTAATGAAATTAACACTTTGGAGCATTTTCAAGAAATTATTACCCTTGAAAATGAAAAGAAAGTTTAGATTCACTCTTGAAGAGTAAAATTGTGCCAAAATTATATTTTTAAAGGATTTAAACTTAATCAAATAGGCACAAATGGGATAAAACACAAGGAAATGCCAAGTTAAAATTTTGGGATTTTCTTTAGGAAGATGGGGGCAAATTAGGGTTACATAGGCTTAGCGATTAGTAAATAGTACTTAGATAGAAAATCTAGGTATTTTCTTTGTGCTAGATGTCATGATTTGTTTGCCTTATCACATGCTATGACATCATATTTTTCTATTCATATTTTATTATGAAAATATCATATGACATGTCATACATGCATCTTGTAGCTATGTTAGGGTTTTCCTTTAAAGAATATTCATGTGATGTATGTCATGCATTATTTCAATCTAAATGAAATTAAGGATATTGCCATTAATTGACATCCAAGGTTGGATGATCAAACTTTATCATGTCTAGTTAGATATGCATGATCTCTTAATTTTAGGAAAAACCTAATTTTTCCATCTCACAAGACCATAAGTTGATTTATATGTGTTTTTGAGACACATTAGATACATATGAGATACTAGGTTGATGAATAAAACTCAAGATGTTGACTTAGTACACTTATTGAGTTTTAGTATCATCTAAACAAGTGATTAAGGAGGTGCTTGGTACGTGGTATTTGAGCTCTGCAAAGGGAAAGGGAATCAATCCGTCTGTTTGGTTCAATGGTATAATTACGGAACAGTGTTTTGATTACGCTATTCGATGTATTCATCCATTCCTCTCCATTTTGGGGGGAATGAAAACCCCCAAGCGCCGCGATGAATCCCAAGCTAACAGAAGACCTCAAGCAAACCTAGAAGAAGCTCCGAAACTTTTCTCCCCAGCTAGCAACTCCAAAGCGTTGCGATCAATGATAATGGTAATGATTACACAGTCCTAACCAAACAACACTTCGTAATCAATCATACCCTTTCCCATTCCCCACCTCAATCAATCCCATTCTCATTCCCATTCCTCCGTTTGAACCAAGCGCACCCTAAGTGAACTCAAATTATTGGGAAAGTTAGTGTACAAATCATGTGTATTTTGCCCAAAGAACATGGTTAGAAATTAATTTTGAAAATCATTTCAAAACTATTTTGAAAAATTTTGGTGAAACCTATCTTTTGATAGATGTCATTATTAAGAAGTTGGATACAAAATAAAGTGAAACATTGAAGTTTTTTTAATAGTTTCTCATTTTTATCAATCTTTGAAATTGGAAGGTATTTTCATACAAAATTATTTTTTCATGATATTATATGTCATAAATAATATCTACATAAAATTTCACAATTTTTTTTCGATTTTATAGAATTATTTAGGAATTTCTGAAATTCGAATATGAAATTATTTTCAAAAATCAAAAACTCCCAATTGATCGATTGGTGAAGGTTTTCTGCGAGCAGAGAAGCCCGCATAATCGATTAGTCGATCGATTAAGATGGCCATAATCGATCAAGTGATTGATTAAGGTGTGGTTTAATCGATTGAGACTCAACACCAATCGATTGACATGGTTGTTTTTGATTGAAATTATCTAATTTCAGTCAATTAACTCAATTTTGAGTAACCTAACAATTCCTAATCCTTTGAAACACTTTTATAAATATATTAGGGTAATTTTCATGATGAAAACAAGAAGGGAGTAACTTATGGTGATAAATTATAGGTTAAGGGGAGGTTTCTGTTCAAGATTGAATTTTTCAAACCTCATAACTTCACTTTGAGTTTTCCTAAAGATTTAGAAACTCAAAAATCATTAAATTTAGAGTATGTTTTGATGGGAGGTCTTTCTTAAGGACATGATATATTTTCATAATGAGAGGTCATAATGAAGATTGGAGATCATCATTGTGATGAATGGATGCTCATGATTGGGCATAGATTATATAAAAGGTATGAGACTTTCATTTTGTACCTTTGAACAAAGAGACTCTTAGGGAATATTTTTGATGTATGTCAAAGGGGGAGAAAAAGTAGAGTTTAAGTTAGAAACCCTCATTAAAGATGTGAGTTGGTCTAATATGGGTTAGCTTAACTCAAACATATTGTCAAATATTAAAAAGGAGGAAATTATTGGTGCAATCTTCTTTAGGTTAATGTTGACCAATTTGACAAGCTCAAATGCACTTGAGTTCCGATGTTTGGCAATGATAGTTGGACGATGTGTGAGACAAGTCAAGTATGTCAAGGTTGACCATAGACTTGACAAGTGAAGTTCTAACTACAATTAAGCAAAGAGAAGTCCTAGTGGGACTAGGCAAACCTAGTTAGGAACTAGGTGAAGTTTAAGGTAGGTTAGATGGGAGCTAAACACTTGGCACGAGAGAAGTCATATTGGGACTAGGCATACCTAGTTGAGAACTAGGTAAAGTACAAGGTGGATTTTGCTGAGAGTCAAACACTTGGCACGAGAGAAGCCTAATGGGACTAGACATACCTAGTTGGGAACTAGGTGAAGTCCAAAGTGGGTGAAGTCCATGTGGGAATGACCTGGACGTAATAGGCTAAGTGAAAGGCAGGGTTGGTAGTTATGGCAATCCCTGGTCAGCCGATGGAAGGCCGCTCGAGCCTGGGGCAGTCCGGTGGATCGACGGTGCCCGGTCGAATTCCTGCCGAGCAGGGTGCTCACCCGACCACTTGGTCACGGCTGGGTCCGCTCAAGTAAATGTGGTCGCGGCTGATCGGTCATAGGCCCGTTTAGGTGTGACTCTTGGGAAAAAGTAGCATCGTGACTTGCCGATCGGCTGAGTACTGGCGGTCGGCCAGCCGTGAGGAAGCCCGTAAGCTATATGGAGGATATCGTTTACGTGCCACTGAAGTACGAAGGAATATTCAGGGAATCTTGTTAGGGGATAGTGAGGCGGCGTGGGTCGACCAACATGTCAGGCAGTTAAGAAAGGCGGGCGACGATACCACTAGATCTGGCAGCTAGGCAATAGGGTAACAAATTCATCCCCTTTGTCGACCAGTAAAGCTTGCTGTTGAATTCACGCATTATGTTCTGTAGGATACTTTGGCAGGTTTTTGTCTGTTGTCCCACCTATATAAAGGCCCCTTCTCTTTACACATGGGTAAGCTCTATGCTCTACACTTGTATAGTTTGCCTCTCATTTTCTATTCACCAGAGTCCTGACTTGATTGTCGGAGTGCCCGCACCGGGTATCCTCCCGGCTGGCCTCTAATGATTCTCTTTCCTCGTAGGAACCCGCGCTCGTTGTCCTCCTTGAGCACCCGACCGAGCATCCCTACCATCCGGCCAGACCTCCCCATTATCCGATCGGTGACTTAGTGGTCAATCTTCGGTCAATATTCTAGCGCGCCATCACGTGGTGGCCCTCTTCGCTTGCCGACAGGATCAAATTTAGAGTCATCTATGAGAACTCTGCACCTGATCGAAAGACAAATGATGGGTCACTCCAACAAGATAACCATCACCATTTCACCTGAAGATTTTGAGCTGCTGGTCGCCGCTAAGGCCTAGAAGCTGGCACACAACAACTGCCAAGTGGCGTTTCGGCCACTAGCCTCTTGATCGCTTTGGCCGCAGTAGGGTTCACCCAACTAGAAGCTGGTACTCACCCAGGCGCGAGCGCCTATTTCCCCCAAGCCTTCTTCCAATCGAGGGAAGATGAGGCTCAGTCAAATCATACGGAGATCTCCTCCTCCAGCCATACGATTCTCTGCAACCCGGCCCAAGGGCAAGGCCATCTTCGATCAGACATCTTCGAACAGGTCGGGCCTTCCCTTCTCTCGTCACATCCTTCGAGACCCCGTGCCCAAGAATTTTCGACTCTTAGTCATCCCAGAATATGGAGGGGTCACAGACCCTAAGGAACATTTAGCCAAATTCCAGAATGCCGCCCTGATGCATCAGTACACGAACGATATCAATTGTCGAGCATTCTTAACCATGCTATCTGGTCCCGCTCAGCGGTGGTTCAACCGACTTCCTAATGGGTCCATATAGAACTTCAAGGATTTCAAGAAGCTCTTCTTGCAACACTTCGCAAGCAGCCGAAGACACCATAAAATAACCCTTAACCTCTTTGCCTTGAAGTAATGTCCAAAGGAGTCCTTGAGGGCCTACATAAAAAGTTTGAACCAGGTAGCGATGGATGTGCCGATTGCCACTCCGGAAGTGATGATCATTGTTTTCTCCTAGGGGAAATCGGTCAAGTACATCGATGTTGAGGAAGAGTAGGCTGCTTGATGAAAGGAGGTAGGCCCAACTTCAGCCCTTCCCTCAACTCAAAGGGCCACCCCTCCAGGAGGGACCATTTGAAGACACCAGTCGGTCACTAATAGGTCGGGGCCAGAATACCGGCAGGTGCAGCAAGTCGCCCAGGGATGCAGTATGGCCAGATGGAGGCCATATTGCTCTTTCCACTAGAGACATACACACTCCACTCAAGAATGCTAATAGCTAGGATGAGGGTAGGCTCCCGCTACCCGGGGAGCACCCCAGCAGGCTCCACATAGTAACCCGGGCCCCCGGGGATAGCCGGGTGGCGCCCAGGTACTAGCGCTTGTAGAAACACCCGTTGCCCAACAATTATTACAACCACCCAGTCCGCCTGAGACTACAGAGGCTAATGAGGAGCAGGCCAATCAGCGGAATGCTGTGCAGGGGGACATGAACATCATTTTCGAGGGGCCCACGTACGGTGACTCCAACCGGGCCCGTAAATCCCAGGTGCGCCAACTGGAGATTCATCAGGTCGGTACCAACGCTGCTCAAGGCCAAGGCCCGTAGATTAGTTTTGGACCCTAAGACTTGCAGGACTTGGAGGTCCCTTATGATGACGTCGTAGTCCTATTGGTGGTAATCGCTAATTATCAGGTCCACCAAACCATTATGGACATGGGCAGCTCAGTTAATATACTCTATAAGAGGGCATTTGATCAAATGCAGATCGACGTGGTGGAGTTGCAGTCGATGGCCACGCCTCTATTTGGATTCACAGGTAACGAGGTACAGCCGGTTAGGCAAATTAAGCTGTCCATTTCCTTGGGAGAAGAGCCCCTAAAGAGGACCCGGTCGTCCATCTTCCTAATAGTCGACGCCATGTCCACTTATAATGGCATATTGGGCCAACCAGCCCTCAATGAGTTTCGGACGGTCGTGTCTACTTTCTACCTTAAAATCAAGTTCCCTGAAGGAGACTGAGTGGGGGATGCTAGGGGAGATCAGAGGGTAGCATAGTGCTGCTACATGGATGATGTCCGAACGGAGGTCCAAAAGATGTCTAGGGCGCTGCCAGCAAGTTGCAACATGGTACAACCTTCATCCTAGACTGAACTGCAGGAAGATAAGGAGGAGGTTCAACTGCTCCCTGAATGAGAATAGGTCAGGGTGAAGATAGTCAGGGGCTTCCTAGGCGAGCTGAGGCAGGAATTGGTAAGTTGTTTGGCCCGAAACTAGGACATGTTCGCTTGCTCAGTTGGGAATTTTAGAGGAGTCCAACCGGAGGTCATAGAGCATCAACTGCACATTTACCCCAACGCCTGATGATAAAGTAGCGAAAAAGGGACTTAATCACTGAACAAAACAAAGTCATCCGAGCCGAGGTGGACAAGCTCTTAGAGGTCGGGCACATTCAGGGGCTTCAAGTTTTGGCCTGACTGGTTAATGTTGTGTTGATATCCAAGTAGGACAACAAATGGTGTGTTTGCATTGACTTTTGCGATCTCAATCGAGCTTGCTTGAAAGATTGTTATCCTTTATTGCGAATCGACCAGATGGTGGACTCCACCGCGGGGAGTGAGTTGATCTGCATGTTGGACGCATATCAAGGGTACCACCAAGTTTCACTGGCATCGGCCGACCAGGAGAAGGTCAGTATCATCACGGCTTATGATATGTACTATTATACTATGATGCCATTTGGATTAAAGAATGTAGGGACCATGTATTAGCGAATGTTGAACAAGGTCTTCTGGGAGCAAATCAGATGAAACATCGAGATATACGTCGACGATATCCACATCAAGTCTACCTGGGCAGATGACCTCATAAGTGACATTGAAGAAATGTGCGGGATGTTGAGAAAGTATGGGTTAAAGCTAAACTCAGCCAAATGCCTCTTCGGAGATCGGAGAGGGAAGTTCCTGGGGTACATCATCACTGAGCGGGGCATCGAGGCCAACTCGAGCAAGGTGAAGGCTCAACTCGACATGCCTGCCCCTCAAAATTTGAAGGAAGCTCAAAGGTTAACCGGCAAAATCACGGCGCTATTGCGGTTCATCTCCCGCTCGACCGACAAGAGCTTTCCATTCTTCAAAACACTACGCCGAGCCACCAAGTCCCAATGGGATGGCGAGTATGACCGGGTGTTTGAGGAGCTGAAGTCTTATCTGGTCAGACTACTCGTGCTAGCCAAGCCAGAGGCGGGTGAGGTCTTGTACGTGTACTTGTCGGCCACTCAGGAGGCAATAAGCGTTGTACTGGTGAAACAAAGTGAGGCTGAGCAACAGCGATATACTTCTTAGCCCACTCGAGAAGTTAGCTTACGTTCTTGCCTTAACCGCCCGACATCTTCGACCCTACTTCCTAGCCCACCTGATTATAGTGCTTATCAATAGCACCTTGGGGAGGATATTAATCAACCCGAAGGCTTCCAATCGGATGATCAAGTGGACCACCGAACTATGTGAATATGACATCTAGTACTAACCTCGGTTAGCCATTAAAGCTCAAGTGCTCGCAGACTTTCTCAGCGAGCTATACACTGAAGAAGATGAAGTAGTGTGACAAAGTTACGTGGACGGTTCCTCCACCCGGCAGGGGAGTGGTTTGGAGATCCTTATGATATCTCCCAAGGAAGACTATCTTCATCTGGCCACCCAACTAGAATATCGGGTCACCAACAACGAAGATGAATATGAAACCTTAATCGTCGATCTGCAGGCCGTTAAACATGTAGGAGCATCTAAGGTTATCCTTCACTTCGATTCATAGCTAGCCACTTAGCAGCTGGCCGGACAGTTTGAGGTTAATAGTGAACATTTACGAGCGTATTGGAGCCCTACGAGCAGCTAAAGTCTTGGTTCCAGGAAGTGGAGTTGTGCTAAATCCCAAGAGAGAGCAATCTAAAGGTACATAAGTTAGCTAAGCTGGCCGGGGCCATTGCCCCTTAGACGCTGGCTCAACTCATGACTCAAACTATGCTCATCGCTCAGATTGAATAACAGGGCGAGCTAAAGTTGGATAGCAATTGGTGGGCTCCCATCATTTCTTATCTACAGCAAGGAGCCCTCCCGACTGACCTATATCAGGCTCGAATGCTTCGGAAGAAGCCGCCCGGTTCACTTTGATCGGTGATATACTTTACAAGCGTGCTTTTTCCAGACCTCTGCTCAAGTGTTTGGCATTGGAGGAGGCAAAGTACATATTGAGGGAAATACATTCGGGATCTTGTGGAATCCATGCGGGTGCCCGGTCGATGGCTAGGAGGGTTCTGCTTGCTGGTTATTTCTGGCTGACGCTACAAAAGGATGTTGACCAGCTAGTCGCCACCTGTTTGTCCTGCCAAAGGCATCAAAGCCTATTTCACCATCCGGTCGAGTTAATGAAGGCTTCCACAGTGTCTTGTCCCTTTGACCAATGGGGGATGGACATTGTGGTACCCTTCGCTCTCGCACCTACCCAGAAGAAGTTCTTACTGATAGCGGTCGATTAGTTTTCCAAGTGGGTGGAAGCAGAGGCGTTAGCTAGAATAACGGAGGGGGCAGTTATAAAGTTTCTTTGGCAAAACATCTTATGCCATTATGGGATACCACATAAGCTAGTCTCGGATAATGGTCGATGGTTTCAGGGTAAGAAAATCTAATACTGGTGCTCAGCCTACGGGATTAAACAGGTGTTCACCTTAGTCGCCTACCCACAAAGCAATGATCAGACAGATGTGGCTAATAGGGAGATTCTCTGGGGGTTGAAGGTGAAGTTGAATCATGTAGGGAGGGCCTAGGTAGACGAGCTGCTTAGTGTTCTATGGGCATTAAGGTCTAGCCGAGAGAGGGCTCGGGTTGCATGCCTTTCCAGCTAGTTTACGGAGCTGAGGTGATGGTACCGGTGGAGGTGGGGTGCACATCCGACCGGCGAAGATTGTATGACGAAGAGAATGGGGAGAGGCGACGGCTGGAACTAGATCTGGTCGAGGAGATTAGAAGCCGAGCGGCAGTGCAGATGACCACATATCGACAAAGGATGCAACGGAGGTACAATCAAAAGGTTAGGCCTTGGGCATTTCAGGTCGATGACTTGGTCTGGAAGATAGTCAAACCAGTCGGCGATGTAAGCAAGCTAGAGCCTCAGTAGGGCGGGCCTTTCAGGGAGTTGGCATCGGGGGCCTATTACCTACAAGACACGCAAGGGAAAAAGCTCAGCCGGCCCTGGAGTGCGATCCACTTGCAACGGTATAAGGAATGAGGGGCCTATGTAATGCTCGTGTGGTTGCCCGAGGAATAAGTGGCCTATGTAATGCTTGTGTGGTTGCTGGGGCAGGAGTAAAGAGATTAGAAATTGGGATCAGTTCGCTTGCTCCTATGCACCCACCAACCTCAGGACTGAACGAATGTGGCTGCCTATGCTCCTATTAGTCTGCCCGGGCAGTGTCCAAACTCTCTCCATCAAGCAAGTTATAAGTGGGTCTACTCCCACACACCCACCGACCTCAGAGCCGACCGGATGTGGTTGCCCACGCCACTATTGGTCCGCCCAAGCAGTGTCCAGACTCTCGCCATCGAGTGAGTTATAAGTGGGCTTGCTCTCACACACCCACCAACCTCAGAGTCGACCGGATGTGGCTGCCCACGCTCCTATTGGTCCGCCCGAGCGGTATCCAGACTCTCGCCATCGAGCGAGTTATAAGTGGGCTTACTCCCACTCACCCACCGACCTCAGGGCCGACCGGACGTAGTTGCCCATGCTCCTATTGGTCCGCCTGACTGGTGTCCTGTAACGACCCGGCCCATTTGGCGACCCCTTTATTTTTCTGTGGGTCGTCGACCGTCGACCGTGCCGTTACTCACTAGGTCTTCCCACCCCTGGCCAGTGGATCTTTGCCTTCCCCAGGATTCGAACTCTAGACCTCCAAACTTAAGTACTAGAGTTTATGAATCCAGGTAACCAATTGAGCCAGGCTCAATTGGTTACCAGGATTCATAAACTCTAGTACTTAAGCTTGGAGGTCTAGAGTTCGAATCTTGGGGAAGGCAAAGATCCACTGGCCAGGGGTGGAAAGACCTAGTGAGTAACGGCACGGTCGACGGTCGACGGTCAACGACCAACAGAAAAATAAAGGGGTCGCCAAATATGTCGGGTCGTTACAATAAAAAGGCTCCTTTTTATTGTAACGACTCGGCCCATTTGGTGGCCCATTTGGCCACCCCTTTATTTTTCTGTGGGTCGTCGACTGTCGACCGTGCCGTTACACACTAGGGCTTCCCACCCCTGGCCAGTGGACTTTTTTGCCTTCCCCAGGATTCGAACTCTAGACCTCCAGGCTTAAGTACTAGAGTTTATGAATCCTAGTAACCAATTGAGCCAGGCTCTCGCCATCATATGAGTTATAAGTGGGTCTGCTCCCATAACCCATCGACCTCAGAGCCAACTGGATATGGCTGCCCACACTCTTATTGGTCCGCCCGAGCGATGTCCAGACACTCGCCATTGAGTGAGTTATAAGTGGGCCTGATCCCATGCACCCACCGACCTTAGGGCCGACAGGATGTGGCTACCCACGCTCCTATTGGTCCGCCCGAGAAGAAGTGTCCAGACTCTCGCCATCGAGCGAGTTATAAGTGGGTCTGCTCCCATGCACCCACCGACCTTAGGGTCGACCGGATGTGGCTGCCCATGCTCCTATTAGTCCGCTCAAGCAGTGTCCAGACACTCACCATCGAGCGAATTATAAGTGGGTCTGCTCCCACACACCTACCAACTTGAGGGCCGACAGGACGTCGCTGCCCATGCTTCTATTGGTCCGCCCGAGCGGTGTCCAGACTCTCATCATCGAGCAAGTTATAAGTGGGTCTGTCCCACGCACCCACCGACCTCATGGTCAACCGAACGTGGGTGCCCACACTCTTATTGGTCCACCCGAGCGGTGTCCAAACTCTCACCGTCGAACAAGTTATAAGTGGGTTTGCTCCCGCACACAGATCTACCTCAGGGCCGACTAGACGTGGTTGCCTACACTCCTATTGGTCCGCCGAGTGGTATCCAGACTCTTGCTATCGAGAATGTTATAAGTGAGTCTGCTCTTACACACCCACCGATCTCAGGGCTGACCAGACATGGTTGTCCACGCTTCTATTGGTCCTCTCGAGTGGTGTCCAGACTCACGCCATCGATTGAGTTATAAGTGAGTCTGCTCCTACGCACCCACTGACCTCAGGGCTTACAGTACGTAGCTGCCCACATTCCTATTGGTACACCCGAGCAGTGTCCAGATTCTCGCCAATGAGAGGGTTAAGTAAATCTGTTGTCATGCACCCCCTAAGTGTGAGTCTGGATCCGACGGGGCTCCCATGAGCCCGATGATATGCCCGAGCATAATCTAGACTCTTGCTGCTGAGTGGGCTACCGGTAGGGGCTAAAGGAAAGTGGGCTATCAGCACGAGCATACTAGAAGGACTCCGTGAGTGAGGGACCTACCTCTAAGATAAAGTGAGATGAGTTGGTCAAGCACAACTGAGCGGAGATACGAGCACAGGGATTAAGAAAAGGAAAGTGATATGCGAAGGTTCCATCACATAAATCTCTTAAAGGAGACATTTCATTAAGGGAGCATGAAGGGTCGAGTGGACAAAATGAAATATTTCGTTAATGGAGCCCTAAGGGCCGAGTGGACAAAAGTATAAACTACAAAGTAGAAAAATAACTAAGCTAAACCGAAGTGAAGGGGCTAAAGATGTCCGGGGGAAGAATTTTCCTGACCCGGGACAACTTTACAGTGTTCGGCGACAGGTCCTGAGGGAGATGCCCAGCTTCCTTCATGTGTTGGACAACACTTTCGACCTCGTTTTTGAACACATTGGCCATCCGACGCACGATCTTTGGCTGAAGGTGGGGGAGTTGATGTACTCCATGCGATGCATCTCTAGTCGGGCAGACTCTTCAGCCCGGTATGCCTTCAGAGCGGCCAACTCTTCATGTAGGCAGCTGATCTCCTCGTCGCGGGCAAAGAGCTTAGCGGTCCGGACTACCAGCTAGTCTTCCATAGCACGCTGACTCTCCTCCTTGGTAATCTACTCCATGTCTTTGACCGTCAGCTCTGAGTCTTTGGCGGTTAACTCAGTATCCTTGTTTGTCAGCGCTAGTTGTGCTTGGTGGTGAGTGGTGCCCAACTCTTTCAGTTGGACAGCTAAGGCCTTCTCCTTTGCTGTCTTCTTGTCTAGGTATGACCGGGCACAGGCTTGGTGGCTCAGGGTCATTTTCTTTTGGTTGTTCAGGTTATCCACGCGGTTCAGAGCTTGGTTGACCTGCCCGCTCGGCTATGGCCAACCAGCGCTTCTCCTCCTCTAGTCGCTCATTGGCCTCAGCCAATTGGGTCTTCAACCCTATGACTTTCTGAGCGTAGGAGGCTCATTCGCTCGTCACTAGGAGGTAGAGCTAAGTGGCTCAGGGTGGTCTCCATCTCCTGCACCTGCCACTCGACCTCCCACCACCCCCGGGCGTTGAATACCAAAGACTAGGCCACCCCTTGCATGCCGCCTAGAACTGAAGAAAGAAAGAAAAGATTAAGTGACCAGAAAAGATTAAGTGACGAGGACTAAACAATGAAAAGATTAAGATTACCTGAGTGACATCCATGAAAAAGCTATCAGCTATTTCGATCGGGGCCCGGTGATAAGTGGCCATGATCCCTTGATCCTAGCACTCTACCAGGCCGCCATGCACGCTTATATGTTGCATCGGTGTGGTAGAAGAGTTGGGGTCAACGACTCTTTTGGCCAACTCGGCAGCTGCTCGGGCATTCATCTCGGCATCCTCCAGCTCGTGCATTTCTTCCAAGGTTGTATACCACATCATTTGGGCTGCAAAATAGAAAAAATCATAAGGTCAACACAAAAAGTGTTCGGATGAGAAGGAAAAACTTATCGAAGGAGGCCGGTAGGTCGACGGGCATTTCACTCTAGACGAAGATGTAGACCATGACCTTGCTGAGCAAGCGGATGCCGTGGAAACGGAGACCCCCAATCTAGGAGAAAGCCAACTCAGAGCGGTAATTCTTCCCAACTGTCGGCTGGGTGGGTAAATCCTCGATCTAGTCGGTTGGCCAGTTGGGGGCTGGGGTAGCATTGATAAAGAAGTAGTGAGTTTTCAACCCTTATTTGAGTTTGGGATCTTATCTAGATACGAGGATTTGGTTGTGGCTTGGAAGAAGAAGTTTCCGGGCTTCTATTTTTTGGGTAATAGAAGAAGTGAAAGATTATGGGTCGGAGGGGCACTTGGTAGAGGGTGAAAAGAATGACAGCCCCTCACAGGATATGTATGGTGTTAGGAGATAGCTGGAAGAGGGGAATCTAGAAGTATCTACAAGTTTTAGTAATGAAGGGGGTGTAGAGGAAACCTAAGTCCACATAGAAATTGGTCCCGAAAAATGGTGAAGAAGTCGAGTGACTGAAGATGGGGTCAGTCGTGGCTATTAGGAATGATTAGGCGGTAGTCAGGGGGCATATGATACTCCTCCCAAAGGGAGTTGAAGTCATGGCTGCCCATGGTAGACACGGAGGTCGTGTACCACAGGCCGGGGATGGCGACTAGTGTGGCCTTGAAGGTGGGGATAGGGTCCGGTCAGAGAAGGCGAGGAAAAAGCCAGGTGGGCGAGCTTGGGGAATTTAAGGAAACAAAAAGAGGAATAGACTGGCCGGAAAACTAACCCAAAGGAGGACGGGGTCGGAGAGTTTGCCAGAGGTAGTGGAAGGCCGGGAGGGAGAAGCTGCTTGCCGTTGTGGAGCATAAGACAGAAGGATGCAGAGGTGGTGAAAATGACCTAGGTGGACCCCCCGGTGCTATGGATAGGATAGTTCGTGGCAGGAGGATCGTCCGATGATTGGGGGAAAAAAGCAGGATTCAATATCCTTCGTTTGTCTCCTCCCAAGGATAAAGGGCCTCGGGAATTTATGTCTGACATCACGCGTGGTCCTTGGCATGGTGACACCTCATTGCTTAGTACTTGGTAAAGGGGTGACATGTGTCAGGGTAATAAATGAGGGATGACATCGAAGCGACGAGCGCCAGTATGAAGGCATGGGTGCCACATTGATAACAGCAAGGTGCCTTTCGTAGGTCAGAGAAGGAGGAGATGGATGGTGGTCCGAGTGGAACACTCTTGGCCGGTTAGTCCAGTCAATTGTCTCACCGCCTCCTTCGACTAGACTCGAAGGGAGGGCATGTGATCCGGGCAGATGCGGGGCCCACTCGATCGGTCCCCGTGGGGGAATGATCTGGTCGTAATAGGCTGAGCGAAAGGCCGGGTCTATATAAACTGCAATGAAAGAATTACAAAATCAACTTCTTGAAGATTATAATGATCAAGTGAGTCCGAATGATATATTTCCTCAAATCATTGGACCGGATAGACCTCGCCGAGTATGTATGCTTGGTGATGGTGTTAGCCCATATGATTTAATAGTTCCTAGTTGTAGCACATGCAATCAATTAGTAATAGAACAGAATACAAAGTTAGAAAAGATGAATCATAACTCAATATTTTGATAATATTTAGTTATGGTTAGATTCAATACTTTTATATTAATATTACATTTGCACTTTTTTTTAATGACGGGGATGAATTGTGATGATGTGGTGAATGAATTGGATATTTTTGATGTAAAACTTTTATATTTTGTATAGTAGATGAATTGTGATGCTGTGTAATTTTTTTTTCTATTTCGTAGTGAATGTTTTGTATTCTGAATAAATATCAGTAACAATATTTAATGTATCTATAAAATATTATAATTGATATTTAATAATGTCATTATAGATTTGTTAAGATAAATTTAAAATGTCCTTATAAATTATAATTACTGACAGTTTAAAATGTCTATGAAATATTTTTTGTGACATTTTTTATTATCAATATATTTATATATTTAAGACACTTTTGATATTAGTATAGATATTTTATAATGACATTATCCAAATGTTAAGAATACCGAAGAGTCTATGCTAATATTGCATTTCAATATATTTTTGATGTCACCATAGCTTTAGTGTCACTAAAAATATAGTATAAAGACATTTATGTGTATCCTTAAAGATATTATTTCTAGTAGTGTTCCTTTTATTTTATTTTATTTTTTATAAAAAAGCGTAATCTCTCATCTATCCTCTTTCATCTCTGTTTCCTCCATTGTCGGAGCATCAGCGGTGGTTGTCCGTTATTGCAACGCAAAGAGATATGACAAGTCGGTGATAGTTTGAGATCAAAGCCTAGCTTTGGACTTTTGCCACTTCTCTCCTCCAACTGTTCAAGAAAGACAACGACATCGTGGGCCTCGTTGACTGCTTCGCCCTCTACATGATCTCCCAGTTGTTCGCCTACGCCCTCAACTTCCCCATCTCCAAGTTCCTGCAGGAGCTGAGCAAGGTCTTGATCATGCCCGATGTCGTCGTCGTCACCCTAGTCTTCCACGTCGCCCTCAGTTGACTCTTTATTGGCCACTTCTGCCTCGGCCTCCCTAGTGCGGCGGTATCGCTCAACTTGGTTTAATGGATCGTAGTAGGATGCCAGTTCTCATATGTTGCCATGGAGAATTGTCCCAGCACATGGAATGACTTCATCTAGGCAGCCTTCATCGAACTAGGCTCTTTCACGTGGCTCTCCATTGGATCCACCATTATGCTTTGCTAATTAATATATATAATGAACGATAACTTGATTAATTCGAAATTGCAACTCGGCATCAAGCGAATTCTTTGCTACATATCCCTCAATTGTCTTGTTATTTCTTTTCCTTTGTAGCCTTGAGTTCGGGTGTTACATGATATTGATCATCTTGGTTGGTCATTTGAAGGTTGCTCAAATCGCATTCATTGCCATATCATGATCCCCATGCCATTACGTTACATTTTTTTAATTTTTTATTATTTGGTCTCTTTTTTGAGTTTCTTGTTATTCTTAGAGGTAGAGCCTGACGAGTTGGAGAAGCAGGGCATAAGAGGAAAATGAGCGCTTTTGGAGGATGAGATCGACTTCATCGATTCTTCGACGGAGGGACTCTCAGGTCGCAGCATTATTGGTGCATCCCTATGGCAAAATAAATTTTTATTTTGGAATTAAAGAAGTGAACTTTGTGTGTTTCAAAGTAGTTCTAATTTTTTGACCGGTAGTTGTTTGATGAAATGTCAAGATGCACGACGATGAAGAAAACTCTCATTGAACTTTGTGTGATATATTGTGCCTTGTAGTTCATCCCGAATTAAAATTATGGTCGTTCAAAGTTAAAATTTGTTGTTGTAGCAGCTATGATTTTATAGCCGATAGAACGTGTTGTTAGTTTCTTAAGATCAACAACATGTTGCTGATCTTCTGAAGACCAACAATTATTAGCCTGTTTCGTTTCAAAAGTGATCGATAGACCTATAGATGTCTAATTCACTCCAAACAAATTCCTATGTGCTCGGCTCAGTCTCCTTAGTGCAACCATGTCGTCAAACACCATTATGATGCACTATATTGAGAGCAGCGATATTTTTTAACTTGATTCAAGTATCATCGTCAAACACCACGTTATTGCTGATTTAAACTTTGAAATGTCATAACTTTTGATTCAGGTTAAACTATGAGACGCATAATATATCAAATCAAAGCTTGTTCAAAGAATTTTGATTTGATATATTGTACATCCCATGATTCAATTTGATTAAAAATGATCTAACAAAATTTATCCAACATATATGCTCCTCAGCACGTAAAAGCATGCTTCTGAAGATAGTAAATGCATCATATCTCGATTCCGCGACGCTTCCTCAAATTTTAATGATGCTTTTTGAAAATCAATAGCACAATGTTGTTGAATTTAAAAAATTAGGAACACCATATTGTTGATTTCTAAAAATCAACAATATCATACTGATTTCGAAAACCAATAATATGATGTTGCCGATTTTCGAAATTAGCCCTGTTTTGCTGATTTATGGAAACTAGCAACACAAGGATAATTTTCAAAAATAGCAACGTAGGTGTTGTTGATTTCTAAAAATTAGCAATACTAGGCCGATTTCCGGACACCAACAACACCTGTGTTGTAGATTTCTAAAAATCATCAACACAAGTATTGCCAATTTATCTTATTTTATGTTTATTATTTTCGTTATATTCCATTGAAACTATATATAATATTTGAAGATAATCTAGTCTGTAATTTAACTTTTTTAATCATAATTTTCATCATTCTCTTGGAACTCCTTAAGATAAACAAAGAAATTGTTCAAAAGATAATACGACCAATCTTCTTTCGATAAACATATAAAAGTCACAAAACATCCATTATTGATCTTAAACATAGACAAATATCAACGATAAGACTAAACAATACAAGGAAGATAACCATTGCACATGCATGAAATCTAGTGATAAAAAAATGAGTTTCCAGGAGCAATTAGAGACTCAGAGCTTTCTTGAAAAGATAACTATTTAGGGTGTTTGGATGAGTTCTACAACTAATAGGAAAAATCATCTCATGCCTCGGTTGAGCCAACTCTCCTTGAGACACGCTGCTTGAGTCTTCAACTGAGACAGGAGTGACTTCTTAGGAAAGGAACAAGAATTAATGAAAATTTTCTTCATTGTCATCCGTCTTGGCATTTCATCGAAAAACTATTTGTCTAAAAATAAAACTATCATAAAACATACAAAACTCACTCTTTAATTGAAAAATAAAAACTTATTTTGCTACCAGGGATGCACCAATAATCCTGCCATCGGAGACTTCCTCCGACGAAGAATCGACAAAGTCAGTCTCATCCTCCGGAAGTGCTCATTTTCCTCTTGTGATCGGCTTCTCCGACTCATTGGGCTTTACCTCTAACAATAATAGAAAACTAAAAAAAAGACTAAATGCTGAAAATAAAAAAAATGCAACACAATGGCGTGGGGATCATGATATGGCAACGAATACAATTTGAGCATCCTTCAAATGACCAACCTATTGGGGTTGTAAGGTTGCAAACATAGTCCTATATCGAAAACACATGGAAAAGATCATAGACTTATAAGGGAAAGATATCTCCATTCATATAAGACTTTTTGGCCACAGCCAAGAGCAAACCATGAGAGTTTAGACCCAAAGTAGACAATATCATACAATTGTGGTGATATCTAAATTCTTTTTGGTCCTAACAATTAGTATCAGAGCTAGGTCGTTCTTCATCGGATTAACCGCTGGAAGAAACACAAGTTAGATTCATGATCCAGATCTAACTATGTGGGTTAAGCGTTGAACAAAGGAAGTGTGAGCTTACGTGTCTTGATCAAGAGAACCAGACACCGGGTAGAGAAGTCCTAATTGCGGCTAGGTAGTGAAGTCCTTAGTAGGTCGGGTGGACCAAGGGACAGAAGTCTTAGTGGGTTGAGGATCGAACATTCGAACATCAAACGGAAAGATTTTCAGTATGAGGGGGAGCCTGTGGTCCTTTGTTTGAGGGCAGATTGTTGGGGTTGCAAGGTTGCAAACATAGTCCAACATCTAAAATACATGGAAAAGATCATAGACTCATAAGGAAAAGATATAGGCGATGAAGTCCTAGTAGGTCGAGTGGACCAAGGGGCAAAAAGTCCTGGTGGGTTGAGGATCAGACATCAAATGAAAAGGTCATCCGTTTGAGGGGGGGTCTGTGGTTCTTTGTTTGAGGGGGGATTGTTGGTGTTGCAAGGTTGCAAACATAGTCCTGTTGATGCAGTCTGACCTGATTGTTGTTTTGGTGTTGACACCGATTTAAGTTTAGTTGAGTAAGATAAGTTCGGATTAAGTCCTCGTCGGGGACTGGGCACGAATTTCGATGAGTGGAGCCGGGGCCTAGTGAGTGAAGCTAGGTGAAGGAAATTCCGGTGAGTGAAGCCGGGTCCTAGCAAGGGAAGCTAGGTGAAGGAAACCCTGATGAGTGAAGTCAGGTACTAGCAAGGCAAGCTAGGTGAAGGAAACCCTAGTGAGTGAAGCCGGGTCCTAGCAAGGGAAGCTAGGTGAAGGAAATCCTAGTGAGTGAAGCTAGGTGAAGTAAATCCTAGTGAGTGAAGTTAGGTGAAGTAAATCCTAGTGAGTGAAGCTAGGTTGGACTAAGTCCCGGTGAGTGAAGCTGGGCATGAAGTCGTGGTCCGGGGGACTGAGCATTAAGTGTACTGGTCGGAGAGGGCTGGGAGCTCGTTCTCCGGGACCAGACTGAGTCAGAGAAGGCAAGGGAGCCTGTTCTATGAACTCAGGGACGAAATGATCGGAGCTGGATCGGTCTGTAGTCCGATCAGGGAGTTGGCACAATCTCCCTCGGTTGTAGATCGGTCTGAAGTCCAATCAGAGAGTTGGTACGAACTCCCTTGATAGTAGATCGGTCGGCTGACCGATCCAGGATGTCTGATCGGTCTGGTGAACGATCATAAATAGATCAGAAACATTCTGTGTGGTGACTGATCGGTCTGGTGAACGATCAGAAACATATCAGAAAGTTTCTGTGGAAACCCTGATCGGTCAGAGCGACCGATCAGGGCCCTCCTGGACCGATCAGGATGGCTCCTAATCGGTCAAGAGGTGACCTGATCAGTCACTTTGACCGATCAGGACCTAACCTGATCGGTCACTTTGACCGATCAGGTGATTGTGTCCTGAAAGGTCAGGCTATGGCCTGATTGGTCAGTGAACCGATCAGGCCGTGGCTGATTGGTCAGTGAGACCGATCAGTCCTTGGCTGATCGGTCAGCTGGACCGATCAACCCCTGGTCGGGTTCTTGAGTCTAAACCCCGAAGAGTTTAGTGGGTTTAGGATCGGTCTGGTGACCGATTCCTGATCTCTGATCGCTCAGTGAGACCGATCAGGCTATTACTGGATTGATCAGAATGGAGTCTGATCGGTTAGGAGGGTGACTCATCGGTCAGGGTGACCGATCAGCGCCTCAGAACTTTAATTTGAATTAGTGTCAGACCTCTGATTACGTTTTGATTTTCTTTTGATACTTTCTGATATGTTTTGATTTGCTTCGCTAATCAGTCTGTTGAGTGTGCAGATGATACAGAGACGATACAAGCCAAGAAGGAGGGTCAATGGTGACTTTCACTGCGACAGGTTTGTTTGTTATCTGTTTGCAGGTTTCAACGGCTTCTGGCAGCTAGCGACTGACCTGAGGCTCAGCTGAAGAGGTCTTCAGTGAACTGAGAGCTCAGAGGAGGTCAGTGGGTCAGTAGGTGACGAAGTCGTGGGTCAGTGGTTGACGAAACCTGTTGGTGTGCAGAAGGATGGCTTAAGATGAGGCTGGCGAAGCAGAGACAGAGATCGAAAATCAATCAGACACAACGAGAACGAAGAGCTGAGTGAAGGTTCTTGCGTTAGGGTTGTACTGTGTTGTGCTATGTGTGAGGTTTCTTCTTCGTGCTTTCTGTGCTTTCACTTAAGATTGATCTGTAAGTTTCTTCTCAAGTCTCTATGCCTACTTTGATATCTTTCTGAGACTGTTTTTGGGGAGGTTACTCCACCGACAAGGAGTTTTTTCTTATCCGGAGTTCCGGGGCTTGATCTGCCTACGATCAAATGATCGCCCACCTCACGGGCACGCCATGGAGTAGGAGCAAGTTATCCCCGAACCTTGTAAATCCTTCTGTTAGCGTCTGGTTTGTTTTCTGCTTGTGTTCTTTCTGTTCTGTTTTTCTTCTGCTGCTAACCTAAGTGCAGAAAGAATCAAAAGAAGACAAAGGTTTTTGTGGCTGGCTATTCACACCCCCCCCCTCTCTAGCCATCCCAGACCCAACAAGTGGTATCAGATTCCAACGGTTTAACACCCGAAGAGCAAAGGAGAATGACTTTGAGAGAAGGCTTCAGCACCAACAGACCACCATTCTTTGATGGAGCCGACTTCCAGTATGGAGGTCAAGAATGGAGTACTACCTGAAAACCGACATTGGGATGTGGTTTTCAGTGAAGGAGGGATTTGTTGAGGCAATCTGTGGTCCGGAGTGACCAAGTGTTTTGATGTTTAGGAAAAGGGTTTAAGTTAGGTTTACCTTTGTTATCTCATATATGTATGTTGAGTGTGCAGGTTATACAGGTTACACATATGGACCTGACTGGACGGCCTCAGTATGGTGAAGGGTGGCATGGAGACAAGCTGGAGGCTTGTGTGCGCACCTGAGGGACCTTGGAGAGCAGGGACGATGAGCTGATGGGCGCGGACTTCGAGGCATGTGTGAAGGATGGCATGGAGGCAAGCTGGAGGCTTGCGTGCATCCGAGGGACGGGAGCCGAAGATGAAGAGAGCGCAAAGGCAACAGTCGGGGCTGCTGAGGAGGAGTCAGTCAAGTCGTGATGGTTCGAGTGCGGAGTGAATGTACTCGGGAAGGGTTTCAGCTTGGGACCAGTCGATTGCTCTGGGAGCAGTCGACTGGTAGGTGGTTGATGAGTTGGCTAAGAATTCGAACGTTGGGGTGTAACGGTCGAATTTCAGTGACACTAGTCGACTGCCCTGGGAGCAGTCGACTGGTGGCGAGGGTTTTAGCCCAAGTCCTATTTAAAGAGGGTGTCGTGGTGGCTGAGATTCTTGACGAATCTTGTCTTAGTTAAAGGCAAGATAGTAGTCTTTGTGCTCAGGTCTTCTAAAGGTGTTGTGGTGAGGTTTCTCCACCTAGAAAGAGCGACAGAGCTAGCCGGAGGTTATCCGGAGATTGATCCACCAACGGATTCTTGGATTAGTCACCCGTCTGAGGTGGATACCAAGTAAATCTTCCGTGTTAGCATTGGTTAGTATTTGTTTGATTGTTTTTATTGTATATTCCGCTGCGCTAACAATCTTGTAGAGAAAACGACGAACAAATCACTATTCACCCCCCCCCTCTAGCAAGTATTTTCGATCTATCAATTGGTATTAGAGCGAGGACCACTCTTGATCGGACTAACCGCCGAGGGAGCACACGCTAGAGGGAAAAGAAAATGGAAGATATGTTGGGGGACGACATCTACACTCCGCCGGGCTACGACCATGAGAATTTCGGATATTGGAAAGCGAGAATGGAGGCATGGTTCGGGATGGAGTGGGACCTTCGAATCCCACTTGAAGAGCCATATGAGATTCCAAAGGATAAGCACGGGAAGAGGCTTAGACCTAGGTATTGGAATCAAGAACAATAAGATCAAGAAAAAGCAAATGAAAAGGTAACTAGTATCTTAGTAAATCTTTTGCCTAACAAAATTTTGAGTGATGTAGGGGAACACCAAAACGCATATGAATTGTGGGATAAATTGAAAAGATATCATGAGACTCCTACACAAACTCAAGAGCCTAAGGAGAAAAGCCCCATGATTCAAGAAGAGGAGAGAATTGAGTTATTTACATCCTCAAGTGAAGTGGAAGAAGAGAGTGAGAGATCTTCAACCTCCTCAAGAGAAGAAGAGGAAGAGGTCTCCACCTCAAGGATTGAGGGGGAGGAGAAACCCTCAACCGTACCGAATCAAGAGGAGGTATCCACATCATCAAAAGTTGAAGAAGAAGTTCCAACCTCCACCAAAGCTAAATCGAAAGAGCACATCACATGCTTTGGGTGCAACGAAAAAGGGCACTACAAGGACAAGTGCCCAAAAGGTAAAAAGGAGGTAAAATCTAAACTCATTTCAAATTCTTTTAAGTCTAACATGAGTTGTAGGAATGGAGGAGCCCAAGAAAAGAAAAAGAAAATCCGATGCTTCACGTGTGGAGAGCTAGGGCACTACCACACCAAGTGCCCTAGAAAAGGAGAATTAAAGAAAATGGAGCATCTGAGAAGATGGGAGAAAGAGGAAAAGAAGAAGCAAATATCACATCAAGGAGGGACTACAAGAGTAAGGGAGGTAATCCCTAACTCTAGATTTAAATGCAACTCAAATTCTAGTTCCTCCATGAATGTTAAAAATAGGACAAATCATCCCTCAATGCATGCTAGTTTTAATGAAAAATGCTTAATGGTGCATAACTTTAGATTTAGATACAATGATAGGACTAGGAGTAACAAGGTGGACTAAAAATCTAAGAAAAGCATGCATCATGATAGACCTAGAACCTTTGTATCTAAGGATCATGGCACTAATCCCAAGAAGGGAAGGAATGTGCTTAGAAATGAGGATAGGTCTAGGAATGTCCAAGGTGGACATATGGGTTCTAGGGTTAGAACTCTAGAGAGGGAAAATCAAGCCTTGAGGGTAAGGCTTGATACATTAGAAAAGACCTTAGAAAGATTCACGATTGGATCTAAGGGTCTAGATATGGTTTTGGGCAGTTTGAAACCCAACTATGATAGATCGGGTTTGGGATACCGATCTAAGACCTCCAAGGCCAACAAACAGAAGTATGCTGGGAAAGTATACAATTATGGCAAGGAGGGAAAGTCCAAGGATGACAAGGGAGTGTCATCCAAAGAGAAAAAGAATGATTTAACCAAAGACAAGGTGTCTAAGGTTAAGAGGATTCGTTTTGTAGGCCAAGAATCACCGGAGGCTCACCGGTGTGGTCTAGTATGGGTTAAGTCACCTAGGGAGGTGGCTAAGACTCAGAAATCAAGGGGGAGCTCTAGAAGCCTTTGGAGTCCATGGTAAATGGATCTCAAGAGTTTTTCTCCTAGGAAATTAGGTGAAATGTGTCAAAAGTGATTGGAAGACTTGGGTAAGTCTTAACTCTAGGTTTAGACACATTCAAAAGGGAATTTAGGGAGAAAAATATGAAAATATGGTTATATTGAGTAAAATTAGGTTTTAATGTGTGAATACCACATAATTCAATGATAGAAATGAATTGTGATCAAGCATTGGAAGAAACAGTGAGGAGAAATCACAATTGAGACTTTTGGGATGAGTTTCAATAATACACTTTAGGATAAGTTTAGTTTCGTGCCAATCTTGGGATCCAGAGTACATTTGTTTGGAAACGAATTTTTCCCAAGTAGACATTGGCCTCACAAATCTCCCTACGAAATTTCATAATTTTTGGAGATTTATAAAATTATTTAGGGATTTCTGAAATTGGGCTAAAAAACTTGAAAATCAGGTATCAGTCGATTGCCCCAGGGGCAGTCGACTGGTCTCAAGCCCAGAAACTCTTTGTGAGTTTTGGCAGTCGACTGCCATATGGGCAGTCGACTAATCAGTGAGAGTTTGTAAAAAGGGGATATTGGGTAGTGAGAAATTGCAAAATTGAATTATGGGTTATGGTTTGGATTTAAAATTCATGTTCATGATATCATATTCCTTGAATGGAGTGTTATCCCATGATTTGATAAAGCTTTGTTGATATCTTTGAAATCAAGGAAGATTGATAAATTTCCCTAGGTATCTAGGATTTAGAGGTAAAAAGGGAAAATTGAGGACAATTCCATGTGTCAAATTATAATGATAAGCCTTAGCAAACACATGGAATTCTAGATGGATTTGAAAATTGATACCAAATGCCAAACTTTTTAGGAAATTAGAAGTTGCACCAAAGTCAAGCACATTTGATAGTCTTATTTAAAATATATGTTTCTAGGATAGGATATATCCTAGCAAATGTGTTTGTAAACCTCTTAGGTTGTTCAAGGGTTTTGTTGAGTTCTTTTTGACATTAGGGATAAGGTTGCTTGGGAGCAATCCTTCATGGTGGCCAAGGGAGAAGAACTTTAAGGTTAGGTTGGGTAGAACCTAACTTGTGTCATGGTGTTAAGTTGGGTAGAACTTAACCTTGGAAAAATGAAAATTGGGTGAAGGCATATGTTAAGGGGGAGGTTACCTCCTAATTGCCTTAATTTTCATAAGAAATTTTTGAGTTTTGTGTCCAACTTGGGAATGTTAATAGATACATGATGAGATGTATTTTCCCAAGTAGGTATAGGTACCACAAAGTTCTCCACGAAATTTGGAAATTTTTGGAGATATGTGGAATTTCTGGCGCATTTCTGAATGTGGCATGAAAAACTAAATTTCAGAGTATCAGTCGACTGCCCACAGGGGCAGTTGACTGGTCAGGGCTGGTGTGGGTATCCAGCAGCTGACTTGGGTCCAAATTGTGTGAAACAAGTGTATGGGGGTTTAGTACACTGTGTTTAGGACCATTAGGGATTAAAAGAACCGATAATTGGAACATTATTGAGATCTTTTTGATGTTAGGCACAGGGGGAGAAGTTTGGGTTTAAGTTGGGAAACCAAACTTACCTTTGCAAGAAACCCTAGGTTTAGGGGGAGTTGAGATTAAGGGGGAGCATGGTTGCTCCATTCTTGGCGTAAGGGGAACCTTGGAGAGGTTCTTAAAAAGCCTTTGTAAGTCCAATATAGGGGGAGCTTGGGAAAAGCTTTAAAAAGCCCGTTTTGGTGAAAAGTCCTAGCTTGGAGGGCTAGGTGTGAGAAAGTCCTAGCTTGGAGAGTTAGGTGTGGAAAAGTCCTAGCTTGGAGGGCTAGGTGGGATGCCTTGGGATAGGATCCATTTTTGCATTGCATATGCATTTGTTTAGCATGGTTTTTGCTATTGACTACTATCTTGTTTCCCTAACTTAAATGTATTGCCAAACATCAAAAAGGGGGAGATTGTTAAGGCAATCTATGGTCCGGAGTGACCAAGTGTTTTGATGTTTGGGCAAAGGGTTTAAGTTAGGTTTACCTTTGTTATCTCATATATGTATGTTGAGTGTGCAGGTTATACAGGTTAAACATATAGACCTGACTGGACGGCCTCAATACGGTGAAGGGTGGCATGGAGACAAGCTGGAGGCTTGTGTGCACACCTGAGGGACCTTGGAGAGCAGGGACGATGAGCTGATGGGGGCGGACTTTGAGGCATGCATGAAGGATGGCATGGAGGCAAGCTGGAGGCTTGCGTGCATCCGAGGGACGGGAGCCGAAGATGAAGAGGGCGCGAAGGCAACAGTCGAGGCTGCGGAGGAGGAGTCAGTCAAGTCGTGAGGGTTCGAGTGCGGAGTGAATGTACTCGGGAAGGGTTTCAGCTTGGGACCAGTTGACTGCTCTGGGAGCAGTCGACTGGTAGGTGGTTGATGAGTTGACTGAGAATTCGAATGTTGGGGTGCAACGGTCAAATTTTAATGGCACCAGTCGACTACCCTGGGAGCAGTCGACTGGTGGTGAGGGTTTCAGCCCGAGTCCTATTTAAAGAGGATGTCGTGGTGGCTGAGATTCTTGACGAATCTTGTCTTGGTTAAAGGCAAGATAGTAGTCTTTGTGTTCAGGTCTTCTAAAGGTGTTGTGGTGAGGTTTCTTCACCCAGAAGGAGCAACAGAACTAGCCGGAGGTTATCCGGGGATTGATCCACCGACAGATTCTTGGATTAGTCACCCGTCCGAGGTGGATACCAAGGAAATCTTCCGTGTTAGCATTGGTTAGTGTTGGGAACGAGATGGCTAGAGAGGGGGGGTGAATATAGCCAATCACTTCTTCTTTGAGGAGTTATCAGATTTCTGCACTTGAGGTGATTAATAGCACAGCGGAAAACAAAACTTGTAGAAACTAAAAACCAAAAACCTAACTAGCAAGATTAGCAAGATCGCTAACAAGGAGATCTTACAAGGTTCGGGGATAACTTGCCCCTACTCCTTGGCGTGCCCTTAAGGTGGGCGATCCCTTGATCGTCGGCAGATCAAGCCCCAGTGAAACCGGATATGAAGCAACCTCCTTCTCGGTGGAGAAACCTCCCCACAGTGTGTTTCAAACAAAGATATAGAATGAGCACAAAGAAACAACAAGAAGGATCTTACTCAAACACTTAGCAAGGACAAAGACACAGCAAGCTTCCCTGAGCTCCACCCAGTGGCGATCTCACGCAAGAACCCTCTTCGTGTCATCCCACTGTCAGACTCCAAGCCTCTTGTCTTCTCCTTTAAGCGCTCAAGTATGATGATTGCTTCTCAACAGCTTGCTCAGAATGATTGAAGAACTCAAGAACAGCAAGCTTGTTACGCAGGAACTCAGAAGCACAAAAAACTGAAGAAGTAATGCTAAACTCAACTTCTCTCGTTCCTTTTGTTTTTCCGCCAAGCGACAGGTGATCTCATCTCTAGCAGCCTACCGTTGCCTTACTGCCAACGCGCCAGCTACACTGAACCCTAACTGAACTTCCTGAGCTCCATCAACCAAGCATCAGTCAGCAGCTTCAGTCCTGCATCCAGCCGTTGCAACCTGTGTGGAGAAAGGGACAAACCTGCTCCAAGGAAAGCTCTCTTTGACTTCTCCTTGAGAGTTTGAATCCTCCCCTGTCACCTGAAACTCAATCAGAGTATTAGAGCAGTAAATCAAGCAGCATATCAAATATCAGAGAGAAGTGGCAGCGAATCGGTTGTGTTCAGACGCGATCAGAGCGTCTGACAATGCAATTTGAATTAAAGTGATCGGTCACCAGACCGATTAGAGAGCCTCCTGATCGGTCACCAGACCAATCAGGCTGGTTCCAGACCGATCAAGCTCCGTCCTGATCGATCCCCAACGCTCAATCAGAAATCGCGATTTCTTTGAGATTCCCCTGGACCGATCACCAGACCGATCCACCTTTATATTGGGCGATTTCTGAGTCTCGCAGGCTAAGCCCTCTGATAGGTCACTGGACCGATCAGGAAGACTCCTGATCGGTCACCAGACCGATCAGAACCTTACCAGACCGATCAGGCTCCATCCTGATCGATCTTAGAGAGGAACCTATGACACTTGATCGTTCTCCGGAACGATCTGCACAGTGATCCTGATCGGTCACCAGACCGATCAGGAGCAGTTCAGCAAGAGAACTCAACCTCACTGCTCGCTCCCTGATCGGTCACCAGACCGATCAGGAACAAGTCAATGGGTGAAACGCATACTCCCTGATCGGTCATCAGATCGATCAGGAGCAACACAGTAGGTTCCCAACCTCACTGTGTGCACCCTGATCGGTCGCCCGACCGATCAGTCATCGCTGGATCGGTCACCAGACCGATCCACGAAGGAGCAGCGTGCCAAAATCCCTGATCGATGACCAGACCGATCCAGGGACTCAAACTCAGCCCTCCAAGCTAAGTTTCCATCCACCTTAGCCCTCCAAGCTAAGGATTTTCCATCTAACTCTCCAAGTTGGGAATTTGCACCTAACCCTCCAGGTTAGGACTTTTCACTTAGCCCTCTAAGCTAGGACTTTTCACCTAGCCCTCCAAGCTAGGACTTTTCACCCAACCCTTCCGAGTTAGAACATCATCCAACCTAGCCCTCCAAGCTAGGCACCTGACCCTCCAAGCCAGGACTTTTTCACCTAATTCTCCAGGATGGGAATTTGCACCTAACCCTCCAGGTTAGGACTTTTCACCTAGCCCTCCAAGCTAGGACATTTCACCCAACCCTTCTGAATTAGGACTTTTCCAACACCTAGCCTCCCAGACTAGGACTTTCAACACCTAACCCTCCAGGTTAGGATTTTCCATCACCCAGCCCTCCAGACTAGGATTTTCCATACCATGCCTGATCCCCGATCAGGACTTAATCATAATCAACATGATCAACCTAAACTAGAATCGATGTCAACACCAAAACAACAATCAGGGCCAGACTGCATCAACAATCTCCCCCTTTTTGTTGTTTGACAATCCGATTTTAAGTTTAGTGATCTCAATCAATATTCTTTTCAACTTTAGAATCATAGGGGAATCCAGATCCTCCCCCTACAACATGGTCATTCTAAACTTAACCAATCCACACTCTCCCCCTTTGTCGAACACCGAAAAGGAGCTAGAGGGGTTGTTAAGTTTAAACAAACTCCCCCTCAACCCTAGGGGTATCTCAAATCAACAAAGATGTAATAGTTTGTGGAATAATCATACGACCGCATGTGAAAAGGTATCATAAGACATAGCAAGCACATGCATCATATGCGTATGAAGTATAAGATCGCAGAACATGCCATAATATTCATAAGTATCAGGTAAACATGGCAGTGTAAGAATGAACATGGCAATGGATCAATCATGCAGATCAGAGGCATATAAACAACATGGCATCAACAATAGTAGATAAGCATGACAGGTAAAAATATAGATAAGTCAAAGCATGAGAACATCCGAACAAGTAGCAAAATATGTGTGACTTGAGGTCACAACAACAAAGCCAGAGGGCATACAGCCCTAAAGTATCATAGTCAAATACTCAGATCATGAGAAGACAGCAAACATCCAGGCTCAAGTGTCAGTGGGGGGGTCGTCATCGCGCATAAGGTCGTCCATCGTGGCATCAGTAGCAGCAACAGCTGGTGCACCCTCGGCATGAACCGCTAGCGGCAGCTCCCCCACCTGGTAGCGATCCTTCCACTGTAGCCCCTCGGTCCCGAGAACAATGCCGGACTGAGCAAGCATACGACGATCCAGGCGACAGTCTTGTTGATCCATCGGCACGAGTTGGCCCTGTGAGACGTCGATGCCAACCGACTCCAGCCAGGCAGTGATGATGTGGCCGAATGGCATGTAGATCGTCTGACCAGACCTCAGACCATGAACAATGATGGAGGAATAGATGGCGGGTGCTATGTCAAAATCGAACTGCAGATGCATCCCGTAAAGCATCAGGCAGTGAGATGAATGGATCGCATCAAGATGCTTGGACGTAGTTGGAAGAAGACAAGTTGCGATAATTTGAAACAGAATATAATCAATGGGAGATAGATGAAGAGCGGGAAATGTGGGAAAGTTATAGATGTCCGCACCAGAACCCCGTGGCCTGGGGTGGCCTAGAAAATGCTCATATATGGAGTCAGGAGTGACTCCAGTAAAGGGAACAGGAAGAGGAACAGGAAGATATGGATAAAGTGAGAAATCATTCTTGGAGCGACGACAACCCAGAAATATAGTGACGGATGATAGGGTAAAGTCAAGATCGACACCGGTGACACGGGTCCGCCACCCCGTGCCCTCCACATTGGCCAGATTATTGTAGAATTCAGAGACCAAGTCAACATTGATCGGCCTTTCTAAGAAAAGGATGTTTTGAAGCCCATAGTACTCAATGATTCCTTTTACCGTAGGGCAATGTTCATAAACAAAAGTTTGGTCCACTGATCGACATGGCATTAGTTCGAAGTTGTGCCAATGAAAGTCTAGGGCATAGAGAATGTTCTGAAATCTAGGGTGCGGGGGAGATAGAGGCCTCGGAGGAGGTGTAGATGACAAAGGATTTTTCCCCCTTGAACTGTCCTCGAAAACCTCTTTTCCCTTAGCAGATTTCCTAATGAGGTTTGAATTGATCATGACACATAGATTGAAGCACAAGAATTGATCATAAGATGAGACCCAATCAAGAGATAGATATAAATATTGGACATTTGGTCGGAGTGGGAGTTCACGGCAAGAAGTAGGTCACGGCACAACAGCAAGAACAAAAGCTATGGTTAGCTTCATATCCATACAATCTGTAAAGAGATTTATAGAAACAATAATGAGTCAACGCTTACTTAGGCGCCATGGCTTCTCGCAGTTGAGAGAGGCCTGCTCAATGAAGACTCGGATGCAGAGAGAGCTCGCCGGAAGACACCAGACGGATTCTCCGCAAGGGTTCGCACGCACGAAGTGGGAGAGATGAAGGAAAGTGCTCTCGCTCAAGAAGATCACGCAAATGAGGAGTTTCGGCGCTAGGGTTCAGGAAAACGAAGGTTTGGAGAGAGTTAATCGGTTGGTGGATCGGTCCACCAACCAAAATTTAATGCGTTTGAACGGATCACCGTTCGATCAGATCGCACCCAGACCGATCAGGCTATAGCCTGATCGGACTGGACTGGTCCTGATCGGTCGGATGACCGATCAGTAGCGAGCCTGATCGGTCGGGTGACCGATCAGGATACGATCAGTAGGGTCCGGAGAGAAAACTCTGAGCTCCCTGATCGGTCTGTGGACCGATCCCCACAGGGTGTCAGATCGGTCGGGAGACCGATCCAGGCTAGCTCAGAACACTTAATCAGATTTCGGGAGATCACGGCTTGCCTCGCAGATCGGTCTGTGGACCGAACACCACAGGAAGGGGCCAGATCGGTCCAGGGACCGATCAGCCCTATGCCTGATCGGTCCGGTGACCGATCAGGGTTCCTGATACGAACTGAAATGTTCAGTTTCAGAACTTCTGAAATTTTCAAAAGAAATCTTATGAACTTTGTCGAACTTAGACATGATTTTCTGACTAAAATTGATCCCTGAACAAGAATCAAAAGTCCTTAAAGGTTCAACAAACACTTTGACCCATCCTAATGGAGTCAAACTCAACCATCAATCAAGCAAATTCAAACAAGTTTTTACTCCAACTTCAAGTTTCCAATCATGTTGCCTTGATTGGAATGTCCAAGTATGATCATGGAGCCATATACACATATGTTATGCAATGGTTTTCCCCATACTTGGTCACCACCGTGATTATTATCTCGTCAACTTAATTTCTCATGTGATGCAATGACATTTTGAGAAATTGAGTTGAACCTAACATCTCACCCCATATCTAGCAAACAAAAATATTTTGTTAAACCTTATAGTTTGTGTGAGATATTCCCAAAGTTACCATATTGTTCCCCAACAATTTCGAAATCATCATGAAGGGTTTTGACCGCAATTTGAAAATCATGAAGTGCGACACATTCTCAATTCTCGTCTTAAGAAACTAAATTCAATCTCGGGAAGTGGTTTAGTGAAAATGTCAGCTAGGTTTGACTTTGACTCCACATGTGAGAGTATGATGTTCCCCCTAGCTACATGATCCCTAATGAAGTGGTGTCTTACTTCAATATGTTTTGTCCTAGAATGATGGACCGGATTCTTGGTTAAGTTAATCGTGCTAATGTTATCACATAACACTTGCACACCCTTGTAACTCAATCCATAGTCCTCTAAGGTATGAATCATCCACAACAATTGCGATATACTCTCTCCCATGGCGATATACTCTGCCTCGGTAGTGGAAAGAGCAACACAATGTTGCTTCCGACTCGACCAACTTACTAAGGACGATCCTAAGAATTGGCAGCCCCCACTAGTGCTTTTTCGGTCCAACTTACATCCAGCGTAGTCGGAATCCGTATAGCCCATCAAATCAAAAGATTCGGTACGGGGATACCAAAGACCTACACCAATTGTACCTTTGAGATATCTCAAAATTCGCTTAACAGCAATTAGGTGAGATTCCTTGGCACAGACTTGATACCTGGCGCACATACCTACAGCAAATAGTATATCTGGTCGACTAGCTGTGAGGTATAGCAAACTACCTATCATGCTTCGATATTGAGTTAGATCAACAGGTTTACCACTCTCATCATTGTCTAATCTGGTGTTTGTGGCCATGGGAGTGGTTACCTCTTTCGAATCACTCATATTGAATTTTCGAAGCATTTCATGTGTATACTTTGATTGGTGCACATGAATACCATCGCGAGTTTGCTTGATTTCAAGTCCCAGGAAGAAAGTCAACTCTCCCACTAGACTCATCTCAAATTCACTCTCCATGTGTCCAATGAACTCATTTAAATATCCCTTATTATTTGAGCCACAAATTATGTCGTCGACATATACTTGGGCTACAAATATATTGACACCATCTCTTCGTAGAAACAGTGTAGGGTCTATTTGACCTCTAACAAAGCCCTTTTCAATCAAGAATGTCGACAACCGCTCATACCAAGCCCGGGGTGCTTGTTTAAGGCCATAGAGTGCCTTTTTGAGCTTGAATACGTGGTTTGGATATTCGGTACTCTCAAACCCCGGAGGTTGTTCGACATAGACCTCTTCCTTAATCAAACCATTTAAGAAGGCCGATTTGACGTCCATTTGAAATAATTTGAAGCCACGGTGTGCTGCAAATGCAAGCATCAATCGGATGGACTCTAACCGTGCGACAGGAGCATAAGTCTCATCATAATCAAGGCCTTCAACTTGACTGTAGCCCTTGGCTACCAAGCGTGCCTTGTTTCTAATGATTTCTCCCTTGTGGTTTAATTTGTTTTTGAAGACCCATTTGGTTCCAATAATGGTGGTCTTCTTAGGTCTAGGGACTAAGTCCCAAACCTGACTCCTCTCAAATTGACCTAGTTCATCTTGCATCGCGATAATCCAATCGGGATCATTTAACGCTTCATTAATTTTTCTAGGTTCAATTTCGGAAATTAGAGCAACTTCATTAGCCTCATTCCGGAAGAATGATCTAGTCCTAACCCCTTGATGGATGTCTCCAACGATTTGGTCTTGGGGATGACTAGAGGCTAATCTAGTTTGCCTTGGTGTTGGTGGTGCTTCTTGAACAGGTTCACTAGACACAGGTTCAGCCTCAGGATCCGGCTGATCAATGGGTAGTCTAGGCTCACCGTCATCAGACTCAACACCATCAACAACACTTGGAGCTTCATTCAAACTTAGTCTCCTAAGTTCGAGTTGAACTCCTTCTACATTTTCTGACTGGTCACTTGATTTTGGAACTTCTTCAAAGACCACATCAGCAGACTCTTCAACTAATCTAGTTTTCTTGTTGTAGACTCGGTAGGCTTTGCTAACTAGGGAGTACCCGACAAGTATCCCTTCATCAGCCTTTGCCGTGAACTTTCCAAGGTGATCCTTGGTGTTTAGGATGAACACCTTACAACCAAACACCCTAAGATGTTTAACTGTAGGTGGTTTCCCAAACCAAAGTTCATGGGGAGTCTTTCCTAAAAACCTATGGATGAGAACTCGGTTTTGCACATAGCACGCTGTATTTACAGCTTCAGCCCATAAGTAACTCGGGAGTGAGTACTCATTAAGCATGCTTCGTGCAGCCTCTTGAAGAACACGGTTCTTCCTCTCTACAACACCATTTTGTTGTGGTGTTCTAGGAGTAGAGAACTCATGCCTATATCCCTTAACTTGACAAAATTCTAGAAACCTTTGGTTTTGAAATTCACCTCCATGATCACTTCTGATCGTCTTAATTGTTGATGATTTTTCATTTTCAACTCTTCTACAAAAAGAAATAAAAATATCTAAGGTTTGGTCCTTATGTTTTAAAAAGAAAGTCCATGTGTATCTAGTGAAATCATCAATGATAACAAAGCAATATCTACTTCCATTCAATGATATGATAGTGCTACAATCAAATAGATCCATGTGAAGTAAATCTAATGCATCGGAAGTACTTACAGCGCTTTTACCTTTATGTGCAGATTTTGTTTGCTTACCCATTTGACACGCATCACATAATTTATCTTTTTCATACTTGATGCTTGGTAAGCCTCGAACTAGTCCCTTGTTGGCCAACTTCCGGATGTTCTTCATGTTCACATGTGCTAGCCTCCGGTGCCAAAGTGTGGACTCTTCTTCTTTTGACATGAAACACTTAGCAAGAGCATTAGTAGCACTTTTAAAAGAAACTTGATAAATATTGTCTACTCTTGCTCCTACTAGTACCGTGTCCAAAGTGTCATTTTGTCTAACTAGACATTGACTTGGTTGGAAGTCAATTGTGTAACCCGTGTCACACAATTGACTGACACTTAGGAGATTAAACTTCATCCCCTTGACTAGAAGGACATTTGAGATTCTAAGACATTCGGATATTTGAATGTCTCCTATCCCTATGACCTTAAGGCTACCATTGTTACCAAATGATACATTACCTCTACTCTTCTTGTGAAATGTGGTAAACAATGATCTATCCCCGGTCATGTGTTTGGAGCATCCACTATCAACAAACCAAGTTGATAGATGCTCCCCCTCAATCATAACCTACACAATTCGAAAAATAGAAGTCTTAGGTACCCAAACCTTGGGACCTAAAGCATCAACTAAGCATGACTTTGGCACCCATGCCTTGACAACTTTCTTTTGGATTTTGGGTGTCCTAGATTGTCTCATGTCAGTCCTAGACATGAGAGATACAAATGAGGGTTCCTTAGGGCGGTACCCAATACCGGCCCTATTGTAAACCGCTCTTTGGGCATTTAAAATCATATCTAAGGTCTTAGAGCTATTTGAGAATTTCCCAAGAATATTCTTGAGCTTCTCAACTTCACTCTTCAATGATTGGTTTTCCTCCACTAACTCATTATCATGCAAATCACTGATTTCCTCAACCTTAGAGGATTCAAGCTTGCAATCTCATATTTCAAAGATTTAATTTCATCTTCTAGTAATTCAACATGCAAGTCATCAATGTTATCATCCCTAGAAGCTTTCAATTGGTCAATCTCTAATTGCAATGCTTTAACTTTGTTTTTGGATTTCTTAAGCATACTAGTTAAACATGCAATTGCTCTATAGCATTTTTCAAGCTCGGGAGAAGTTACCTCTTCATCATCCGAAGATGATGAAGCCGCGCTTGAGGAGCTTGAAGATTCTTCTCTGCTCTCCTCTCCAAGAGCCATGAGAGCCACTTGCCTTGTGCTCTTCTCCTCCTTCTCATCATCGGATGAACTAGAGGATGACTCATCCCAAGAAGCCTTCAAAGCTTTCTTCTTCCTCTTGGATTTCTCTTCTTTTCTCTTGGGTTTCTCCTCCTTCTTAAGCTTCGGACATTCATTCTTGAAATGCCCTTTCCTACCACACTCAAAGCAAGATGCATTATTCTTATCAAGCTTGAATTCACTAGTGTTACCTCTCCTTTTGAAACGTCGGTCTCTTCGCATCATCCTCCTCACAAAGTTGGCCATTTCGGATGAAGAAGAGCCGCTGCCATCTTCCTCGGAATCGGATTCGGATCCGGAAGAAGATGAAGAAGATGAGATCTCCTTCTCCTTCTCCTTCTTCTTCTCCTTCTTCTTCTTAGTGACTCGATCCCCTGCAACTAAGGCAATCCCCTTCTCCTTGGGGCCTTTGTTAGCCATTTCATGCATTCCTTGGAAATACTTGGATACTTTGTAGACATCCACCATGGATGATCACAAAGCATTCATTGGAAATACTTTCAAGACATACCTCACAAGATCGCGGTTCTCGACCTTTTTATCAATTGAATGAAGCCCATTAAGGACTTCTTTGAACCGGCTATGGAGCTCACTTACCGACTCATTCTCCTTCATGGAGAGATTTTGGAGTTGATTGAGGAACAAGTCCCTCTTGGCAATTCTAGAGTCTCGGGTGCCTTCATGGAGCTCTATGAGTTTGTTCCACAAGTCTTTTGCACTTGTGAAAGGACCAACCTTGATGAGTTGGTCTTTGTTCATGCCACATTGTAGAGTGACAACCGCCTTCGCGTCGGCTTCACTCTTCCTTGTTTGTTCGGCAGTCCACCTCCATGACTCAAGTTCTTTGCCTTCATCATCCTTAGGAGGAATGAATCCCTCCTTCACCGCGAACCACGTGTGGATATCCATCTTCAAGTAGTATTCCATCTTTGATCTCCAATATTGAAAGTCGGCGCCATCAAAGAATGGAGGTCGGGTGGTGGAGAATCCTTCTCTCAAAGCCATCTTGTTGAGAACTCTCGGTTGTTAAGCCGTAAACAGAGCACCTTGCTCTGATACCACTTGTTGGGAACGAGATGGCTAGAGAGGGGGGTGAATATAGCCAATCACTTCTTCTTTGAGGAGTTATCAGATTTCTGCACTTGAAGTGATTAATAGCACAGCGGAAAACAAAACTTGCAGAAACTAAAACCAAAACCTAACTAGCAAGATTAGCAAGATCGCTAACAAGGAGATTTTACAAGGTTCGGGGATAACTTGCCCCTACTCCTTGGCGTGCCCTTAAGGTGGGCGATCCCTTGATCGTCGGCAGATCAAGCCCCGGTGAAACCGGATATGAAGCAACCTCCTTCTCGGTGGAGAAACCTCCCCACAGTGTGTTTCAAACAAAGATATAGAATGAGCACAAAGAAACAACAAGAAGGATCTTACTCAAACACTTAGCAAGGACAAAGACACAGCAAGCTTCCCTGAGCTCCACCCAGTGGCGATCTCACGCAAGAACCCTCTTCGTGTCTTCCCACTGTCGGACTCCAAGCCTCTTGTCTTCTCCTTCAAGCGCTCAAGTATGATGATTGCTTCTCAATAGCTTGCTCAGAATGATTGAAGAACTCAAGAACAGCAAGCTTGTCACGCAGGAACTCCGAAGCACAAAACTGAAGAATATGCTAAACTCAACTTCTCTCGTTCCTTTTGTTTCTCCGCCAAGCGACAGTGATCTCATCTCCAGCAGCCTACCGCTGCCTCACTGCCAACGCGCCAGCTACACTGAACCCTAACTGAACTTCCTGAGCTCCCTCAGCCAAGCTTCAGTCAGCAGCTTCAGTCCTGCATCCAGCCGTTGCAACCTGTGTGGAGAAAGGGACAAACCTGCTCCAAGGAAAGCTCTCTTTGACTTCTCCTTGAGGTTTGAATCCTCCCCTGTCACCTGAAACTCAATCAGAGTATTAGAGCAGCAAATCAAGCAGCATATCAAATATCAGAGAAAGTGGCAGCGAATCGGTTGTGTTCAGACGCGATCAGAGCGTCTGACAATGCAATTTGAATTAAAGTGATCGGTCACCGACCGATCAGAGAGCCTCCTGATCGGTCACCAGACCGATCAGGCTGGTTCCAGACCGATCAGGCTCCGTCCTGATCGATCCCCAACGCTCAATCAGAAATCGCGATTTCTTTGAGATTCCCCTGGACCGATCACCAGACCGATCCACCTTTATATTGGGCGATTTCTGAGTCTCGCAGGCTAAGCCTCTGATAGGTCACCGGACCGATCAGGAAGCTCCTGATCGGTCACCAGACCGATCAGAACCTTACCAGACCGATCAGGCTCCGTCCTGATCGATCTAGAGAGGAACCTGCGACACTTGATCGTTCTCCGGAACGATCTGCACAGTGATCCTGATCGGTCACCAGACCGATCAGGAGCAGTTCAGCAAGGGAACTCAACCTCACTGCTCGCTCCCTGATCGGTCACCAGACCGATCAGGAACAGTCAATGGGTGAAACGCATACTCCCTGATCGGTCACCAGATCGATCAGGAGCAACACAGTAGGTTCCCAACCTCACTGTGTGCTCCCTGATCGGTCGCCCGACCGATCAGTCATCGCTGGATCGGTCACCAGACCGATCCACGAAGGAGCAGCGTGCCAAAATCCCTGATCGATCACCAGACCGATCCAGGGACTCAAACTCAGCCCTCCAAGCTAAGTTTCCATCCACCTTAGCCCTCCAAGCTAAGGATTTTCCATCTAACTCTCCAAGTTGGGAATTTGCACCTAACCCTCCAGGTTAGGACTTTTCACCTAGCCCTCCAAGCTAGGACTTTTCACCTAGCCCTCCAAGCTAGGACTTTTCACCCAACCCTTCCGAGTTAGAACATCATCCAACCTAGCCCTCCAAGCTAGGCACCTGACCCTCCAAGCCAGGACTTTTTCACCTAATTCTCCAGGATGGGAATTTGCACCTAACCCTCCAGGTTAGGACTTTTCACCTAGCCCTCCAAGCTAGGACTTTTCACCCAACCTTCCGAATTAGGACTTTTCCACACCTCCACTAGATTTCCAACACCTAGCCTCCCAGACTAGGACTTTCAACACCTAACCCTCCAGGTTAGGATTTTCCATCACCTAGCCCTCCAGACTAGGATTTTCCATACCATGCCTGATCCCCGATCAGGACTTAATCATAATCAACATGATCAACCTAAACTAAAATCGATGTCAACACCAAAACAACAATCAGGGCCAGACTGCATCAACAATCTCCCCCTTTTTGTTGTTTGACAATCCGATTTTAAGTTTAGGGATCTCAATCAATATTCTTTTCAACTTTAGAATCATAGGGGAATCCAGATCCTCCCCCTACAACATGGTCATTCTAAACTTAACCAATCCACACTCTCCCCCTTTGTCGAACACCGAAAAGGAGCTAGAGGGCTGTTAAGTTTAAACAAACTCCCCCTCAACCCTAGGGGTATCCAAATCAACAAAGATGTAATAGTTTGTGGAATAATCATACGACCGCATGTGAAAAGGTATCATAAGACATAGCAAGCACATGCATCATATGCGTATGAAGTATAAGATCGCAGAACATGCCATAATATTCATAAGTATCAAGTAAACATGGCAGTGTAAGCATGAACATGGCAATGGATCAATCATGCAGATCATAGGCATATAAACAACATGGCATCAACAATAGTAGATAAGCATGGCAGGTAAAAATATAGATAAGTCAAAGCATGAAACATCCGAACAAGTAGCAAAATATGTGTGACTTGAGGTCACAACAACAAAGCCAGAGGGCATACAGCCCTAAAGTATCATAGTCAAATACTCAGATCATGAGAAGACAGCAAACATCCAGCTCAAGTGTCAGTGGGGGGGGGTCGTCATCGCGCATAAGGTCGTCCATCGTGGCATCAGTAGCAGCAACAGCTGGTGCACCCTCGGCATGAACCGCTAGCGGCAGCTCCCCCACTGGTTGCGATCCTTCCACTGTAGCCCCTCGGTCCCGAGAACAATGCCGGACTGAGCAAGCATACGACGATCCAGGCGACAGTCTTGTCGATCCATCGGCACGAGTTGGCCCTGTGAGACGTCGATGCCAACCGACTCCAGCCAGGCAGTGATGATATGGCCGAATGGCATGTAGATCGTCTGACCAGACCTCAGACCATGAACAATGATGGAGGAATAGATGGACGGTGCTATGTCAAAATCGAACTGCAGATGCATCCCGTAAAGCATCAGGCAGTGAGATGAATGGATCGCATCAAGATGCTTGGACGTAGTTGGAAGAAGACAAGTTGCGATAATTTGAAACAGAATATAATCAATGGGAGATAGATGAAGAGCGGAAATGTGGGAAAGTTATAGATGTCCGCACCAGAACCCCGTGGCCTGGGGTGGCCTAGAAAATGCTCATATATGGAGTCAGGAGTGACTCCAGTAAAGGGAACAGGAAGAGGAACAGGAAGATATGGATAAAGTGAGAAATCATTCTTGGAGCGACGACAACCCAGAAATATAGTGAAGGATGATAGGGTAAAGTCAAGATCGACACCGGTGACACGGGTCCGCCACCCCGTGCCCTCCACATTGGCCAGATTATTGTAGAATTCAGAGACCAAGTCAACATTGATCGGCCTTTCTAAGAAAAGGATGTTTTGAAGCCCATAGTACTCAATGATTCCTTTTACCGTAGGGCAATGTTCATAAACAAAAGTTTGGTCCACTGATCGACATGGCATTAGTTCGAAGTTGTGCCAATGAAAGTCTAGGGCATAGAGAATGTTCTGAAATCTAGGGTGCGGGGGAGATAGAGGCCTCGGAGGAGGTGTAGATGACAAAGGATTTTTCCCCCTTGAACTGTCCTCGAAAACCTCTTTTCCCTTAGCAGATTTCCTAATGAGGTTTGAATTGATCATGACACATAGATTGAAGCACAAGAATTGATCATAAGATGACACCCAATCAAGAGATAGATATAAATATTGGTCATTTGGTCGGAGTGGGAGTTCACGGCAAGAAGTAGGTCACGGCACAACAGCAAGAACAAAAGCTATGGTTAGCTTCATATCCATACAATCTGTAAAGAGATTTATAGAAACAATAATGAGTCAACGCTTACTTAGGCGCCATGGCTTCTCGCAGTTGAGAGAGGCCTGCTCAATGAAGACTCGGATGCAGAGATAGCTCACCGGAAGACACCAGACGGATTATCCGCAAGGGTTCGCACGCACGAAGTGGGAGAGATGAAGGAAAGTGCTCTCGCTCAAGAAGATCACGCAAATGAGGAGTTTCGGCGCTAGGGTTCAGGAAAACGAAGGTTTGGAGAGAGTTAATCGGTTGGTGGATCGGTCCACCAACCAAAATTTAATGCGTTTGAACGGATCACCGTTCGATCAGATCGCACCCAGACCGATCAGGCTATAGCCTGATCGGACTGGACTGGTCCTGATCGGTCGGATGACCGATCAGTAGCGAGCCTGATCGGTCGGGTGACCGATCAGGATACGATCAGTAGGGTCCGGAGAGAAACTCTGAGCTCCCTGATCGGTCTGTGGACCGATCCCACAGGGTGCAGATCGGTCGGAGACCGATCCAGGCTAGCTCAGAACACTTAGTCAGATTCGGGAGATCACGGCTTGCCTCGCAGATCGGTCTGTGGACCGAACACCACAGGAAGGGGCAGATCGGTCAGGGACCGATCACCCATGCCTGATCGGTCCGGGACCGATCAGGGTTCCTGATACGAACTGAAATGTTCAGTTTCAGAACTTCTGAAATTTTCAAAAGAAATCTGATGAACTTTGTCGAACTTAGACATGATTTTCTGACTAAAATTGATCCCTGAACAAGAATCAAAAGTCCTTAAATGTTCAACAAACACTTTGACCCATCCTAATGGAGTCAAACTCAACCATCAATCAATCAAGCAAATTCAAACAAGTTTTTACTCCAACTTCAAGTTTCCAATCATGTTGCCTTGATTGGAATGTCCAAGTATGATCATGGAGCCATATACACATATGTTATGCAATGGTTTTCCCCATACTTGGTCACCACCGTGATTATTATCTTGTCAACTTAATTTCTCAAGTGATGCAATGATATTTTGAGAAATTGAGTTGAACCTAACATCTCACCCCATATCTAGCAAACAAAAACATTTTTTTAAATCTTATAGTTTGTGTGAGATGTTCCCAAAGTTACCCAATTGTTCCCCAACAATTTCGAAATCATCATGAAGGGTTTTGACCGCAATTCGAAAATCATGAAGTGCGACACATTCCCAATTCTCGTCTTAGGAAACTAAATTCACTCTCGGGAAGTGGTTTAGTGAAAATGTCAGCTTGGTTTGACTTTGACTCCACATGTGAGAGTATGATGTTCCCCCTAACTACATGATCCTTAATGAAGTGGTGTCTTATTTCAATATGTTTTGTCCTAGAATGATGGACCGAATTCTTGGTTAAGTTAATCGTGCTAATGTTATCACATAACACTTGCACACCCTTGTAACTCAATCCATAGTCCTCTAAGGTATGAATCATCCACAACAATTGTGATATACTCTCTCCCATGGCGATATACTCTGCCTCGGTAGTGGAAAGAGCAACACAATGTTGCTTCCGACTCGACCAACTTACTAAGGACGATCCTAAGAATTGGCAACCCCCACTAGTGCTTTTTCGGTCCAACTTACATCCAGCGTAGTCGGAATCCGTATAGCCCATCAAATCAAAAGATTCGGTACGGGGATACCAAAGACCTACACCAATTGTACCTTTGAGATATCTCAAAATTCGCTTAACAGCAATTAGGTGAGATTCCTTGGCACAGACTTGATACCTGGCGCACATACCTACAGCAAATAGTATATCTGGTCGACTAGCTGTGAGGTATAGCAAACTACCTATCATGCTTCGATATTGAGTTAGATCAACAGGTTTACCACTCTCATCATTGTCTAATCTGGTGTTTGTGGCCATGGGAGTGGTTACCTCTTTCGAATCACTCATATTGAATTTTCGAAGCATTTCATGTGTATACTTTGATTGGTGCACATGAATACCATCGCGAGTTTGCTTGATTTCAAGTCCCAGGAAGAAAGTCAACTCTCCCACTAGACTCATCTCAAATTCACTCTCCATGTGTCCAATGAACTCATTTAAATATCCCTTATTATTTGAGCCACAAATTATGTCGTCGACATATACTTGGGCTACAAATATATTGACACCATCTCTTCGTAGAAACAGTGTAGGGTCTATTTGACCTCTAACAAAGCCCTTTTCAATCAAGAATGTCGACAACCGCTCATACCAAGCCCGGGGTGCTTGTTTAAGGCCATAGAGTACTTTTTTGAGCTTGAATACGTGGTTTGGATATTCGGTACTCTCAAACCCCGGAGGTTGTTCGACATAGACCTCTTCCTTAATCAAACCATTTAAGAAGGCCGATTTGACGTCCATTTGAAATAATTTGAAGCCACGGTGTGCTGCAAATGCAAGCATCAATCGGATAGACTCTAACCGTGCGACAGGAGCATAAGTCTCATCATAATCAAGGCCTTCAAGGTGACCGATCAGGATCCTCCTGATCGGTCAAGCAGACCGATCAGGGATCCTCCTGATCGGTCTGGTGACCAATCGGGAGCCTTCTGATCAGTCACGGTAACTGATCAGATCACTCCCTGATCAGTCCGAAACCCCTCTGAACGATCAACCGTCCGATCCTCTTCATTAATTCTGGTTGGTGATCGATCCACCAACTCTATTAGCTCTCTTTTCTCCATAAAGTCTTCAACCCTAGCCACCGAACACCATCTTCTTCCTGTGAGATCTTTCTCTTGCGCGAGCTCTCTGTGAGTTCTTTCTCTGCGAGTTCTCTCTTGCGCGAGCTCTCTGTGGTTTTCTTCTCAACCAACCAACGACCATGGCACCCAAGTAAGACCTATTCTCATTCTTTACTAATTGCTTTATAATACTTGTGTGATTTTGAATCTAATCACTATGTTTAATGATGGTGTCGTGCCCTTACCCCAAAATCCAACTTCAAATCCTATTCATTTTGGTATTTTGGTATGGTTATGCCGTGATGTGCCCGTGACCTTCATCATTGACCCAACTTTTTGTATGTCGTGACCTAATCTCAATTTTAGAAAATCTTCCAAAGGTAAGGCTGCTGGTGAGGGAACCTCAAAGTCCAAGTCCCCTTCCTCATCTAAACATTCCCAATCCTCCAGACCTCAACCCTCGACCAGTTCAAGATTCCCTAGTGCATACTTTGAACAAGCCTTTCGAAACTCTACCTTTAAGTTTCTACCCTGTCGATCTGTAGATAGGTCATTTGTGTATGACTACTGTCCATCTGTAAGACAGATTATCGAATATTATGATCTAGAATCAATTCTCTTCCTTGAGCGGAATATCAATGTTGATTTAGTTTCCGAATTCTATAATAACCTTTATCACGGTGATGGTAGCTTGGGGTATACCACCCGAGTGGCCAAGACAACTTTAGATTTCACTTACTCCACTTTCTCGGAGTATCTAGCCTGTCGTAGATCGACAAATGTCTATCCCATCTTCCCCAACATCCCAGATCCTTTACCGATTCCGTTCCTGGGAGTCACCTCTGATTCCATTTACGAGTATTTTTTCGGACACCCCAGGCTGAATGGCCTCGATGAGCTTGCCGGTGAGTTCCCCACTTTTGCTGCCCTTAGACTCTCCCCTGTTGATTATGTCCTCTTTAAGATTATCACCAACTGCCTTCTACCGATCACCTCAAAACCCCTAGCCGAGATCCGTCCTTATCACTGCCTGATACTGTATGGGATGCATCGGCACCTGGACTTTAACATCATGTCGAGCATTTACCAGTCCATTATCTACTATAGTGATCCCGGTCGTCGTACAGTTTATATGCCTTTTGGTCACATTATTACTAACTGATTCCAGTCAGTCGGTATTGATGTGTCCAAGGGTAGGACTGTGCCGATGGTTCGGCAAGACTGCAGACTTGGAAAATGTGCGTTTTCCAAGTCTGGCATCATTGTCGATGCTCGGGGGATTAGGTGGAAGGATGGGAAGGGTCTTGGGGAGCTTCCATGGGTGCCACATGTTCAGGTAGCCGCAGATCCAGCTGGATATCATGGTGCGCCCGCTACTGTTGAGGACGACGACGAGCTAGAGCCGGATCTCAAATGGCAGATTGCTGAGCTCGAGCAGACGATGGACCGCAGATTTCATATGTGGGAGCTCGAGCAGCAGGTGATCCGATCTGAGGTTTCTATGATGCATGTCGGTTGGCGGGAGATGTTTGCAGAGCTGCGCGCATGGATGGCTAGTCATCCACCACCGCAGACATTTCTTAGCTTTCAGCCTTTGAGCAGCACAACTCCAGGGAGCTTCCTGCCTTCTGATGACACTGTATTTGATCCGATGCAGTTTGATGCCCCTCATGATCCCGCTGATCAGGATTGATATTTTTCTTTTGCTGTATTTTGACTTATGACTACTGTTTCATGACTATGTGTGACTGATGACATTCTGATGGATTTATTTGTTTTGGTGTTTGTTTCAATCATTAGTTGTAGTCTATGTTTACTCCATTATCATATGATGCATATGAGTGTTTGCCTTGCTATATTTATTTCATATGCCTTTCACTTATTACTTCTTGTTTCTTTTGGTGTTGGGGAGAGACCCTTGGTTAAGGGGGAATTGTTTTAAACTTAATAACCAGTCTACACCCTTTTCGGTATTTGACAAAGGGGGAGAGAATGATTAGTTAAGTTTAGGAGTTATTACGAACTTAATTATTGTAGGAGGAGGACTCTGATTCCCTTGCGATAGTGAAATTTGACTTCTAATACCTAAACTTAAATCGGATTGTCAAACAACAAAAAGGGGAGATTGTTGATGCAGTCTGACCTGATTATTGTTTTGGTGTTGACACCGATTTAAGTTTAGTTGAGTAAGATAAGTTCGGATTAAGTCCTATTCAGGGACTGGGCACGATTTCGGTGAGTGGAGCCGGGGCCTAGTTAGTGAAGCTAGGTGAAGGAAACACTGGTGTGTGAAGCCGGGTCCTAACAAGGGAAGCTAGGTGAAGGAAACCTTGGTGAGTGAAGTCGGGTCTTAGTAAGGGAAGCTAGGTGAAGGAAATCATAGTGAGTGAAGCTAGGTGAAGTAAATCCTAGTGAGTGAAGCTATGTTGGACTAAGTCCCGGTGAGTGAAGCTGGGCATGAAGTCTTGGTCCGAGGGACTGAGCATTAAGTGTACTGGTCGGAGAGGACTTGGGAGCTCGTTTTCTGGGACCAGACTAAGTCAGAGAAGGCAAGGGAGCCTGTTCTTTAAACTCAGGGTCGAAATGATCGGAGATGGATCGGTTTGCAGTCCGATCAGGGAGTTGGCACGAACTCCCTCGGTTGTAGATCGGTCTGAAGTCCGATCAGGGAGTTGGCACGAACTCCCTTGATAGTAGATCGGTCTGGTGAACGATCCAGGATGTCTGATCGGTCTGGTGAACGATCAGAAACATTCTGTGTGGTGACTGATCGGTCTGGTGAACGATCAGAAACAGATCAGAAAGTTTCTATGGAAACCCTGATCGGTCAGAGCGACCGATCTGGGTCCTCCTGGACCGATCAGGATGGCTCCTGATCGGTCAAGAGGTGACCTGATCGGTCAAGTGACCGATCAGGTGATTGTGGCCTGAAAGGTCAGGATATGGCCTGATCGGTCGGTGAACCGATCAGGCCGTGGCTGATCGGTCAGTGAGACCGATTAGTCCTTGGCTGATCGGTCAGCTGGACCAATCAGTCATTGGCTGATCAGTCAGCTAGACCGATCAGTCCTTGGCTGATCGATCAGCTCGGCCGATCAGCCCCTGGCCGGGTTCTTGAGTCTAAACCCCGAAGAGTTCAGTGGGTTTAGGATCGGTCTGGTGACCGATCCATGATCTCTGATCGCTCAGTGAGACCGATCAGGCCATTACTGGATCGATCAGAATGGAGTTTGATCGGTCAGGAGGGTGACTGATCGGTCAGGGTGATCGATCAGCGCCTCAGAACTTTAATTTGAATTAGTGTCAGACCTCTGATTACGTTTTGATTTTCTTCTGATACTTTCTGATATGTTTTGATTTGCTTCGCTAATCAGTCTGTTGAGTGTGCAGATGATACAGAGACGATACAAGCCAAGAAGGAGGGTCAATGGTGACTTTCGCTGTGGCAGGTTTGTTTGTTATCTGTTTGCAGGTTTCAACGGTTTCTAGTGGTTGGCGACTGACCTAAGGCTCAGCTGAAGAGGTCTTCAGTGAACTGAGAGCTCAGAGGAGGTCAGTGGGTCAGTAGGTGACGAAGCCGTGGGTCAGTGGGTGACGAAGTCTGTTGGTGTGCAGAAGGATGGCTTAAGACGAGCCTGGCGAAGCAGAGACAGAGATCGGAAATCAATCAGACACAACAAGAACGAAGAGCTGAGTGAAGGTTCTTGCGTTAGGGTTATGCTGTGTTGTGCTCTGTGTGAAGTTTATTCTTCGTGCTTTCTGTGCTTTCACTTAAGATTGATCTGTAAGCTTCTTCTCAAGTCTTTGTGCCTACTTTGATATCTTTCTGAGACTGTTTGTAGGGAGGTTACTCCACCGAGAAAGAGCTTTTTCTTATCCGGAGTTCCGGGGCTTGATCTGCCGACGATCAAGGGATCGCCCACCTCACAGGCACGCCAAGGATCGTAGGGGCAAGTTATCCCCCGAACCTTGTAAATCCTTCTGTTAGCGTCTGGTTTGTTTTCTGCTTGTGTTCTTTCTGTTTTGTTTTTCTTCCGCTGCTAACCTAAGTGCAGAAAGAATCAAAAGAAGTCAAAGGTTTTTGTGGCTGGCTATTCACACCCCCCCCCCTCTCTAGCCATCCCAGACCCAACAAGTCTCACATCGAAAACAAATGAAAAAGACATAGGCTTATAAGGGAACGATATCTCCATTGGTATGAGATCTTTTGGGGAGAGCCCAAGAACAAAACCAAGAGGGTTTAGGCTCAAAGTAGACAATATCATACCATTATGGAGATATCTAAATTTCTTTTGGTCATAACACAACCAAGATAATCAATATCATGTAGCACTAGAACTCGAGGCTGCAAATGAAAAGAACTAGCAAGACAATTGAGGGATATGTAGCAAAGAATTCACTTGATGTTGAGTTGCACTTTTGAATTGATTGATTTATCGTTCATTATATATGTTAATTAATAGAGCATTATAGCGGATCCAACGGAGAGCTATTTGAATGAGACCAATTCGGCGAAGGTTGCCTAGTTGAAGTCATTCCATGTGTTGGGACACTTCTCCTTGGCCACATATGCGAACTCGCCTTCCATCACGATCAACCGAACTAAGTTGAGCGGCACTACCACACTAGGGTGGCCGAGGCTGAAGTGGCCAATAAGGAGTCAAGTGAGGGCGACATGGAAGAATAGGGTGACGACGGCGACGTCGGGCATAATCAAGACCTTGCTCGACACCTGCAAGAACTTGGAGATGGAGAAGTTGATGGCATAGGTGAATAATTAAAAGATCAGGTAGAAGGTGAAGCAGTCGACGAGGACCGCGATGTCGTCGCTTTTCTTGAATAACTGGAGGAGAGAAGTGACAAAAGTTTAAAGTTTAGTTATGATCTCAAACTATTGTCAATTTGTCATATTTTTTTACTGGGGTAAAATTCCCATGTGATTTGAGAAAAATATAAAATTATCTATATTGTTTGGTAAAATACTGAATATTTCTAATAAAAAAATCAAATTGTCCGGAAAAAATAAAAGAAAGAAAAAATCAAATTGCCCGGAAAAAGATACAGAAATAAAAAAAAAAAAATCTCCTCCGCAAGTTCCGTTACCTACTTCGGGCCCGAGTCGTGGGTGGGTGGATCGGCAGAAAACAGATCGCGTAACGCAATTACTCAGCGTGCGACGCAAGGAGAGCTATGGAGCACCGGAGCTGACACGTGTGCAGTTTCATGGCCACGAAAACTTTAAATTCTCAACTGCCACAGTTCTGAAGCCAACCAAGGTTCGTAGAATCGCGATCCTACACAGGATCGATTTGGGGTCAGGATCGGATCGGTCAGGATCGAATCGTAAAATCGTACGATCCTATCAAAAACCCTTAAAATGAAAAAATATACAATTTTTATTAACACTATAATGAAAATAATCACGTTTAACTTCAAGAATATTCTATTTATTACAAGGTGATCCAATTTAATTGTCAACCTATTAGATAATAGACATCTAAAGACTTATCATTTTAGAAAAAAGATATAACATAATATTATTAATCAAAAACTAACTAAAAAATAATTAAATAGATATTTAAATAATCTTAAAACACTAACACTAACGATGTAAAAGATAAAAAAAATAATAAAAAAGATTAATAATCTTCTGGGCCTCTGAAAAGGCTTTAAACAATATTTTTTGGGATTCAATCTTAAAACTAACTTGTAGATCTTTGAACGAGTTTCAATTTGATATATTATAGGTCACGTGGTTCAATCCGAGTCAAAAGTTATGACCTCTTAAAGCTTTCATCGATCCTGTTCCGATTCTGTCCCGATCCTATACGATCCTGTCCGATTCTGTCCGATCCTACCGATCCTGCTGCGATCCTGCTACAAAAAACGATTCTGCGCGATTCTGGATCGTTTTCTGCCGTAGGATCATAGGATCGTACGATCCTACGATCCAGGATCGCGATTCTGCAAACTATGAAGCCAACACGTGGGCACTGTCCGCATCCACAAGCTCTCATCGTCTTTTAATTTACAACCGCCTAATTAATTATTAGTAAAATTACCAGACATTTTATTTTATTTCTGTTATCGTACAAAGGATTTTAAATTAAAAATATATGGAAAAACTTAAAAAACGTCTATTTTTCCGAATAATCAATGGTGCCAATTTTTTTAATCAAAGAACTCCGATGCATAAATTATCATAAAAGTTTAATAAGTATTAGAAAGTATAAAAATTAAATGAGAAGTATTATTAGAGAATTCTCATTTTATCTTCTATTTACAGAGAAGAAAGTCCTAGAAACTCCGCTATGAGATGTGTTATTGTAATTGTCTTGTTCTTTAATTTTAATAACTACCGCATGCTGGGAGCTCGGAAGGTATGTAGGTAGCCTTCGAGATTATGGTACAGTAATAAAGTAATTAATTGTTATTTTACGTATTCACGATTCGATCTTCAGTTATAACATATTTGTAAAAGAAAATTTCTTCAAATAAGGCACGAATCCTGAGACACTGAGCTTTTTGACCATCCACCGTGAACGTTTTTCGATTTATTCTGACGACCGATGAAAAATTTTTATGAGACTGAATCGATCGTTCAAAGTTGAAAAAATTTCGTTAATCATTTTATTTTTATTTTATTTTATTGTCGGCAGGTATGTAGGTCGGGTCGGCAAGTTAAATCGGCTCGAAAGATCGGATCGGCTCGAAAGGTTAGATAATGTCACATACTACCCCTGCATTGACTAAGTCCTAGTGGATGCCATCAGACTCCCTGTTGATCCGGTTGAGTCCGCCCTTATACTTTGCATCAATTGAGTTATCCTTTAGTATATAGTTCTCATTATTTTCTCTCATCTGTATTTTCTGTCCAAATATTAAACTGGGAGCGTGTTATAGCAATCATGAAATTGTGATTGTAACAATATGAATGACAGATGAATAAATTAAGTTGAATTTGCGTTGACCAGTTACACGAAATAATAATTGTTACAATATGAATAATAGATAAACAGAATTGAATTTATATTATGACAACTATAAAATCGTAATTGATATATCGTAAATATTTTTAAACAGATTAAGTATACATTGTAATGAAATCGTAACTATTATAATATGTATAGCAGTTACAATATTAAGTAGTTGCTATAACATATCTTTGATACATTATTTATAGGAGGAATATAAATAAGAGATAATGATAAAAACAATGATAAATTAGATAATAATCAAATTTAGAATGTTTGATCTAATCTCATTAAAGCCTTCATGATGAATAATCTGGAAGATAAGTATCATGTCATTGTACGTCAAAATAATTAAGTAATTCTATGAGTTATTGAGGGATAAAACGCTCTTATAAATATAGTAATAATAATAATAATAATAAATAATAAATAAAGTGGGACGTCCACTCCAAAAAAAATAAGTACGTTGTTTTGATTTTCCCCATGAAAATGAAACAAGTAATTTTATTTCAAATAATTTTAATAGCTATTATAATATTATTAAAGGCATTTTACTAAATTAAAAATAATATATTTTATGATATAGTAATTACTATCCTAATAATATTAAATATAAATAGGACATTTTTAAAAAAAATTATTCATATTTTTTTATCAGATGGGTGGTCCGGACCGGTCCACGTGTCTGGTCCCATTGTTAATGCAGAAGTCTGTTTATTACCGCAGATTTGATTGTCGGAATTGAATGTGAACTGTTAAACAAGTTGACAACAAAATCTTTAATAAGGCGGGAAGGCCCATCACCTCACAATAATAAATGATGGCCGGCTACTATTACTTTCCGTTCCGTTCAAGTAACACTAAACACTAAGGGTGCGCTTGGTTCAAACGGAGGAATGGGAATGAGAATGGGATTGATTGAGGTGGGGAATGGGAAAGGGTATGATTGATTACGAAGTGTTGTTTGGTTAGGACTGTGTCATCATTACCATTATCATTGATCGCAACGCTTTGGAGTTGCTAGCTGGGGAGAAAAGTTTCGGAGCTTCTTCTAGGTTTGCTTGAGGTCTTCTGTTAGCTTGGGATTCATCGCGGCGCTTGGGGGTTTTCATTCCCCCCAAAATGGAGAGGAATGGATGAATACACCGAATAGCGTAATCAAAACACTGTTCCGTAATTATACCATTTAACCAAACAGACGGATTGATTCCCTTTCCCTTTGCAGAGCTCAAATACCACGTACCAAGCACCTCCTAACTCTTCTGTTTACTTCCCGCGAAAAACCAGAAGAAAGAAAAGAACACAAGACAAGAGGTTAAGAGGGAAAAAGAGATTCTAACTAATAAATTTTGCTTATTAAATGTTTAATTGAAGAAAAAGATAAGAGAGGAGATTAAAAATAAACATATATATAATTGTGGTTGTTGTCTTTTATCACTGTGCTCACATGCCCGCTATTACACTTATTGTATTAATTAATAGATTTTGACAATCAATCTCTATCATTAATGTCATTGTGCTTACATGCCCGCTATTAATTTTAAAAATGATATGAAAATCTACATAAATTGTTATCTTGATATCTACACAAATAGGGATAGTGAAAAGATTATATAAAATTTTCGGCAACGGTAGATCAAGCAATTTCAACCGCGGGGTATTATAGAGATTTTTCTTAAAAAAATACTGACTACTTGGATTGGAAATTTTTTATAGAATTAAATAGATTATCTTTAAAACTATTCAGTTCGAAATTTACTTGTAGGATTTTAGAGATGTCAACGTAATAATCCAACTTGAATGGTCGGCCTTTTAATTCGAAAAATTGTTAAATATGTAAATAGAATATATTAATCCTGGAATAAGATCACGCAGTCATGATCGGCTGACCTAAGATAGTTATTATTGTAAACTACCAACACAATATCTACAAAAAAAAATTAAAAACAAAGTTGTTTACTTGAATGGATAGTAGACGCGCTTAGATGACAATCCTACATGCCACCTCATCACACCACCTTCCAAGTTGTTGGTTATGTTCACATTTTCAAAGATGACCTAGCAAATATCGAACGCAGATAGCCAAATAAGGACTTCATAATTTAAAATTCTCAAATTAGTGCTCCTATTATAAAATTCATTATTTTAAAATTAAAACTGGTACCAAATGTCCATAAATTTTGCTCTCCAAGGCACAGTGCGAAAGTATATGATTAGGCAGATAACTCAAAAAGCGAGGGTTTGATATTCACGTTGTGTATTTCGGATTTATCTAGGTGGTGATGAAAAACTCATGGGCTTGAGTTAATATTAAATTGAAAAGAAAAAAAAGAGGACCTATGTAATAATTCTTGAACAGCAAGGTTCGATTTAGATATTTGGCCCCCAAATCCTATTAATTTCGAACTTTGAGAAGTTTATCCTCAATCAACGAAACGCGTGTACGAAACCAAGAGACAGAGCGATGAATTCCGCCCCGCCTCGCCCAGCGCCGACCAGCCCGATTCTCCCCGCTGGCGTCCGCGGCGGCGCTCGCCCCGGACGCGTCCTCCTGCCTTGCAGCCCTGCCGGCGGACGCTTTCCGCCCTCGCTTCGGTCGCCCGCGGCGACGACCCCGCGCGCCGAGGCCGGCGAGGCCGGCTTCACCGCCGTCGAGGAAGAGGGCTTCGAGGCGAGCCTCTACGACCTTCTCGGGGTGCCGTCCAGCGGCAGCGCCGGCGAGATCAAGAAGGCCTACAAGCAGCTCGCCCTGAAGTACCACCCGGACGTCTCCCCGCCGGAGCGCGCCGAGGAGTACACCCGGCGGTTCATGGAGGTCCAGGAGGCCTACGAGACCCTGTCCGACCCCCGCCGCCGCGCTCTCTACGACCGCTACATGTGCAGCGGACTTTCCGACCTCCGCCGCGCCGACGAGGTGACCAAAATTTATACATATTTCGGCTCCTTAATTAGTCGCAAATTAAACACGAGATCCTTTTGGGGTTTATTGAGTATTATAAACAATATGTTCTCGTATGCAATACTGAATTATTTTGAAATATAAATTATTTTTTAATAATAATTATGTTGTTTTTTATGAATAGGAATCAAGTGGAAGATCGAATTGGCGAGCACGATGGAGCGATCAAATGGAGGAGTTGGAGAAGAAGAGCATGAATGATAATGAAGAGAACTTATCGTGGGGAGCTCGGATGAGGAGGAAGACGATGGAAATGAATCAATATCAAAATTAGTTAGGTGGATGGTGATATGATGTAATAATGATCTTAGAGTTTGTTGGTTGTGTGGAGTGGTAAAATTGATGTAATAAATAAATACTGTATTATTTATGTATAAATGTCGTGATTGATAATATTTTGTATTATTGTGAAATATTTCATAATTATTATTTATTTCAAGGAAGATCCTCTGCGTCGCATCCATGGAGACGATGGCGTGGAGATGAACGTGAAGCTGCTGCGGCAGACAGGGCAGCGCGCGTTGACCGCGGCGGCGGCCGGTATGGTCTTGCCCTTCGCCGTTGGCGCCGGCGCTTCCTTCATGATCCACGGATCCACCGGCACTTCCTTCTTCCTCGGCCTCGCACTCGCCGTCACCGCCTTCCCCGTCCTCGCCCGCATCCTTGCCGAGATGAAGCTAGCTCCTCAACTCCGACGTCGGCCGCCTCTCCATGTCCGCCGTCATCATCAACGTCACTTTCGCGTGGGTTATCTTCTCGATGACCATCGCGCCGACCCAGAACAGGGGCGCGGCGTGGGCCTTCCTCACTGTTCCTGTTAAGTGAGTCGTGAGCAACAATCAGATTTCTGGTGGTCCAGGGTGATTTTTGCAATACTCAGCAAGGTTGGGATGGACGTCGAGATGGGACTCCTCAAGATCACTCTAACATTCAAGTTAGGTAAAGGGGGGGAGAAAAATAGCGGAGAAGGATGAATCAAATCTCTATGTGCCTACTAGAGCGAATTTTCTTTTATACCTTCCCCACGTTTGCGTCGTGGGCGGGCCACATATACCCTCACTCCACTACCCATGTCTCTGTTTCTCCGCACTGTCCGCATATCCTGGTACACATGTTCTCCTCCTTACCTTTGACGGGATTTTCTGTCTTAGAGGATTTCTATTTCGCCTGCCCTACACTCGTCCGTGATAGTCGACGAGTCGTCCGATCGACGATCAGACATTATTGATAATTTTTTATCATCGTTCCGAATCAAACGATATCCTGGGATAACGATGAATCTGTAACGACCCAGAAAATTTTCTCAATATTTTCTTTAAAATATTGATCATGTCTAGATAATTTTCCGAGGGACCTGGAGATATTAGTACGAACCTTAGCCTAGAAATCCATGATTTTCTCATTTAAATTGAGAAAACTAAGTACTAATGAGCCTTATATGGACTTTTCTAGTACCATGGTTATTAGTGGATTTTGGGTAAAATTTAATATAAATATAAATAGGTTTTAATGAAGAATATTAGCATGATTATGGGTGAGTTTTAAGGGAATTTTCAAAAATAATAAAGAAAAATAAAAAAATTAGTGCATTCACCAAGGATTGAACCTTAGACCTATTTTACCACCATACATGCACTAACCAATTCACCTAGCAAGGGAGTGCTATGAGGGAATAAAGTGGATTTTTGTTAAGGCTAAAGGAAGTGAAGAGTCACTATGAGAGAAGGCACCATGTCTCTTCACTTGCCCCTCTTCATTGTGTATAAATGAGAGAGATGATAACTTAACTCTTAAGATAAGTCATTCCTCTTCTCTTCATCCACCAAGTCTCCACCAAGTCTCTCCTCTCCTTCTTCTTCCTCTCTCTAGCCGAAACCCATAAAGGGGTTTTCTCTTTGGAGAAGCTTCACAAGAAGGCTTCATCTTCAAGATCTAGGGGCTACTTACAAGATTACCAAGGCTAGGGGTGGTCAAGAGACAACAAGATCTTCATCCTCTTCCCTATCTAAGGTTTATAACCAAGATAAACCAAGGTAAGACTCCCTCACCTGTGGTATAATAGTTCTCCTTGAAGTTTATCATAATATGAAGTTTTGTTTGGGATTTTATGTTGAAAAAAAAACCATGAACCCTAACCCTATAACTTTCGGCCACCATAGGTTTTGGGTCCAAGGTGATGTTAAAATCCTCCCTTATGCTTTCTAAAGTGTTATCATGATGAATATAGAATAAATATAATTTTGGGGAATTTTTGGAGTACCCTAAGACCCTTTAGGGTTTGGGACCATCACCATGATTCCATGGTTAGGATTGGACCTAACCCTTTAAGTATGTACCTTGTGTATCCTCATGATACAAGGGGAGGTTGAAGGTGATTTATGTGAATTTTCACAAGGCCTTGCAACCCTACAAGTTTCGGCCAAGATGGGTTTTGGGGCAAGGAGTTAGGGTTACTTCAAGTATGGGTTCCAAAGGCCCCTATGGTATGGTATGGTTGGTGTTAAATGATTAATTGGGAATTTTATGAAATTTTTCCATGTACCCATGACCTTGCAAGTTTCGGCCAACCCTAAGAAGTAGGGCTAAAAGTTAGGGTTAACCCTAATCATGAGCCCAAATAGCTTCCTATGGCCTTATAGGTAATGTATGGTTTTTCCTTATCCTTATGCTACCTTACATGTCATTTGAATGATGGAACCCCTTCCTTACAAGTTTCGGCCAAGCAAATTAAATGGGGTTTAGGTGGAGTTAGGGTTTTAAGAATGATGGTTTATGGCTTATTATGATGTATATATAAAGGTTCAAGCATGTGGTAGAAATTATGTTACCTATAACCCTAACCTTAAGTACTATGTTTCATGTTTGGTATGTTTATGTTAGATGCCATGCTTAATAGGGTTTATTCATGAATGTCTTATGTTCTATGCCATGCACTTAGATAGTATGTAGCATATTTATAGAAGTCCTACCTATGCATGCTTGTGATAGATACTATGCTTATGCACGAAATGCAATGCTTACCTCATGTATCATCATCATGCAAGCTCTATGGAATAGGATGATGGTCTATGTAAACATGTCATGTTCTATGAATATAATGCAATGCTTACCTTATATGCCATGATCATGCAAGCGCTATGAACAAGAATGATGTTTTATGTAAGCATGCCATGTTTTATGAATGAAGTTAATGCAAGCACTATGAACAAGAATGATGTTTTATGTAAGCATGTCATGTTTTATGAATGAAGATAATGCTTATGCCTTTAAGGCATAATGATGCTATGCATTATGTATGAACAATGAAAAGTCAAGTATGCTTTATGTCATGCTTCATGTAACAAGACTATGTTATGTCTAAGTATGCTATGAATGTCTTATGAATGATGAAACATATAAAGTTATTTTACTTTATGAATGGGCTTGTACCGGACCGAAGTATGGGTCCAAGGGATGGGCACCTTAAGAACGCCCCGGTTCTGGACTACCGACTATGCTGTCCACGGTTCTGGGACTACTGAAGCTGTCCAACAGGGATGGGCACCTTAAGAACGCCCCGGTTCTGGACTACCGACTATGCTGTCCACGGTTCTAGGACTACCGTAGCTGTCCTTACCCTAGTAGGTCGAGACTAGCTACCTCGTATTTATTTAGGGATGCGCGCACATGATGTATGTATGTGGTACAAGCCGGGGACCCCAATGATGTGATGATTATGTTTAAGTATTTAAAAGTATGATTTTAAAAGTTAAGCATCCTTACGTATATGCATTTGACTCATACATTCATTCATGTTATGCATAATGCCATGATAGTAATGTTTTATGCTTATGTTTCATGATAAGAATTATGCATGATAGTAAACGTCTTATGTTTATGTTTATGTTAAGAAGGTGCCCATATGCTATGTTAGAAATCATGCCATGTTAAGTATATTTATGTTTACGTTTATGCCATGTATCATGCCATGTTAAGTGTATTTTATGTTCATGTACTACGTAAGAACTATGTCATGCTAAATGATTTTAGATGTTTATATCCTATGTAAAGCACCAAGTTATGTTAATGTTTCATGTGCTTATGATTAAGTGATGAATGGTTTTAGTGAGTAGGAAAGAGTCTTACTAAGCCTATGTGCTTATAGTCTTATTTTCCTTATACCGCAGATCAGATAGGAGGACGATGAGGAAGCAGCAGGAGGGGCAGGAATGTGTGTGTGGTAGTGACTTGGCCAAGAAAAGATATATTTACAAGTCTTATGCTAAAACTTTACATTTGCTACTTATGTGTTTAATGGATAACCTATGTGACTTTATGACATAATGTTAAGTATGATGTTAATATGCTAAGTTCCCATGCCATTATGTTAGGAATGGTAGTTAGGTGCATGTATGTGTAAGTTTAAATTATTCCGCTGCATTACGATGTTCACATGCCCCTATGTATGTTAACGTAACGCCGCTTTGCAAAAAAAAAAAAAAACGGGCGTTACAGAATCAGTCGGAATCGCCGTATTATAATTTCGTCTGATTCGACGGTGAATACGGCGAGATCGCAATTTCGACGATCCCCGACGGCTTCACCGTACCCTCCAAAGTATAGTTGTGTTCGGGACGACGGCTGGAGGCCGCTGGTAGTGTTCGATCGACGATCGGACGATTCGTCGGCCATCGTCGATGAATAGAACAGAGGGACGGGGATCCTCCGTGGGATAGAGGATTCGGCCCTCCCCTTACGTATGGAGAGAGTCAGCTCAGGCTAATCAAACATCGTGGTCGATTGATACCGAGCTAGAGGTGTCTGGAGAGGTCGGGTGACATTGAACCTATTGGGACCGGGTGCATGTTGACATGGATACGGGTTCGTAATTTTAAAATTTAATTACGTGCAGCGGAAGGTTTAGCATAAATAATTTCTCAAATTGTTTTAACCACGTATCTAGCATGCAACCTTATGTTGTGGAGACATGATCATACATTTAAAATTTTGCAGAAAGTAAACTAATTTACTTAATACCTCACGTAACTCGAAGAAAGGGACGAGATCCAACCGTAGCGTCCCTTGGAAGCTCCGCCTCTATTCGTGTCCACGCCGAGTTTTCTTCGGGATGACTTCGCAAAGCCACGAGTTTCGTGCCGACAAGAACTACTAGATTCTCCAAAGGCACGACAAGAATACCAAGAGAGAGATGGAAAAACTAACCACCAAATGAAGAACGGAATCAAGATTCCGGGAGGAAGGAAGGAGTACTCGCGCCCACTTCTTCTTCTTCTTCTTCTTCGGCCTCTTCTTGGCGGTGGAAGCTCACGGCAAAGAGGGAGGGCTCTAGGGCCGGCGGCACTAGAAGAGGGAGAGAGAGAGAAGGAGAGGGAGAGAGGCTAGGCAAGAATCCTTGATCTCTTGGATTAATTTCCAAGCCTTGCCTTGGTACCTTTATATAGTAGCCTCTTAATCGTCAAGTCTCTTCTTAACGGAATAAATTTTTATAAGAAATTTATCTTATAAATTTTTCTATGAATTATTCCGTTATGCTAAGTTTTTATTATAACTTAATTTATAATAAAAACAACCATGTCTCCCCTTTTATTATGGAAAGAAATTTCTTTATATAAATTTCTTTATTATGGTAAATCAATCCATTATTGATTTTATAAAATAAAATAAACCAATCCAAGGTTTATTTTAATTTTTATGAAAAATAAATCTCTTTATATAAATTTCTTTATATAAATTTCTTTATACAAATTTCTTTATCCATAATTTTATAAGACAAACCACGCGCGGTTTATTTTATAAATTTGAACCAAACAATTTGGTTCTTCCCTCTTATTGTGGCCGGCCAAACAAAGAGGGTGGGGACCCTCTTTGGCCGGCCAAACCCAAGCCACGATCTCACGAATTAAACTCATTTAATTCGTTCAATAAGTTTTCAAAAGACTTAGCCATTTTATGCTTCCGATGCATCTCTGAAAAATTCAGATTCGACTTATCTCTTTTGATCGAAAAATCTAATTTTCAACTCGTTTTAAATCCCTCGGATTACTTGTAGTGCGTGTGACTAAATAGGCTTTCGATTTATGTTGGCCGTCTATAATTAACCAATTATAGAACGATCATGAGTGGCACCTAGTAGTACATCATGATCCCCAATTAATCGAAAGATCAACGGTTGACCTCAGAAACTATTCTGAAACCCTTCAGCAGCTTTAATGAATCGTGCCTCATTCCCTTCACCATCTTATACCCACTTGGTTCAGGACACGGTCTATATGTGTCAGTCCCCACTAGGCTGACTACGTCACACCTAGCCCAAGTAATGTCTTTCTCGTTCAACGAATTCTAATTACTCTCATGTTTCTGAGAGATTCATACTCGGAACATGTGATGCTCTGGCCAGAGGCTTCGAGTAACAATCCAACGATAGGCCTTGGGTATACGTCTCCTCGCAAGGAGTGGTGAATCCTTTGTAGGCTGTTCAAACATCTTCGGGCATTTCGGCTTATACTCAATCATCCTGGGTCCATACCTCCTTGGAGATGCATGCTTAAGATGTCAAAGTATAAGTCTTCATGACCAAGATTACTTGAACACCGTAAGTCAAAGGAACATCGCACTTAAGCTGCAATAAGAACTTCATTGACATATCTATATGTAGATTACCATATGAAGTTTTACAGCCAGTCACTCCAATGAACTAGTTCCCTTAACTAGCATTCATGTTTATCTCCGGACATCCCAATGTCATCAGCCAGTGAGAATCAGCTGATTAGAGAATAGCCCATGCTAGTCTCAACAGAATTGATAGTGTCCATATTTATCAATTCATCGACTAGGGACAATTTCAATACTTCACAATTGCACATGTAGAGATAATCACTAGTTGTGAATTCATCACAAATTCTCTCATGCTGTGAATTGTATTGCGGACATTCAGTAAATGAGTTTAAGATCTCAATCAAATACACAAACATGTATACTCAAATAGTGAATATTCATTTATTAAAATAAATGATTACATTCATAAGGCGATTGCCTTAGGACACTTCTCTCACAATACTAACAAACTCCCACTTGGCCTAATGCCAATCGCTACGGTATCCAATACCACAGGCTCTAACATGACCCTCAACTTGCTTTGAGGCAAGGCCTTAGTTAAAGGATCCGCTACATTCCTTTCAGTGGGAATTTTCTCAATTTGTATATCATTCCTACTTATAATCTCTCTGATCAGATGATAGCGGCGAAGAACATGTTTGGATCACTGATGAGACCTTGGTTCCTTTGCTTGTGCAATAGCTCTATTGTTGTCACAGTAAACCGGCACTGCTTCATCAATGGTTGGAACCACACCAAGTTCTGAGACAAACTTCTTGATCCAGACTGCTTCCTTTGCTGCTTCCGAAGCTGCAATATATTCCGCTTCCGTGGTAGAATCCGCTACGGTGTCTTGTTTGAAACTTTTCCAACTTATTGCGCCTCCATTCAAAGTAAATACGTATCCAGACTGAGATTTGGAGTCATCCTTATCTGTCTGGAAACTGGCATCTGTATACCCACGTATTACCATATTTCCTTCTCCATATATTAGGAACACATCCTTAGTTCTTCTTAAGTACTTAAGGATTGTCTTGACAGCCGCCCAATGATCTATTCCTGGATCAGACTTGTATCTGCTCGTGACGCTCAGAGCATACGATACATCGGGCCTAGTACATAACATAGCATACATGATAGATCCTATCGCGGATGCATAAGGAATCTTATTTATGCAAATCCTCTCGTCTTCTGTGCGCGGACACATAGACTTTAAAAGGTTTATCCCATGCCTGATGGGAAGGTAACCTTTCTTGGATTCCGACATGCTAAACCGTTTTAGCACTCGGTCTATATATGTAGACTGCGAAAGACCAAGCAACCGTTTTGATCTATCTCTATAGATTCTAATCCCAAGGATGTAGGTTGCTTCTCCCAGGTCTTTCATGGAAAAAGTTTTGGACAACCAAATTTTAACCGATTGTAAGACTGATATATCGTTTCCTATAAGTAATATGTCATCGACATATAATACTAGGAATACGACTGCACTCCCACTAACCTTCTTGTATACACAAGGTTCGTCAGGATTTTGTGAGAAATCAAACTCTTTGATTGTCTCATCAAAACGGATGTTCCAGCTCCTGGATGCTTGCTTCAGTCCATATATGGATCGTCGAAGCTTGCATATTTTGGTTTTATCAACCGATGTGAAACCTTCAGGTTGTATCATGTATACATCCTCAAGCAGGTTTCCATTAAGGAAAGATGTTTTCACATCCATTTGCCATATCTTATAATCATAATGAGCTGCTATGGCCAGGAGCATCCGAATGGATTTAAGCATAGCTACTGGCGAATAAGTTTCGTCATAATCAATTCCTTGTTTCTGACGATATCCTTTTGCCACTAATCTAGCCTTAAAGGTAACAACATTACCTTCCATGTCGGTTTTCTTCTTGAAAACCCACTTGCACCCTATGGGCTTAATCCCTTCAGGTGGGTTAACCAAGTCCCATACTTGATTTTCGTACATGGAATCCATTTCCGACTTCATGGCTTCAAGCCATTTGTCCCTTTCTGAACTTTTCAGAACATCTTCATAACTGATAGGTTCGTCATCGCTTATGAGTAACACGTCGTTCGATTCACTTATGAGAAATCCGTATCTCTCTGGAATATTACGTGTCCTATCAGACCTACGAAGAGGTGGTGTTGTTTTAGGTTCAACTGATAGCTCATCATTATGAGTTATTGGTTGTGGGTCTAGACTAGGTGTCTCTGTAATGTCTATTGGAGTTTCTTGAACTTCATCAAGTTCAATGCCACTCCCACTGTTTTCTTGTAAAAGAAATTCTTTTTCCAGAAACACAGCATGCCTTGAAACAAACACCTTTTGTTCCAAGGGATGATAGAATTGGTAACCCTTCGTTTCCTTAGGGTATCCAATAAATAGACATTTATCAGACTTAGCATCCAATTTGTCTGATACAGTCCGCTTCACATAAGCAGGACAACCTCATATTTTAAGGTGAGTTAAATGAGGTTTCTTACTATTCCACGTCTCATATGGAGTAGTAGAGACTACCTTGGTCGGGACTCTGTTTAGTAAGTAAACAGCTGTCTTAAGTGCATAGCCCCAAAAGGATTTTGGAAAAGTTGCATGGTTCATCATAGATCTAACCATGTCGATCAAGATTCGGTTACGCCTCTCAGATACACCATTATGCTGTGGTGTATATGGCGGAGTCCATTGAGACAATATCCCATTGTCCCTAAGATAATCTTGAAACTCTTGACTTAAGTATTCACCACCCCGATCGGATCGAAGTATCTTAATACTTTTGCCAAGCTGTTTCTCTACTTCATTTCTGAACTCTTTGAATTTCTCAAAAGCTTCAGATTTGTGTTTCATCAAGAACACATACCCGAATCGTGAGTAATCATCGATAAAGGTAATGAAGTAGCTATAGCCTCCTTGTGCAAGAGTTGACATTGGTCCACATACATCAGTATGTATTAGACCAAGCAATTCTCCCACTGGATTACCTTTTCCGGAAAAGGGTAATTTGGCTATCTTGCCTTTTAAGCATGATTCGCATATATCAAATGAACCGGGTTCAAATGATTCCAGAATTCCACATCGGTGTAATTTGGTCATGCGTTTCTTACTTACATGGCCAAGACGACAATGCCACGTATAGGAGTCTATTCGATTATCTATTCGAGCACGTTTGTTGCTACTTCGATATTGAAAACGTCACCGGATAAATCTAACATGTAGATACCATTGCACAAAGTTCCGGTCCCATAAAGAACACCATTTAAAGTTATGTAACAACAATTGTTACTAAAAGTTAAATGATAACCCTTTTCATTCAAGCATGAAATAGATACAATGTTCTTTATTAATGAAGGAACAAAATAGCAATTATCCAATTCTAAGACACGTCCAGTAGGGAGCTTTAGCAAATATGTTCCGATGGCAACAGCAGCAATCTTTGCTCCATTTCCAACTCACAGATTCACTTCTCCCTTGACGAGTCTTCTTCTATTCCTTAGCCCCTGTATGTCATTACATATATGTGAGCTACACCCAGTATCAAGTACCCAGGTGGTTGAGGAAATAGAGTGACATTCAATAACGAAGATGCCTGAAGAGGATGGGGCATCGGATGCCTTCTTCTTCAAGGACTCAAGATAAACCTTGCAGTTTCTTCGCCAGTGGGCCCTCCTTGCCACAATGATGGCAAGTGCCTTTTGGTGCTTTTTTCAAATCCTTTTGTCCTTAGTTAACTTATTGGTGTCCAAAATGGAACGCAAATTAGAGAAGACATGATCGAGTGATTATCCTAGAAATACAAATTGAGCTTATGTGAGAAGAATGATAAAAAATGCATCAACATACATTAATTAAATCCTATTTATTTTTCGAATTGAATAACCC
>JAGFNQ010001314.1:705179-727636 GCA_024364735.1 Boesenbergia rotunda | reverse complement strand
CTTGGACTTAGTAGGGGGTAAGAACCTTCAAAGGGGTCCTCTTCCTTTCAAATTCCCTAGGGTTAGAACCCTAGGGTGGTGTTTTCGAAAATGAAAAGGGAGAAGAGTCTTCTTGATTTTTCGAAAAAATGGAAGTGGGAAGAAGAAGGAAAAAGTGTAACTTCCTTCCCCTCTCTTATTTATACTCTTCTCATGAAGAGGCATGTCTCTTCGCTTCCCTCGATTTAACAAGAATGTTTTCTTATCTCTCAACAAGAAACATTGCTTGGTTCATTGGTTATGACATGGTGAGTGCAACTAGGAGGTTCAAGGTTCAATCCTTGCTTCCTCCTTTCTACCTCTTCTTTTTATCACAATTTGCACTAATCCATATCAAAGCCCATTAAGCCAAGCCTATCATGAAATTTCATAATATTAATAATATTTCATGGATTCATAATATTTCATAATATCCCATAAATATTATTTCATAATATTTTTAATATTTCATATTCATGAATCCATAATATTTCATGATAATATTTCATGAATTTCATAATATTTCATATTCATGAATTCATAATATTTCATGATAATATTTCATGATCTTCCATAATAATATTTCATAAATTTCATGATATTTCATAACATTCTATATGGGAAAATTTTGGGGTGTTACATTTCTAGTACCATGGTTATTAGTGGATTTTGGGTAAAATTTAATATAAATATAAATGGGTTTTAATAAAGAATATTAGCATGATTATAGGTGAGTTTTAAGGGAATTTTCAAAAATAATAAAGAAAAAAAATTAGTGCATGCACCAAGGATTGAACCTTGGACCTATTGTACCACCATGCATGCACTAACCAATTCACCTAGCAAGGGAGTGCTATGAGGGAATGAAGTGGATTTTTGTTAAGGCTAAAGGAAGTGAAGAGTCACCATGAGAGGAGGCACCATGTCTCTTCATTTGCCCCTCTTCATTGTGTATAAATGAGAGAGATGACAACTTAACTCTTAAGATAAGTCATTCCTCTTCTCTTCATCCACCAAGTCTCTCCTCTCCTTCTTCTTCCTCTCTCTAGCCGAAACCCATAAGGGGGTTTTCCCTTTGGAGAAGCTTCACAAGAAGGCTTCATCTTCAAGATCTAGGAGCTACTTACAAGGTTACCAAGGCTAGGGGTGGTTAAGTGTAACGCCCCAAAATTTCCATTTTTAGTTCTTAAAGTCCTTAGAATTATTTAAAAATAGTTTAGAAATATTCTAGATATTTTTAGGAATTTTTAGAATATTTTTATGGAATTTTCCGAGTCCGTTTGGTATTTTAAAAAAAAAAAAGGAGAAAGAAAGGAAAAAGGAAAAAACCACTTAAGGGTAGCCGGTAGTTCGAACCCGCGACCACCCCGAATCCAGAAACGATCGCGACCAGCTGGGCTAGGGTATCAAGCACAACAAGAGATGGAGAGAAGTATATTTAAGGGGTAGTTAGGTCGATCCGCCCCATAGGTATAAATTGATTATTAAAGAGAGAAGTTTTATTTTCTCTCAAACCCTCTCCCTCTCCCAAGTTGCGCCGACCCCTCTCCCTCTCCTCTCTTGTGCGCACGCCACACCAAGCCTATAGGGCCGGCCAAGGCTTTCTTCCAAGAGATATTCCTATATTCGGGATCCCCGCGACGAGAGGAACGCGTAGGCGCGAAGAATTCGTCGAAATCTCAAGTTTCTTCCGAGCTCTAGACATTAATCTTGGTTGTAAGTCCAAGATATCAATGTAAGTACTGCTCACCTGCAGTAAGAGCCGGTTTTTCTGCGAGAATTTCCTTTAAAAGTTTTTAAAAGAGATATTTCCTTTTTGTTTTAGTTTTTGCATGTGATCTTAGTTCATTAGTTGTTGCATGCTTATGTATAAGTTTAATTACATACCCTATATGAGTTCAGGGGCAAAGAAAGCTATGAGAAAAGAAAAGAGAAGATAAAGATAAGAAAAGAAAAGGCCAAGGCCTTAAGAAATCCCGAAAAGTCAAGACTTAGGGATTTTAGCACGCAAGGTGCTCCAGAAAATGCCAAGGCATTTACAGATAAGAAAGAAAAGAAAGAAAAGCTATTTTATTTTATAAGGCCAGTACCCGGCGTCCAAGGGCGTCGTTAAAGAAATCCAGGTGTCCAATTCCAAGGTCTTGGCCCTGGTAGACCAAGGTCTGCTCTATTAGGATTGGTGGCTCGCTACCCCAACCTTTTAGGGAACGCGCATATCAGATGGTACTTACGTCTTCAGTGGATCCAAGTGATTACTATATTCAAGTATATGCTTTAGCAAAGTTTTCTAAAGTTTCAGAAAGTTTTCAAAAAGTTAAAGAATAGCTAAAGTTTCAAGTTGAGCCAAGAAAAGTAAATTGAGATTTATTATTGCTTGAGTATGCATGTTTTGAGATTATACATGTTCTTAGTTTCCTTTCAAGCATATTAGTATCTCATATGATTTTCATATTGTTCTAGAAGCATGTTTGCACATTCGAGATTTTGTGAGCTAGATAGTACTTACTAAGCTTTTGCTTATAGATGCATTTCCTCTTATTGCAGATAAAGGTAAAGGCAAGCAATTCTGAAGGAAGACGACGAGGCGGTGCTGAGTAGAGTGTGTGTGGTGGCTGATTATGGAGAGATCCTTGAGACGAGACATTTTAGTTATTTGAATTGCAATGTTTAAGTTTATTCGAATTTCAAGTTCTTGCTTTATGGAGATTATGGAGTATTTGAGTTTTGGATAGTTTTATATGCTAAATTTCTTAGAGTAAAGATTCCATGTCATTTCCTTTAGCATATATATTCCCATGATTGCATTGGATGAGTAAAAGTGTGAGTAGTTAGAAATATTGATACTTTGTTAGAGAAAAAGGTGTTTGTGCCAAGATAGTATCAATTTTCCTTTTGAATCGAGTTTTATTGCTTAAAAATGTTTAGAAAAGTTGCAATCACATTTCATAATGCTTTAGCAAGGTCGTAGAACATGTATTTGGTGTTATAAATTCATAGAAGTCAAGATTGGTACAAACTCTATTGTTAAAGTTTATATAAACTTGTTTAGTTTATTTTCTTCCATAAAAGTCCTAAATTCAAGTTTATGGATTCGTTTGATTGGCTAAATTGTTTAGGAAACTGATATAGAGTATAGAAATGATGTCGTAGTTTGATATGGCTCGAAATTGAAGAAATGGTGGACTTGGAAAGCAAGGGACGAAACCTGTAAAACTGATTACAGGCGTACCAGTCGACTGCCACGTCACCAGTCGACTGGTACAGGCAGTTTAAGAAGGGTAAGGCTGTTTTCAACAGGTATTAGCTATGGGATTTGAGAAGAAAGTATGGCATGGTATTATTATACATGATTGCTTAAGTTAGAATATAATTGTTAGCAGAATTTAAAAGAAAAAAAAACAAGATTTCCGTAATTTTCTTTAGTCATGTATAAGAGTTGAGAAGTAGAGAAAAGTAACGATCCGTCTAAAGACAGTAAGAAGGCGGGTCGCTACATTAAGAGACAACAAGATCTTCATCCTCTTCCCTATCTAAGGTTTATAACCAAGATAAACCATTGTAAGACTCCCTCACCTGTGGTATAATAGTTCTCCTTGAAGTTTATCATAATATGAAGTTTTGTTTGGGATTTTGTGTTGAAAAAAAAACCATGAACCCTAACCCTATAACTTTCGGCCACCATAGGTTGTGGGTCCAAGGTGATGTTAAAAACCTCCCTCATGCTTTCTAATGTGTTATCATGATTAATATAGAATAAATATAATTTTGGGAAATTTTTGGAGTACCCTAAGACCCTTTAGGGTTTGGGACCATCACCATGATTCCATGGTTAGGATTGGACCTAACCCTACAAGTATGTACCTTGTGTATCCTCATGATACAAGGGGAGGTTGAAGGTGATTTATGTGAATTTGCACAAGGCCTTGCAACCCTACAAGTTTCGGCCAAGATGGGTTTTGGGGCAAAGAGTTAGGGTTACTTCAAGTATGGGTTCCAAAGGCCCCTATAGTATGGTATGGTTGGTGTTAAATGATTAATTGGGAATTTTATGAAAATTTTCCATGTACCCATGGCCTTGCAAGTTTCGGCCAACCCTAAGAAGTAGGGCTAAAAGTTAGGGTTAACCCTAAACATGAGCCCAAATAGCTTCCTATGACCTTATAGGTAATGTATGGTTTTTCCTTATCCTTATGCTACCTTACATGTCATTTGAATGATGGAATCCCTTCCTTACAAGTTTCGGCCAAGCAAATTAAATGGGGTTTAGGTGGAGTTAGGGTTTTAAGAATGATGGTTTATGGCTTATTATGATGTATATATAAAGATTCAAGCATGTGGTAGAAATTATGTTACCTATAACCCTAACCTTAAGTACTATGTTTCATGTTTGGTATGTTTATGTTAGATGCCATGCTTAATAGTGTTTATTCATGAATGTCTTATGTTCTATGCCATGCACTTAGATAGTATGTAGCATATTTATAGAAGTCCTACCTATGCATGCTTATGATAGATACTGTGCTTATGCACGAAATGCAATGCTTACCTCATGTATCATGATCATGCAAGCTCTATGGAATAGGATGATGGTCTATGTAAACATGTCATGTTCTATGAATATAATGCAATGCTTACCTTATATGCCATGATCATGCAAGCGCTATGAACAAGAATGATGTTTTATGTAAGAATGCCATGTTTTATGAATGAAGTTAATGCAAGCACTATGAACAAGAATGATGTTTTATGTAAGCATGCCATGTTTTATGAATGAAGATAATGCTTATGCCTTTAAGGCATAATGATGCTATGCATTATGTATGAACAATGAAAGGTCAAGTATGCTTCATGTCATGCTTCATGTAACAAAGCTATGTTATGTCTAAGTATGCTATGAATGTCTTATGAATGATGAAGCATGCAAAGTTATTTTACTTTATGAATGGGCTTATACCGGACCGAAGTATGGGTCCAAGGGATGGGCACCTTAAGAACACCCCGGTTCTGGACTACCGACTATGCTGCCCACGGTTCTGGGACTACCGAAGCTGTCCAACAGGGATGGGCACCTTAAGAATGCCCCGGTTCTGGACTACCGACTATGCTGTCCACGGTTCTGGGACTACCGTAGCTGTCCTTACCCTAGTAGGTCGAGACTAGCTACCTCGTATTTACTTAGGGATGCACGCACATGATGTATGAATGTGGTACAAGCCGGGGACCCCAATGATGTGATGATTATGTTTAAGTATTTAAAAGTATGATTTTAAAAGTTAAGCATCCTTATGTATATGCATTTGACTCATGCATTCATTCATGTTATGCATAATGCCATGATAGTAATGTTTTATGCTTATGTTTCATGATAAGAATTATGCATGATAGTAAATGTCTTATGTTTATGCTTATGTTAAGAAGATACTCATATGCTATGTTAGAAATCATGCAATGTTAAGTATATTTATGTTTATGTTTATGCCATGTATCATGCCATGTTAAGTGTATTTTATGTTCATGTACTACGTAAGAACTATGTCATGCTAAATGATTTTAGATGCCTATATCCTATGTAAAGCACTAAGTTATGTTAATGTTTCATGTGCTTATGATTAAGTGATCAATGGTTTTAGTGAGTAGAAAAGAGTCTTACTAAGCCTATGTGCTTATAGTCTTATTTTCCTTATACCGTAGATCAAGTAGGAGGACGATGAGGAAGCAACAGGAGGGGCAGGAATGTGTGTGTGGTAGTGACTTGGCTAAGAAAAGATATATTTACAAGTCTTATGCTAAAACTTTACATTTGCTACTTATGTGCTTAATGGATGACCTATGTGACTTTATGACATAATGTTAAGTATGATTTATGACATAATGTTAAGTATGAGGTTAATATGCTAAGTTCCCATGCCATTATGTTAGGAATGGTAGTTAGGTGCATGTATGTGTAAGTTTAAATTATTCCGCTGCATTACGATGTTCACATGCCCCTATGTATGTTAACGTAACGCCGCTTTACAAAAAAAAAAAAAAAGCCGGCGTTACACAGGTCCTAGCTTGAGAAGCTAGATTGGATGAAACCCTAGCTTGGAGGGCCAGGTCCTAGCTTGGGAAGCTAGGTTGGATGAAACCCTGGCTTGGAGGGCCAGGTCCTAGCTTGAGAAGCTAGGTTGGAAGAAACCCTGGCTTGGAGAGCCAGGTCCTAGCTTGGGAAGCTAGGTTGAAGTCCCGGTGAGTGAAATTGGGCATGGAGTCTTGGTTCGGGGGACTGAGTACGAGTCAGAGAAGGCTGGGAGCCCGTTGTCTTGACTTAGAGTGGATTTGACCTTACCTGGATCGGTCTGGTGACCGATCAGGGAAGTTGGCACGGTGTTCCCTCGTGGATCGGTCTGGTGACCGATCCAGCTATGTCTGATCGGTCTGGTGACCGATCAGGGAGCATACAGTGACTTTGTGAGGTTACTGATCGTCTCCTGATCGGTCCGGTGACCGATCAGGGAGACTATTCAGATCGTTCTGGTGAACGATCAATTGTCACGAGCTTCTCACTACAACCGATCAGGCTGGAGCCTGATCGGTCAGGAGGTGCTCTGATCGGTCCCCAGACCGATCAGGCCACATCCTGATCGGTCTGGTGTCCGATCAGGAGATTTGGACTGCGAAGCTGGAAAATCACTCTGCAATGGGGTGGATCGGTCTGGTGACCGATCCACGACTTGGGATCGGTCTGGTGATCGATCACGAAGAAGTCGCGATTTCTGATTCCTTAGTGAGGACCGATCAGGCTGGAGCCTGATCGGTCTGGACCCATCCTGATCGGTCTGGTTACCGATCAGGAGTCCCTCTGATCGGTCCGGTGACCGATCAGTGGCTGAACTTTAATTCAAATACCGTGTCAGACGCTCTGATCGCGTCTGTTTTCTCTGCCGATTCTCTGATACATTGCTGATTTCATTTGATATGTTTTGCTAAGCTTCTGTTGAAGTGTGCAGGCTTTACAGGGATGGTTCAAACATTGGAGGAGAGTCAATGAGAGGCTTTCTTTTGAGTAGGTTTGGTAGTTTTCCATCGCAGGTTACAACGGGCGCTGGCAATGGCTGGAAGCTGACCTGAGGCTGACTGGGGCTCGGCTGAGGAGAGCTCAGGGAGTCTAGGAGAGGTTAGGGTAGCTGGGCAGTTGCAGAGTAGCAGCTGGGAGCTGCAGAGGAGCGTCTGTGACCTGGCGTCGGGCAGCTGGGTTAAGTGTTGGCTGGCGATGAAGAGAAGGAGGAGGTTCTCTGTTGCAGCAACAATTGATCCATCTCTTTGAGCAATCACTGTGAATCACTTGAGCAACTCTTGAGCATCATTTGGTGACTGCAAACTTGAGCGCTTGGAAGAGGAAGATGTTGGGGCAATCGTCCCTGAGATGATCTGGAGGATCATGATGTTTTGATGTGTGCGGCAATATGGTTATGTTAGGATTTGTGTTGTTCTCATATGTGTACATGAGTGTGCAGGTGTACAGGTACACATGGACTTGGTTGATGTCTTCAGGTGAAGGATGGTATGGAAGTAAGCTGGAGGCTTACGTGCACATCTGAGGGACCGTTGGATAGTAGGGATGATGAGCCGAGGGACGCGGACTTCGAGGCGTACGTGAAGGGTGGCACTGAGGCAAGCTGGAGGCTTGCGTGCACATCCGAGGGACGAGGGCCAAAGATGAAGAGTGCGTGAAGGCGACAGTCAAGGCTGCTGGTGAAGAGTCAATTGGGTTGTGAGGGTCTGAGTATGAGTGTTTGTACTCAAGGGCTAAGCCGGGAGGGTTTGAGTGCGGAGAGGTTTGTAAAAACCCTAGGCTTAGGTGTGGGGCAGTCGACTGCTCTGGGGCAGTCAACTGCTATAGGCTGGAACAGGCTGTCAGATTTCGAACGTTGTGGTGTAACGGTCGAATCTGAGTGGGACCAGGTGACTGCCATTTGGCAGTCGACTGGTAGCGGCTATTCCAGATTCAAGCCCTAGTTAAAAGGGGCTCGTTTACTACTATCTTGCTTGACAAAACTTGCTTGGATAGGGCAAGTTAGTAGTCTTGTATACTCAGGAAGTGTCCTTGGTGTTGTGGCAAGGTTTCTCCACCCACAAGGAGCGACGAGTTCTAGCCGGAGGTTATCCGGGGATTGATCCACCGACGGATTATTGGATTAGTCACCCAACCGGGGTAGATACCAACTAAAATCGCCGTGTTAGCATTGATTAGTGATTTTATTATTGTTTTACTATTGTTTCCGCAGTGCAAACTAACCGTGTAGGAACAAGAATTCGGGAAAACACTATTCACCCCCTCTAGCGTACGGAACGATCCTTACAATTGGTATTAGAGCGAAGGACCGTTCTTATTGGACTAATCGCCAAAGGAGCAAACGCTAGAGGAGAAGAGAAGATGGAAGATAAGTTGGGGGACGACATCTACACTCCGCCGCCCTACGATCATGAAGATTTCTACTATTGGCGGGCGAGGATGAAGAATTGGTTTGGAATGGAGTGGGAGTGTATGGTGGTGCTTGAAGTGTTGGGTTCTCCCGGCACAAAACAATAAAAACGCAGCGGAAACAAGAACCCACGAGCGATCCATGCGAAAGAAAACTCGTACAAAGCTATCTATCTAATAGATCTATCTACTGTGTATACCTTTGGAGCATGCCCTTTGCATATCCCGCTCGTCCAAGAAGTGCCGGATCTCTTGCACGTTCAAATGTCCGTGCCTCTATTCGTATCCACACGGACACAATCTCACAACTTCGGGAGAACTACCTTAGTTGTGCTAGCAACTTGAGGTAGCTCGAAAACACCAAGAACTCTACAGTAGAGTTTCGGCCAAGAGTGGAGGAGAGGAAGAAGAGAGGAAGGGAAGAAGAAAGCACACTTAGTTTATTTCGAAAATGACTTGACCCCTTTTATATTCATCCCATGAATACCAAGAGTCATTTGTCTCTTTGCCTTCCCTTCATTAAAGCCAATAAAGAGCACATCTTTCCATGTGACTCTTCACCTTCTCTTCATCCAATGAAGAGAGACCTTTCTCTTTCCTGCATGCAAATCCGACCAGGCCTTTCGGGCTTCCGACTCGGTCTCCCGACCAAGTCTCCCGAGTGGCGAGCTCCCGACCAGTCTGCCGAGCTCTGACCCAGTCTGCCGAGTGCCGTCCTGATCCGCCGAGTGCCGTCCTGATCCGCCGAGTTCCGACTCGGTCCGCCGAGCTCCGACTCGGCCCGCCGAGCTCCGACTCGGCCCGCCGAGCTCCGACTCGGCCCGCCGAGCTCCGACTCGGCCCGCCGAGCTCCGACTCGAGCCCCCCCGAACAGACCTCCCGAGTTCCCAACTCGGGCTCAGATCTCCCGAGTCCCCGACTCGGGCTCAGGCCTCCCGAGTTCCCAACTCGGGCTCGGACTCCCGAGTTCCCAACTCAGGGCTCCTAACAACCGAACAGAATTCCTGAAGTATTGTGTCCTTTGTGTGTGACCCAATAGGTTCTCGTGACGTTGGCAATGCGCCTAACACCTTAGACGCATAAGCAATGAGCGGCATCTAGCAATGCATCACTGCTACCCAAGTAACAAGAAAAGTCGAGATCCGACTAAACCTCCGTGACTATGATAGTGTATGACCTTGTCCTTCTATCCTTGATATCTAGATTGACCAATGAGGCATAGACCGTGTCATCCTCAATCAACCTTGTGTTTCTTGATTCCCGAGTAGACTCACTCAAACAAATGAGCTCAATATCTCATATTGACCCATTTGAGCATGACCATGCGTTTCAGTAGTCCTACTCGATCAAGGGGCCCATAGATATCACTCCCGTCATATGCGAGGGATAGATCCCATCTACATCACTCACATCCCTCCGCATAATTCATTACATACCCAGTGATCGCCTTTATAGTCCACCCTGTTACGGGTGATGTTTGACGATACCAAAGTACATAACTCCTTATGTAGGGAACCATAGTGACTTCAGGTCTAAGGACTATTCATACTAACAGTCACATGAGAAAGTCTATGACACTCATATGACAATCTATGAAACTTTCTCATGTCGGGTCATTCAGTACACATTCTACAATGTATACCCATATGTCAACTTGATATCACATATCCATGACTTGTGAGCTCAAGTCATCAGTTGACCTACATGCTAGTCTCCATGCATTATTATTGTCCCTGAATAATTGATGCTTGATTAGGAATAATTTAGTGTAGTGTTCTCTACATTATCTCACTATCAATTCAACCAATCGAAATAATGTAGATATGAACCTACTACATAAGGACATTATTATACTTAGTTATTCGGCACAGAATACAAAGTAAGTATAATAACCAAACATGCCTTTATTAATAATAGAATATGATACAAAATGCCTCTAGTCAATCATCACATGATTGGCTCTAGGGCTCTTTACTAACAATCTCCCACTAGCACTAGTGCCAATCACTGCAGTATCTAATACCCAGTGACCTGGTATGACCATCATGCTTCTTTTGTGCCAAAGCCTTGGTCAAAGGATCTGCGATGTTAGAATCAGTGTGTACTCTGCATATCCTCACATCTCCTCTATCGATGATCTCTCGAATGAGATGGAAGCGCCGTAATATGTGTTTGGTCCGCTGATGTGAACGAGGTTCCTTAGCCTGCGCAATAGCCCCATTGTTGTCACAATAGAGGTCTATTGGGTCTGCTATGCTAGGAACCACACCAAGCTCTGTGATGAACTTTCGGATCCAAACAGCCTCTTTTACCGCCTCAGACGCGGCAATATACTCAGCCTCAGTTGTAGAATCTGCGACTGTGTCCTGCTTTGAACTCTTCCAGCTCACAATGCCACCATTCAGACAAAATACATACCCTGACTGCGATCTAAAGTCATCCCTGTCTGTTTGGAAGCTTGCGTCACTGTAACCCTTTACAGCTAGCTCCTCATCGCCTCCAAATATCAAGAAATATTGTTTCGTCCTTCTCAAGTACTTAAGAATATTCTTGACAGCTGTCCAGTGACATTCACCTGGATCTGACTGGTACCTGCTCGTCATGCTCAAAGCATACGAGACATCTGGACGAGTACAAAGCATGGCGTACATGATAGACCCTATAGCAGATCATAAGGGATCTGATCCATACGGTCTCTCTCCTCCTTAGAAGAGGGACATTGAGTCTTCGAAAGACTCACACCATGTGACATTGGCAGAAATCCCTTCTTGGAATTCTGCATGGCAAAACGATTAAGCACCTTGTCAACATATGTACTCTGACTTAGGCCAAGCAATCTCTTAGATCTATCTCTATAGATCTTGATGCCTAGGACATAGGCTGCTTCACCTAAGTCTTTCATTGAGAAACAATTCCCGAGCCACGTCTTTCAGACTGTAGTGAAGGGATATCATTCCCAATGAGGAGTATGTCATCTACATACAAGATCAGGAAGATAACTGTGCTCCCACTAATCCTCTTGTAGACACAGGGTTCATCTTCATTCTTGATGAAACCAAACGCTTTGATTGCATCATCGAATCGAAGATTCCAACTTCGAGATGCTTGCTTTAGCCCATAAATGGACCTTTGCAACTTACATACCTTTCCAGCATGCTCTGGATCTACAAAACCCTCAGGTTGTGTCATGTACACATCCTCGAGTAGATTCCCATTCAGGAATGCGATTTTGACATCCATCTGCCAGATCTCGTAATCATGGTAAGCTGCTATAGCAAGCATGATCCGAATAGACTTAAGCATCGTAACTGGTGAAAAGGTTTCATCATAGTCGATACCATGAATTTGCTTGAAACCTTTAGCTACCAATCGCCCTTTATAGGTATGCATGAGTCCATCCATGTCAGTCTTTCTTCTAAAGACTCACTTACATCCAATGGGTTTAATCCCCTCAGGTGGATCAACCAAAGTCCATACTTGGTTAGTGTACATGGATTCCATTTCGGACCTCATGGCTTCTAGCCATTTCTCAGAATCTGGGCTCATCACAGCTTCTTGATAGGATGTGGGCTCATTCAACTCAATGAGCATGACGTCATCATGGTCAGACAAGAGAAAAGAGTATCTCTCAGGCTGACGACGTATCCTATCAGATCTGCGAGGAGGTTGGTCTACTTGAACAGCTTGTTGTTCCATAACTTCTTGTGCAACAACCTCATGATCCACAACATCTTGTGGTGTCTGTTCAATATCCATTAAGGCCTCTGTGTTATCTGTATCTTGAACTTCTTCAAGATGGACTTTGCTCCCACTAACTCTTCTAGAAATAAACTCCTTTTCTAGAAAGACGCCATTTCTGGCGACAAACACTTTGCCAAGTGTGGGATTGTAAAAGTAATATCCCTTCGTTTCCTTGGGATATCCTACAAAATAACACTTATCCGATTTGGGTCCTAGTTTGTCCGAGACTTGACGTCGAACGTAAGCCTCACAACCCCAAATCCTTATAAAAGACATCGTGGGACTCTTCCCAGTCCATATCGTATATGGTGTCTTTGTTACGGCCTTTGATGGAGCTCGGTTAAGTGTGAAAAGAGCTGTCTCTAGAGCGAAACCCCAGAAGGAAGTAGGAAGATCTGTTTGACTCATCATCGATCGTACCATATCTAATAAAGTACGATTTCTCCGCTCGGACACACCATTCCACTGTGGTGTTCCAGGTGGAGTGAGTTGGGATACGATCCCACACTCTGCTAGATGGTCACGAAACTCTTGGCTAAGGTATTCACCACCTCGATCTGATCGAAGTATTTTAATACTTTTGCCAAGTTGGTTCTGTACTTCACTCTTGAATTCTTTGAACTTTTCAAAGGATTCTGACTTGTGTCTCATAAGATACACATAGCCATATCTACTGATATCATCAGTGAAAGTGATGAAGTACTGATAGCCTCCTCTAGCTGTGACATTGAAAGGGCCACATACATCAGTATGTATGAGTCCTAACAACTCTGCCGCTCTTTCGCCGTGACCACTAAATGGAGTCTTGGTCATCTTGCCTAGAAGACAAGATTCACATGTCTCATATGATTCAAAATCAAATGAGTCCAGTAATCCATCCTTATGGAGCTGGGATATGCGACTCTCATTTATATGTCCTAAGCGACAATGCCAGAGATATGTTTGGTTCAAATCATTCGATTTGAGTCGTTTGTTATTTATGTTATAGATTGGGTTCTCTAGATCTAGAATATAGAGTCCATTCATCAATGGTGCATTACAATAGAACATATCATTCAGCATGATAGAACAACATTTGTCCTTTATGGTAAATGAAAACCCTTTCTTGTCCAAACAAGATACTGAAATAATGTTCTTAGTTAATGCGGGTACATAAAAGCACTCTTCTAGTTCTAGGATAAGCCCAGTGGGCAAGGATAAGGAATATGTCCCTACAGCAATAGCAGCAACTCTTGCTCTGTTGCCTACTCGTAGGTCCACCTCGCCCTTGGTTAATGATCTAGCTCTTTGAAGGCCCTGCACATTAGTACAAATGTGAGAAGCACATCCGGTATCTAATACCCAAGAAGAAGAGATAGATAGATTGACTTCTATAACAAAAATACCTGAGGCAGAAGTCTCACTTCTTTTCTTCTTAGCTTCCTCTAGGTAATGTTTGCAGTTCCTCTTCCAATGTCCGGTCTCACCACAATGGAAGCAGGTCCCTTCGTTAGGCACCTTACTTTTAGCCTTGGATGCAGAAGAGTTGGCCTTGCCTTTGGCTTGGGTCTTACCCTTGCCTTTAGGCTTCCATTTGCCTTTGCCCTTGTTAACCATCAGTACATTACTGGTCTTGGTCTTCTTGAGGTTGGGCTCAGCAGTTCTTAACATGCCGAGCATCTCAGGCAAAGGCTTATCAATTTCATTCATGTTGTAGTTCATGACAAATTGATTATAACCCTTCGGCAACGATTGCAGGATAAGGTCTGTTGCCAATTCTTGGCCCAGTGGGAATCCTAATCTTTCAAGGTTCTCCACATACCCAATCATCTTGAGTACGTGAGTCCCTACAGGAGTTCCCTCTTGCATCTTGCATGCAAATAGGGCTTTGGACACCTCGAACCGCTCGTGCCTAGCTAGCCCTTGATACAGTTGTTTCAGATGCTCAACCATATCATGTGCATTCATGTTCTCGTGTTGCTTCTGAAGCTCAGAGTTTATGGTGGCAAGCATGAGGCATGATACATCTAATGCATCATCCTGATGCTTCTTGTAAGCATCCTTTTCAGCACGGGTGGCGGTAGCAATGGGTGCTTCTGGAAGGGGTTGCTCTAGAACGTATAGTTTACGTTCTTCCTTGAGGACTATCCTCAAGTTCCTGTACCAGTCCAGGAAATTAGCTCCGTTGAGCTTGTCCTTCTCAAGGACAGATCGCAGAGAGAGAGTATTCGACGTATTAGACGACACGGTGATCTACAACAACACAACATGCAGAAATAAGTATCATATCTAGATCATTTAATTAGGCCTTTAATTAAATGATGCTCCCACTAAATCGTAGAGCTTTTGTAGGGGCTAGTCATGGATGTAGACAAACTCACTTTGTCCACACTACTAGCTCCAAGCCAAATAGCGACTACATTTTGTGGGGCAAGATCCAAATGATACTTCATCTTGAGTTAGCTTTGGCTAATCGCCCAAGACTAGGTACAATTCGGTAGGTAACATTTTACCAATTACATCGTATGCAACTCTTGATAAGGGTTAAGATCCACGTCATTACACATCATCTTGAGTTAGCTTTGGCTAATCGCCCAAGACTTAGTATAATTTGTTCTCTTACCCTATTTTCCCAACTTTTGGGATATGCCTCTAAGTTTCTCAATCCAATTGAGGTGACTTAGTTAAGTCTCACCCAAAGTCCGATAGCGGGACATCACAATTGTCCTCTCGCCCTCTACCAAGATAAAATGCGTTGCTTCGCTTTGGCAAAACCCAACAACAAATGATCGAGGTAGTTTAGGAGTACCGAACTTTGGTAGGCATATGGAGTTGACTTAATTAAGATAAACATTTTATCTAATCATGCATCACATACATACATAGCATATATCATCATATAAGCAAGAAATGTGACATGGTTATGGCCCGTATACTATGATCTTCTCAAGCCAATGAGAAGGTCAATGGTCAACCTAAGGATAACATCTTCTCCAAGAGCATCCTTCAGTCATCATGTGTGGTTGGCATCCTTCTTGTAACTTCATTCTTCAATGGACACTCCATTACTCCTCTTGTACATTACAATGTAGGAAACTCGAGTTACATTCGAGTCTAAATCTAATTTTACAATTAGGAAGAATATAGACAAGGCACGACACGCAGGCCGTATTATGAATTACAACATGCACACACACACATACATCCAATCACATTGGGGTTAAGGTCATAACCATTCACCATGTCATCATACACAATAGATTTAAGATATAGATTTTATTATGAGTGCAAAAACAAAATCTGCCGCTTGAGCAGAAACTCACGGCGGTCCCACTAGCCGGTTAGCGGGCGGGTCAAGGGGTGCGGGGTGCGGGGCAGTGCCCCGTTGCAAATTTTACTTTGTAAGTTCCCCGAGTGAGCCGTTGCTCTGGATCCATCATTATGAATCCGAGTCGGTCTCCCATTCCCGAGACAGTCTCGGGGTCTCCTTCCCCGGGATGACCCGAGCGCCTGTCTTCCCGAGTGGCCTTGGGAAGCCTCGGCTCGGTATGACCACAGTGGTCTGTCTTCCCGAGTGGGAGGTTGGGAGGCCGACTACTACAACAAACAGTTATATGCAACTCATAAAATCTAGTCCTACTTCTATATCACATATAAAAGCATAAAACTTTGTACGATCTTTCGCAAGTGGCTCTGATACCACTGTTGGGTTCTCCCGGCACAAAATAATAAAAACGCAGCGGAAACAAGAACCCACGAGCGATCCATGCGAAAGAAAACTCGTACAAAGCTATCTATCTAATAGATCTATCTACTGTGTATACCTTTGGAGCGTGCCCTTTGCGTATCCCGCTCGTCCAAGAAGTGTCCGGATCTCTTGCACGTTCAAATGTCCGTGCCTCTATTCGTATCCACACGGACACAATCTCACAACTTCGGGAGAACTACCTTAGTTGTGCTAGCAACTTGAGGTAGCTCGAAAACACCAAGAACTCTACAGTAGAGTTTCGGCCAAGAGTGGAGGAGAGGAAGAAGAGAGGAAGGGAAGAAGAAAGCACACTTAGTTTATTTCGAAAATGACTTGACCCCTTTTATATTCATCCCATGAATACCAAGAGTTATTTGTCTCTTTGCCTTCCCTTCATTAAAGCCAATAAAGAGCACATCTTTCCATGTGACTCTTCACCTTCTCTTCATCCAATGAAGAGAGACCTTTCTCTTTCCTGCATGCAAATCCGACCAGGCCTTTCGGGCTTCCGACTCGGTCTCCCGACCAAGTCTCCCGAGTGGTGAGCTCCCGACCCAGTCTACCGAGCTCTGACCCAGTCTGCCGAGTGCCATCCTGATCTGCCGAGTTCCGACTCGGTCCGCCGAGATCCGACTCGGCCGCCGAGCTCCGACTCGGCCCGCCGAGCTCCGACTCGGCCCGCCGAGCTCCGACTCGGCCCCGAGCCCACTCGGCCCCCGAACTGACCTCCCCGAGTCCGACTCGGCCAGCTCCCCGGCCCCGCTCCGACTCGGCCTCCGAGTTCCCAACTCGGGCTCGAGACTCCCGAGTTCCCAACTCGGGCTCGGACTCCCGAGTTCCCAACTCGGGCTCGGACTCCCGAGTTCCCAACTCGGGCTCGGACTCCCGAGTTCCCAACTCGGGCTCCTAACAGCCGAACAGAATTCCTGAAGTATTGTGTCCTTTGTGTGTGACCCAATAGGTTCTCGTGACGTTGGCAATGCGCCTAACACCTTAGACGCATAAGCAATGAGCGGCATCTAGCAATGCATCACTGCTACCCAAGTAACAAGAAAAGTCGAGATCCGACTAAACCTCCGTGACTATGATAGTGTATGACCTTGTCCTTCTATCCTTGATATCTAGATTGACCAATGAGGCATAGACCGTGTCATCCTCAATCAACCTTGTGTTTCTTGATTCCCGAGTAGACTCACTCAAACAAATGAGCTCAATATCTCATATTGACCCATTTGAGCATGACCATGCGTTTCAGTAGTCCTACTCGATCAAGGGGCCCATAGATATCACTCCCGTCATATGGGAGGGATAGATCCCATCTACATCACTCACATCCCTCCGCATAATTCATTACATACCCAGTGATCGCCTTTATAGTCCACCCTGTTACGGGTGATGTTTGACGATACCAAAGTACATAACTCCTTATGTAGGGAACCATAGTGACTTCAGGTCTAAGGACTATTCATACCAATAGTCACATGAGAAAGTCTATGACACTCATATGACAATCTATGAAACTTTCTCATGTCGGGTCATTCAGTACACATTCTACAATGTATACCCATGTGTCAACTTGATATCACATATCCATGACTTGTGAGCTCAAGTCATCAGTTGACCTACATGCTAGTCTCCATGCATCATTATTGTCCCTGAATAATTGATGCTTGACTAGGAATAATTTAGTGTAGTGTTCTCTACATTATCTCACTATCGATTCAACCAATCGATATAATGTAGATATGAACCTACTACATAAGGACATTATTATACTTAGTTATTCGGCACAGAATACAAAGTAAGTATAATAACCAAACATGCCTTTATTAATAATAGAATATGATACAAAATGCCTCTAGTCAATCATCACATGATTGGCTCTAGGGCTCTTTACTAACATGAAGAACCCTATGAAATTCCAATGGATAAGCACGGGAAAAGGCTTAGGCCTAGGTATTGGAGTCAAGAACAACAAGACCTAGCAAGGGCAAACAAGAAGGTAAGTGATGTATTAATAAATGTTTTGCCTAACAATGTCTTGAGTGGTTTAGGGGCATATGAAAATGCGCATGAATTGTGGAACAAAATAGAAGATTTTCATAAGAACACCATCCAAGCTCAACCAATAGAAGATTCCAATGAAGTGAGCTCCATGATTCAAGAAAAGGAGAGAAATGAATCGTCCACATCATTAAGTGAAGTGTCAATTTCTTCAAGTGAAGAGGAGGAAGTGAGTGGAGAAGCATCCATTCCATCTGAAGAAGAAGAAGAAATGACAAATTCAAATGTTGAAGGGAGGAGAGACCCTCAACCATTCAAGAGCAAGAAAAGATTACCACCTGTCCCAAAGCTAAATCAAAAGATCACATCACCTGTTTTGGTTGCAACAAAAAGGGTCACTACAAGGATAAGTGCCCACTAGGTAAAAAGGAGGTAATTCCTAAGCCCAAATTCATTCAGTTTAAATCTAATACGGGTTGTAGGAACAAGGAAGATCAAAAGAAAAGAAGGAACATCCGATGTTTCACATGCGGGGAGCTAGGGCATTACCATACAAAATGCCCAAGGAAAGGAGAGTTGAAAAAGATGGAGCATCTTAGAAAATGGGAGAAAGAAGAAAGGAAGAGGAGCACTTATCAAGGGGGAGCCTCAAGGGTAAGGGAGGTAACCTCTCACTTTACTTATGCTTCCAATTTTTCAATGAATGCTCAAAATGGTTGTTTGACTGATAGAATTAATAGCAATTGCTTGCCCATGCGTGTTTGTGGTTTTAAATATCATGATAGGAATAGAAACATTTTTGTGTGCCAAAACACCAAGAATTCTGTGGTTCATGATAAATCTAGAAATTCTAGGGCTAAGGACCAAGGGATAAACCCTAAGAGAAAGGGAAAAATGTCTAGACAAATAAGTAGATCTAGAAATGATCAAATTAGGTCTAGTGATCCTAAGGTTAGGAAGTTAGAAAAGGAAAACCAAGCTTTAAGAGCAAACCTTGATAAGTTGGAAAGAATCATTGGTAGAGTAATTCAAGGGTCCAAGGAATTGAACATGATATTAAAGGGCCAAAATCATAGGAATGATAGGCCAAGTTTAGGATTTAATTCTAGGAGGGATAATATTGATAAAGTATCATACTCAAGGATACCCTATAACTATGGTAGAGAAAAAGTCAATGATGACAAAGAAAAGCCATTTGAAAGAAGAGAAAAGAAATTGATCAAGAGAAAGGTCTATAGGGTTAAAAAGGTGGTAGTGGAAAGTCAAGAAGCACCGGAGGAGCACCGGTATGGGCTTGCCTTTGTAGAAGAGTTACCTAGGGAGGTAACTAGGACTAGGAGCTCAAGGGAGAGCCCTAGAAGCCCAAGGGAGCTCCATGGTCAATGGATCTCAGGTGGTTTCCTTCTAGGAGATTGAAGAAGACTGTAGGGTGTGCCAAGATGTTTAAAAGGCTAAGGTTGGTCTTAATCCTAGAGAATTGACACACTAAAAGGGGAATTATAGTGAAAAAGGTGAAATTGGAAGTTTAATTGAGACAAATTGGTATTAATACTTAAATACCATGTAACTTGATGCCATGAAGTGATTATGGATGAGCGTGGGAAGAAGCATCAAGGTGAGGTCAAAATTAGAACCTTTGGGAAAAAGGTTCATGATACACTTTAGAAAGAATTGGATTTCGTGCCAATCTTGGGATTCGGGCTAGTTTTGAGTGAAATTATATTTTTCCCAAGTAGATATTGGCTTCACAAATCTCCCCACAAAGTTTCAGATTTTTTGAGAATTTATGGAATTATTACTGCATTACTGAATCTCGGCCTGAAAAACTAAGTTTTCAGGTACCAGTCACCTGCCAATAGGGTAGTCACCTACCAATGAACACAGAACCTTCTGTGGGTTCTCACAGGCACCTGCCCATGGGGCAGTCACCTGCTAGGCGCGACTTTATAAGGCTGAGACCGCGCAGGGATGGCCAAACCTAGGGTTTTGGCATTTCATCCCTGACGATTTCTTCATCTCCCAAGTCTCTCTCTCGTCCTCAATCTCTCCCGAGCCCTAAAACTCCTTCCTAAGCCCTCCTTCAACCTCGATCTACTTCTAGGGCTTGCTAAAACCTTTTCTTTTCAAGCCACATTCTGAAAACTCAAGTCAACATGAGAAGAATGAAAAGGTATTACGTTTGAAGGTTCATTTTTCTTGATTAAGCAATGTTTTAGCACTAACATGGTATTTTTGTGTGTATTTCTTGATGTGTTTCCATTTTTGGGGGGTTGTCTTGGCATGCATGTGTATGTATGGTGTTTAGGATGGCTACTAAGAGGTCTAGGGGTAAAGGGTCATCCCAACCAAGTCAAGGAGAGTCAAGATTTAGATCCCTGGAGTGCAAGAGAAGATTTGAGGACAACGAATTTGTAGTAATGAATTGTCGCTATCTAAATAAGGCATTCTTTCAAGAAAAGTCGCTTCCATTAGCTGAGATGATCACGCATTTTCGGCTAGATCAACTTGTCTATTGTCAGCAGGACATAGATATTGATCTCTGCATGGAATTTTATGCAAATTTAACATACATTGATTCAGATAACAATCTATATGAGTCCCGGGTGGCCGGGGTTACTGTTCCCTTTTCAGTCATGAGTTTAGCAGGTTTTTTGGAATGTAGAGCATCAAACAATCCAGTCACTTACTTTCCCACCGTTGTAGAACCGTTAGAACTTCTTGGAGTCACAATTGATCAAATACATATGCACTATTTTAGGAGGCATAGAAATGAGTCCGAGCATCTTTTTGACGCTAAACCCATGAGACCCGCTAGTCATGTCTTATACAAAATTGTCGTTGAGTGCATTCTACCCATTGCCACCAAAGGGAGGGCTAAGATCAGACTCCCACACCTAGTCATGATGTATGCATTAGAGAGGAGGTTGGATATAGATATCTCCCTGCAGGTGTTTCGTGTCATCTGCCAGTCTTCCCATAGTATTAATGGAAAGATATATATGCCTTTTTGCCACATTTTGACTGAGTTTTTTCACCTACAGTTTGGTATTCGTGTGGGTGGTGGTCAGATTAGGCGTTTGTCAAAGGACTATGACCAGATTGGTCAGCGTCAGTTGTCCTTGGCGGGTATTGATTGCAGGCAAGGTGGATTTGTTTGGAGAGAGCACCCGGAGGTCGCTGAGGCAGATGAGGAGCCAGGCGAGCTGGTCACACGTGCGGAGCTCACTCAGCTCCGATCAGATGTCCACCAGCTCCAGGAAGATGTTCATGCCACCCGTGAGGATGTACATGACCTTCGGCAGACGGAGCAGTGGCTTGAGGCAAAAGTGGATGGGGTTATCAGTCGGCAGGAGACCATGTATGAGATGATGCAGCGGTGGGACTTAGCACATCAGGCTCCTCCCCCCCAGGCGGTGATGGTGACATGTTTTTCTGATCAGTTGACGCAGACGTTGGGAGTTTTTCAGTCTTGAGAGTGTCCTGTGTTGTTTATTTTATACCTCTCAAACACATCCTATTCTGATGATTGTATGTATTTGGATGACTTCGGGCTTTGGCCCCAGATACTCTCCTAGGACTTATGTCATGACTACGTCTGTGTTTCTTAAAACTTCTATGTAGTACTCTATGTGTAAATTTATGTCATGTGACTTGTCTTATTATTCTTCTGTTATGCTATTAAGAGTTTATCATGACTAGATAATGTTTTGAAACCTAAACTAGTGTGGTTTGGTCATGTCACTAGATTTATGTCAAAGTTGATACTTATATATGCGTTGATCATATGATTTGGAAATCTTTTATTGATATATTATCGAATATGATTTGGCTAGACTCATGTTTCTATAAAAGGATGGACATTTTGGACTCAAGAGATAAAGAAAAGGAAATTTTGCCAAAATAATAGCTTTCAATGGGAAAAGGAAGTATTGGGAGTCATTTTAAATGTCAAGATGAATTGATAGAAAGTAGCAACTAGAGGATATCATGGTTGGATTCCCAATTTGATACTAACTTGGCACTATTTGAGAATTTTCAAGTTTGTACCAAAAGTCAAGCACGGTTGATGTTTTTCATGAACCAAATTTTTCTAGGGTAGAGAATACCCTTAACAATTGTGCTTGCAACCGTTTTATATTTTTCCGGATTTTCTGGAATTTTTACTTCATTTCTGAATTTCGGCTGGAAATTCAGTCTACAGTCTGCAGTCACCTGCCAGGTTGGCAGTCGCCTGCTAAAGGGGGCAGATTGGGATTTTGTGATTTCTGAGGGGTTTTTCAGAAATAGTGTTGGCTACACTTGGCTGGATTAGGGTTGCTTGGGGCAATGTTTTTGATGGTGTCAAAGGAGGGAGAATTTGAGTGTTAAGTTAGGTTTGGTTTAAAACTTAACTTAGGTTTAGTTATGAGACTGTAGAGTTAAGTTGGAGAACTTAACTTGGGATTAGCAAATGAGAGTTGAAAATTTGGGAGAAAGATAGGTTAAGGGGGAGGCTGCCTCTTG
>JAGFNQ010001314.1:420339-704884 GCA_024364735.1 Boesenbergia rotunda | reverse complement strand
GCATCAAACAATCCAGTCACTTACTTTCCCACCGTTGTAGAACCGTTAGAACTTCCTGAAGTCACAATTGATCAAATACATATGCACTATTTTAGGAGGCATAGAAATGAGTCCGGGCGTCTTTTTGACGCTAAACCCATGAGACCCGCTAGTCATGTCTTATACAAAATTGTCGTTGAGTGCATTCTACTCATTGTCACCAAAGGGAGGGCTAAGATCAGTCTTCCACACCTAGTCATGATGTATGCATTAGAGAGGAGGTTGAATATAGATATCTCCCTGCAGGTGTTTCGTGTCATCTGCCAGTCTTCCCATAGTATTAATGGAAAGATATATATGTCTTTTTGCCACATTTTGACTGAGTTTTTTCACCTACGGTTTGGTATTCGTGTGGGTGGTGGTCAGGTTAGGCGTTTGTCAAAGGACTATGACCAGATTGGTCAGCGTCAGTTGTCCTTGGCGGGTATTGATTGCAGGCAGGGTGGATTTGTTTGGAGAGAGAGCCCGGAGGTCGTTGAGGCAGATGAGGAGCTAGGCGAGCTGGTCACACGTGCGGAGCTCACTCAGCTCCGATCAGATGTCCACCAGCTCCAGGAGGATGTTCATGCCACCCGTGAGGATGTACATGACCTTCGGCAGACGGAGCAGCGGCTTGAGGAAAAAGTGGATGGGGTTATCAGTCGGCAGGGGACCATGTATGAGATGATGCAGCGGTGGGACTTAGCATATCAGGCTCCTCCTTCCCCCCCAGGCGGTGATGGTGACATATTTTTCTGATCAGTTGACGCAGATGTTGGGAGTTTTTCAGTGTTGAGAGTGTCCTGTGTTGGTTATTTTATACCTCTCAAACACATCCTATTCTAATGATTGTATGTATTTGGATGACTTCGGGCTTTGACCCTAGATACTCTCCTAGGACTTATGTCATGACTACTTCTGTGTTTCTTAAAACTTCTATGTAGTACTCTATGTGTAAATTTATGTCATGTGACTTGTCTTATTATTCTTCTGTTATGCTATTAAGAGTTTATCATGACTAGATAATGTTTTGAAACCTAAACTAGTGTGGTTTGGTCATGTCACTAGATTTATGTCAAAGTTGATACTTATATATGCGTTGATCATATGATTTGGAAATCTTTTATTGATATATTATTGAATATGATTTGGCTAGACTCATGTTTCTATAAAAGGATGGACATTTTGACTCAAGAGATAAAGAAAAGGAAATTTTGCCAAAATAATAGCTTTCAATGGGAAAAGGAAGTATTGGGAGTCATTTTAAATGTCAAGATGAATTGATAGAAAGTAGCAACTAGAGGATATCATGGTTGGATTCCCAATTTGATACTAACTTGGCACTATTTGAGAATTTTCAAGTTTGTACCAAAAGTCAAGCACGGTTGATATTTTTCATGAATCAAATTTTTCTAGGGTAGAGAATACCTTAACAATTGTGCTTGCAACGTTTTACATTTTTCCGGATTTTCTGGAATTTTTAATTCATTTCTGAATTTCAGCTGGAAATTCAGTCTACAGTCTCACAGTCACCTGCCAGGTTGGCAGTCGCCTGCTAAAGGGGGCAGATTGGGATTTTGTGATTTCTGAGGGGTTTTTCAGAAATAGTGTTGGCTACACTTGGCACCTGGATTAGGGTTGCTTGGGGCAATATTTTTTGATGGTGTCAAAGGGAGAGAATTTGAGTGTTAAGTTAGGTTTGGTTTAAAACTTAACTTAGGTTTAGTTATGAGACTGTAGAGTTAACTTGGGATTAGCAAATGAGAGTTGAAATTTGGGAGAAAGCATAGGTTAAGGGGGAGGTTGCCTCTTGTGTGATATGCTTGAATTTCAATTGCTTCTGCTATTATTATTGATATATGTTTACCTAACATAACATATTGCCACACATCAAAAAGGGGGAGATTGTTGGGGCAATCGGCCCTGAGATGATCTGGAGAATCACGAGATTTTGATGTGTGGGCAATATGGTTAAGTTAGGATTTGTGTTGTTCTCACATGTGTACATGAGTGTGCAGATGTATAGGTACGCATGAACTTGGTTGACGTCTTTAGGTGAAGGATGGCATGGAGGTAAGCTGGAGGCTTACGTGCGCATCTGAGAGACCATTGCATAGCAGGGATGATGAGCCGAGGGACGCAGACTTTGAGGCGTACGTGAAGGGTGGTATGGAGGCAAGCTGGAGGTTTGCATGCGCATCTGAGGGACGAGGGCCAAAGATGAAGAAGGCGTGAAGGCAACAGTCAAGGCTGCTGGAAAAGAATCAACTGAGTTGTGAAGGTCTGAGTATGTGTGTTATACTCAGGAGCTAAGCCAAGAGGGTTGAGTGCGGAGAGATTTGTACTCGGAGCAAAAACCCTAGGTTTAGGTGTGGGGGCAGTCGACTGCCCTGGGGCAGTCGACTGCTATGAGCTGGAACAGGCTGTCAGATTTCGAACGTTGTGCTGTAACGGTCGAATCTGAGCGGGACCAGGTGACTGCCATTTGGGCAGTCGACTGGTAGCGGCTGTTTCAGATTCGAGCCCTATTTAAAGGGGCTCGTCTCCTACCTTGTTTCTTGACGAAACTTGCTTGGATAGGGCAAGTTAGTAGTCTTGTATACTCAGGAAGTGTCCTTGGTGTTGTGGCGAGGTTTCTCCACCCACATGGAGCGACGAGTTCTAGCCGGAGGTTATCCGGGGATTGATCCACCGACGGATTGTTGGATTAGTCACCCGACCGGGGTGGATACCAACTAAAATCGCCGTGTTAGCATTGGTTAGTGATTTTATTATTGTTTTACTATTGTTTCAGCTGTGCAAACTAACCGTGTAGGAACAAGAATTCGACAAAACGCTATTCACCCCCTCTAGCGTACGGAACGATCCTTACAAGGAGACCATTAGTGGGCGGGCGTTCCCGTGCTTAGGCCTTGGATGTACTGACCCTGGGGGGTCAGGAACCAAGTAAAATCCCATGTGCAATCTTTGTTGTTGTTTGTTTTCTTCGTTCTTTATATTTTCTGCTGCACTAACTCTGAGTCTAAAACGAAGATCCGAAAGATGATTTCCAAGAAAGAATTTTATGGTTGATATTCCCCCCCCCCCTCTATCGACTGCACCGGTCCTACAGAGAGTGCATTTGTAAGTAAGGCAGTCGACTGATACTACTGAGAGTACACTGTAGCAGTCGACTGGTATAGACACCGGTTGACTCATCTTTCTGTAAGGTCGAATAGTCGGGAGCAGTTGATAGACCTCCAGAGCAGTCAACTGGTCTGTTACAATTAGAGTCGTTGAGCTAGCCGTTGGCTAAGGCATCAGTCGACTGGCCCTGGGTGTAGTTGACTGATGTCGGGGTTGGGTTGTTTGTTTAACAGCTCTCTCCACTATTTAAATGGGAGCTTGAGACTTTGGAGAGGTTAGCTCTTCATTGTAAGATCTTTACTCTAAGCTCAAGTGCTCAAGCTCCAAGCGCTCATCTTCCTCCCAAAACCCTAGCTTCAACTTGTAAGGAGGAAGAAGGATTGTGAGAAGTTGTTCTCCACCGAGAAGGAGAAAGACTTAGCCAGAGATTGTCAGGCGTGATCCTCCGAAGGATCAAGGGTTCGTTCACCTCAAGGACACGTCGTGGAGTAGGAGCAAGCAATCTCCGAACCACATAACCGGTAATGTGTTAGCATTGATTTAATTATTAGATTAAGCTTCCGTTGTGCTAATGTTGTAGGGAGAGATTGAATTGGGGTGACCGAGCTATTCACCCCCATCTAGCCGTGCCATTGGACCCAACAAGTGGTATCAGAGCACAAGGACGCCTTCAACGGACTAACCGTCGAGAAGAGAAAAATTATTGAAATGGCCGGCTCACACATCCAACCGCCAAAATTCGAGGGAGAATTCTCGTGGTGGAAGAAGAGAATAGAGGTATTTTCAATACCGATTTTGATATAATAATAATTATGAAAAATGATTTTGAAGTGCCTAGGGATCAAGAGAACAAATTACTTGATGAAATAAGATGGAGCAAGAAGCAAAGAGATGATCATCTAACAAATTTCAAAGTCTTCCATCATCTACTAAGCGTGTTCCCCCAACAAGAAGTCACAAGGATTGGGAGCTACTCAAGTGCCAAAGACTTGTGGGATAAGCTAATTGAGCTTCATGAGGGCACTTCGGAGGCAAAAATGGCCAAGAGAGATCTTCTCCGATCCCAACTCAACAATATCAAACTTGATAAAGGGGAGAAGGTATCAAATTTACATGCTAGATTTAAGGAAATACTTAATAGACTAACAAGTGTAGGAGAACAATTATCCAACCGAGACATCTTGATGAAAGTCATCAATGCATTTCCAAGAACATCAAATTGGAGCTCAATGGTGGACTCGTACTACATATCCAAGGATCTAGAGAAAACTTCTCTAGAGGAATTTTTCTCAACCATAGAGCTCCATGAAACTCGAGTTGGAGAAACAATTGAAGAAGTATACAAGCTAAAGAGTATAGCCCTTGTGGCAAACAAGAGAAATGGTAAAAAGAAGAAGGCTTCCTCATCTGATTCCAAAGAATCAAGTGCATCAATGGATAGTGATGCGGAAGCCTACATGGTAAGAAAAATGAGAAAAACATTTAAACATTTTTCTACTAACAAATCTCATGATAGGAAAGTGTCAAGGAGCAAAAGTAGAATGAGGAAGATAATTTGTTACAATTGCTAAGGAGAAGGACACATGAGAGATGAGTGCCCCCTATTGAAGAAGAAGGAAGGAAAGAAGAAAGAATAAAAGAAGAAATCAAAAGAGAAGGGGAAGAAGGTGCAAAATTTGAAGGCTACATGAGATGATTCATCCTCATCGTAGGAGGAGGAACATCACGTATCCCATTTCGCACTAATGGGAATTGAAGACATAGCTTCCACGTCATCCGAATTTGAAGAAGAGAAGAGCTCAAGTGAAGATGAAGGGAGCTCAAGTGAAGGGGGAGGCTCAACTTCGGAATCGGACGTATCGGTAAATGAGGTATACAATTTACCCACTTCTACTCCTGTAAAAATAATTTCTAGCACTAATGATGATTTGTTTAGGACTAGAAAGAAGATTAAGGATTTAAAAGATAAAATTTACATGCTAAAGGAAAAATTAGAATCCATAAAAATTAAGGATGATGTGCATACTTCTTCTTCTATTTTAAATGATTCAAGCTTAGAAGAAGAAAATAAGGAATTAAGGAAAAAGGTAGATAGTCTTACCAAATCCCTTATAAAATTTGAAATTGGCTCAAAGACACTAGATATGATCATTGAGAGCCAAAGGGCAAGTTTTAAGAAAGAGGGATTAGGTTTTGGGAGTCTAGAAATGGAAAAATCTATCATTGCCTATTTACTAGAGGACAAGCAAAAACCAAAACCCTAAGTAAGAAATGGATCCCCAAGGAGTACTTGGTCAACCCAATTAGGAAATAGAAGGAGGAGTACTTGGTCAACCCAATTAGGAAACCCTTCTATTGAGTCAACCATATTGTTAAACTTTTAAATTTTTAAAATTTGGTTGACTTGAGACATTAAGGGAGAGTACTTAGCCCAAATAGAAATTCTTGATAAAATGGGTCTAAATAAAGTGTACCTTTAGAACATCTCATATCACTTTGCTTTATGATTGTATTCATGCATATGGGATGTTGGGATGATACAAATAACTCACTTATACTTGTGATGTTTTGATGAGTTATTGGATGCATCACATTAGTAATAATAGACCAACTATAGGGAAAGCAAATGTTTAATTAATGGACATCTTGCCCATAGGCCATAGTTCAACTGGAGGAGTCGGTTGGCAAACAGGTAAAATCTCCTGAGAGAAGTAGGTGAGGACGCGTTCCCCGTTGGAGGGAACATTAGGCGTCAGTTCGACCTAGGGTTCCATTTGGGAAGTCCAATGTCAGAACCAAGACAGCTCAGGTTGTAAATCATGCTTAAATCTATGTTAATTATATGTTACTTGTGTTTTAGAACTAACCCTGGTTGCAGGAACGAATGGATGAAGGTTTCTGCTCCCAGACACCTCAATGGAGTGAGGTGCCCTGTTGGACTAGGCGCCTGTGTTGAGACAGGCGCCCCAGACAGAGAGTAACTCCAAGTCACTTTGAAGCAAAGCCTCAAGACTGCATATGAGGCGCCTGTGTTAACACAGGCGCCCCAGTTAGCTCAGGTGCCCTGGTTGAGGGGATAAGCGCTGGCCAAGTCTACGGATTGAGTTTCGCGCAGTGAGGGCCACGTGTCAGGTGCCCCCATCAACACAGGCGCCCCAGCTACGACTATATAAAGGGGTTCACTCCCTTGGCTTCCAACATAACTTCTTCCAACACATTCTAACAAGCGCTCTGCTCCGAAACGCTCCGTGCTCAAGATTCAAGCACCAATGACGACCCGTGACTTCGACTTTCTAGATCTTCCGGTCGTCGGTATAAGATTCTTTTAATTGCTGTATTCTAAAATTCTATATTTGTACTCAAGTTGTAACATCTTTTACGCAATATAGAATTGCCCGTCGTAAATGGTCAAGGACCGTGGGCCTTGGAGTAGGAGCCGACTGCGACTCTGAACCAAGTAAAAACAAACGTGTTAGCGATTGTTTTACTTTTCCGCTGTGTAATTACTCTTAGTTTTTTCAAAAATTTATCGATCGATATTCACCCCCCCTCTATCGATTGAAACCGATCCCACAAGTGGTATCAAAGCGGGTGACTCAAACTTGGTGCAACCACCAGTTGAGCATTTTTTTCGGATTTTTGAATTTTAATATGTCTTTTTGTTCGTATATTTCCTGTTAATCAAGGTTGGTGCAACACCACTCGATTTTCCCCTTATTACTATTTTTCCCGCACTACTAATCCAAGACTTAGTCTTGGAACAAATTTTCTTTGTAATTACTTTTCAGTTAAAATCCCATGGCCAATCAAGAATGGAACAGTGCCCGACCACCACTCTTCTCCGGCGAAAATTTCAATTTTTGGAGAAACCAAATGGAAGCCCATTTGAAGACCCATATGGACATATGGATGATAATTCAAACGGGATTCTCTTTTCCCACGGAAAATGGATTATCAATTGCATGAGACAAACTGCATGAACCAACGCTCCACAAGATTGAAACAGACGCTAAGGCAACTGCAATTCTTCAGTGTGGCCTAACCAATGAACAACTCAGACTAGTCGGACCCTTCACATGTGCTAAAGAAATTTGGCAAAGGCTGATCAACCTACATCAAGAAAACTCAGATGAAGAAGAAGATCAGGTAAGCTATTTTGCACTCTCGGCTCAAGCACAAGTAGCTGAGATGGACTCAGCACTCGACTTAGAAATCGACTTCGGATCAGAATATAACTCTAACGAGATAGAATCCGTACCCGACTTCGAAATCGAATCAGAATCAGAAGACAAGTCTGCCAAGACAAAATCGGTAACTAACTTTGAATCTTTTTCAGAATTAAAATTAAATAAGCAAACCAATACTGCAATGGTCGAGGATGGTATAATTTCTTTTGCAGGGAAAACTCAAGGAAGAACTCAGAAAAAGAAGATTCAACAAGTACCCGAGTCCGACTCAGACTCGGAATCTGACGACAGTGAAGGGGATCGTCCGAAACTAGTCCGGTTGGCTCGTGACCACTACAAGATGCTGAAGAAACAGAAAAGAAAGATGACTAAAATCAAGGGGGAGATTCCAAACAAGGAATCAAATGGTAACATGATAAATTCTAAATTTAAAAATCATATAATATGTTTTAAGTGCAGCGAAATAGGACATTACAAGAATCAGTGTCCCACTGGCAAGAGTCGACCTTCGCCACCTACAACAAGTGGAACCCTCAAGAGTACTGGACAAACAATCGACAAAGGTAAATTTACATTATTTGAAAATCCAATGTTTGCCTCAAATAACATGATTGAATCATATAAATTAGTTAAGGCAAAATTCAGAAAATTAGAACAGAAAAATGAAACACTGAAATGTAAAGTTAATATGCTAGAAATTTTAATTCACAATCTTGCTGATTTCGAAAATCCAGAGTATTACTCCAATTCTGACATTACTTAGATAATTGTTTGCTTTAATTGCTTGTTGCATGTCTATTTTTTATGCTTAGACTTAGGATTGGTTGGATTAAGGACAAAAGATTTATTTGAAAATTGAAAAACATAGTATTAGGTGGAGGTGAGATGATAGTACGTTAGGGAAGCCTTTCTAATAAGGCCAAGTAAGGTAAGGCGTACCCTACTTGGTCTATTTAGTCTGGTGAAACTAGCCGAAGCTACCGATCCAAGACCTAAGTTAGTTAGACCAAAATTTTTCAAGAAGTAATTTGAAAATGAACTTTCGATAAAAGGCTTTGTCAAGGAAAGGGTTGTTGCTCCAATAAGGTTACGACCAAAGAAGGCCTCTGTGCCTCGCCAAGACCTGGAAGCCGATGATCGAAAATCAAATTCAATTTACTATTTGATAAATTTGAATCTAACATAAATTTTAAGTAAATCTTAGATTTAACACTAATTCAAAGATAAAAATAAAACATCTCACAAAACAGATAAGGTAACCTATTTTGTCATGTAGAACTGGGTGGGATGTCTAAGATCTAAAGTTTTGTTCAAAATTAACTCAATTTTTTTTAAAAAAAATTATCTCAAGTTTCCAAAATTAACTCAAATTTTTTTCCAAAATTAATTCAAATGAACCCTAGATTTTTTTCCTTCACTCAACACTCTTTCAAAAATAGAATTTCATTTTTGTGTCAAAATTAACTCATCAAGGTAAGTCTTAAATATAATCTAGGACTTGATTGACTCAATTATTGATTGGTCAAAGTTGGTCAACGGTCAAACCTGGTCAACATGGGCGCTCGAGACCTCACGGGCGCCCTACTTGTTTTTCAAGGCAGTCAAACCTGCCAAAAGGTCTGACCACACTGACTCAGACGCCCGAGAAGCTCTCGGGCACCTCAATGGTCACGGGCACCCTAGACCCCTCACGGGCGCCCGTGAAACCTTATGTAAGCCCTTCACCCCATGCTCATTTGCCACACCAAACGAACTCCTCTTCCATTCCTCTTTCTTCTAAGGCGCCCGAATGCTCTTCGCTTGCCCTCAATCACCCTACTTTCACAATGTCGCCCCAGTATGATTTAATTATGCATTTTGGTTAATTTTGCTTTATTTCTTTTAATAAATACATAATTTTTCCTACCTGTTTAGAAAACGTTGAGTTACACAACCCATCCCTGGGGCCGAGCCTAGCCCAGACTCTAGGTTCCCCACCTTGGCTCTGTTTAATAAATTCGCACAGACCACTTATAAACCAATTAAGACCAACTTCTTGAATAGACATTTCTTTGTTCAATCTTTCCCTACAGCAATGGATGCCATTAATTTTTATCAACTCAGTCAACTTGTTTATTGTACCCACTCAGTCAACACAACCCTATGTGCTAAGTTTTACAACAACTTAGTCAGACTTGATGACTTTTGTTACTCTACTACTATACAGTCCATCCCCCTTACTATCACACCTACTTTATTTAATCGATTTCTTGGACTACGACCTTCTCAGTCCACTTTTTGTTATTATCCTCCAACTGACCTTCCTTTTGATGCCCCCTATTGTCATATCACCCTGGACACTCTCTACTCCTATTTTTTCGGAGATGCGTGAGACCCGACGGTACAGAGATTTCAGTCCATCGATCTCTGCGTCCAGGACTACACTCTCTATAGAGTTCTGGTCCGTTGCATTCTCCCATTGACCACTTGGGATGTTGCGACCATGCGACCCTTCCACACGTTCCTCCTCTACGCGATGATTCACCATCTGGACATAGACATTGGTCTCCACATGTTCTAGACGATCATTTATGCGTCGAGCATATCCACCCATTCCTGAGTACGCATACTCTACTGTCACATCATCACTGCCCTCCTACATCACCATGGGAGTGATGTCACTGCTGGGGAGGTCATCCCGATGACCGAATTCGATGAGCTAGGGTCTAGAAACTTTTCTTTAGCGGGCATAGATATCTCGGCCACCGGGGTGTTATCATTGAGATGACAAAGGGCTTGACACCAGGTTGATTCAGACGAGGAGGTAGAGGTCGACGTAGCCGAGCTCGCCACCGAGATCGAGGGGCAGTTGCAAGAGCCTCCACCACCGACTACCGACTAGCGCTTGACACGACTACAAACGGAGGTCCACAGTCTCCGAGAGGAGATAGAGGCCCATCACATCGAGTTTATGGACTCCCTTCATGTCGAACACGATGTGAACTAGGCCTATCACATCGAGTACATGGACGCCCTTCGAGCCGAATGCGAGGCAAACCAGGCCCGACACGACGAGATGATGTCCATGTTCCAGTCGTGGCAGCCCGATCCATTTTTTCCTCCTGGCCCTTCCTCCTAGACTTGAGTGGTTTCCTAGTTATTTGACTATATTCCTACTATTTGACTTTCCCTAATTAGTAGGGTTGACTTGCTATTGACTGTATTGTCCTTGTGTTGACTAGTGGACTTTTACCTAGCTATTTCATACTTTGTCTATTTATTTACCTGTTGAGTTATTTACTTCATATTTGAATCGTAAAGTTAGGGTTGTGCTTAGTAGAATAGGATTGTTTTATATTTCTTTAAAAAAACTTTCAAAAATTTCCAAGTGCATTTTTTTCTAAGTAAAAATTGTTTCTTAGGAAACAAAATTTGCCTGAGCAAAATTTTTTGAAATTTTTTTTGGCAAAGTATTTTTCTTAGGGAACAAATTTTGTTTGAGAAACTTTTTTTTCTCTAAGAAAAATTTCTTAGGTTTCTTTTAAGTAAAAATGTTTTTCAAAATGTACAAAATATTTTCCAAGTAAATTTTTCTAGGTGTGCAAAAAGCTTTTCATAGTAAACAAATATTTTTCAAAAAATTCTCGAAATGCACAAAATATTTTCCAAGCGAATTTGTCTAAGTGTGCAAAAGTCGAAACCTTTTAAGGAACATTTTTTGCTAAGTAAATTTTTTTAAAGGAAAATTCTTTCTCAAGTAAAATTTTTTTTTGACTAAGGAATTTTTTCTTTGCAAAAATTGGTTTAAAGCCTTTTTGAAGTAAAAGTTTTTTGGGCTAGTAAAACCTTTTAGAAGAAAAAATTGTCTAAGTGTAAAAGGTTTTTGTGCAAATGCTTTGCTGGGTTTTCAAAAACACTTAGACAACCAAAATGCTTTGCTCTGTTTATAAAACACTTAGTCAAAATTCAAAACATTTAGAAGTTTTTGAAAACTGCATATCATTGAAAATTTCAGGGGGAGAACTTTTTCAGGGGGAGCTTATATTTTTTAAGTATCTAGTAAAAATAATCTTGTTTGTTAGATATGCTTTAAATGCTTCTTAACTTAACTTTTTGAACCGTGTTGTCATAAATCAAAAAGGGAGAGATTGTTGGTGCCAAAAGCACAAAAGTCAAACCTATGTTTTGATAATGGAAAAGGGTTCAATGTTAAGGTTTTGTTGTGATCTAACAATGCTAATCAAGTGTGAAGGAAAAGTCCTAGGTACACTAGGCACGAAGTCCTGGTTCTATGAATTGGGCACTAAGTCTTGGCTGCGGGCTGGGCACCTAAGTCCTGACGAAAGGTTGGGCAATAAGTCCTGGTCGTGGACTGGGCACCGAAGACCTGGTGAGTGAAGCTGGGCAATGAGTCTTGGTCGAGGGCTGGGCACTGAAGACCTGGTGAGTGAAGCTGGGCAATAAGTCCTGGTCGCGGACTGGGCATGAAGACCTGATCCGGGGGATTGGGCAAAAGTCCAACCGGAGGAGCCGGTTGGCAAATAGGTAAAATCTCCTGAGAGAAGTAGGTGAGGACGCGTTCCCCGTAGGAGGGAACATTAGACATCGGTTCGACCTATGGTTCCATTTGGGAAGCCCAAAGTCAGAACCAAGACAGCTCAGGCTGTAAATCATGCTTAAATCTATGTTAATTATATGTTACTTGTGTTTTGGAACTAACCTTGGTTGAAGGAACGAAGGGATGAAGGTTTTTGCTCCCAGGCGCATTAATGGAGTGAGGCGCCCTGTTGGACTAAGCGCCTGTGTTGAGACAGGCGCCCCAAACAGAGGGTAACTCCAAGTCACTTCGAAGCAAAGCCTCAAGACTGCATATGAGGCGCCTGTGTTAACACAGGCACCTCAGTTAGCTCAGGCGCCTTGGTTGAGGGGATAAGCGCGTGCCAAGTCTGCGGATTGAGTTTCGCGCAGTGAGGGTCACGTGTCAGGCACCCCCTTCAGCACAGACGCCCCCTTCACCCCATTGGTTTCCAACACAACTTCTTCAATGCATTCTAACAAGCGCTCTGTTCCGAAACGCTTCGTGCTCAAGATTCAAGCGCCAACGACGACCTGCGGCTTCGACTTTCTAGATCTTCCGGTCGTCAGTATAAGATTCTTTTAATTGCTGTATTCTAAAATTCTATATTTGTACTCATGTTGTAACATCTTTTACGCAATATAGAATTGCCCGTCGTAAACAGTCAAGGACCGTGGGCCTTGGACTAGGAGCCGACTGTGACTCCGAACCAAGTAAAAAAAATGTGTTAGCGATTGTTTTACTTTTCCGCTGCATAATTACTCTTAGTTTTTCCAAAAATTTTTCGATCGATATTCATCTATCAAAACCATAACATAGATATGGAGAGGTTTATACGATATCGTAAAAAATAAAAAAAAACAAATTGTTAGATTGTTTTACTTTTCCGCTGCATAATTACTCTTAGTTTTTCCAAAAATTTATCGATCGATATTCACCCCCCCCCTCTATCAATTCAAACCGATCCCACACATAGATATGGAGAGGTTTCCCATGGACGACCCGGTATTCGCTTAGGAAACCCGCCAAGCTATCCAACTTCCTCTATGACCGATCTCTGCCAGAAGACCAACTCTAACACGTGGACATAATCGAGATCTCCTCATTTATGTTCGGTAACAACAATTATTAATTGTACTTAATTCATATACTTGTGCAAGGATAGTGTAGCGTATACACTGGTCCTATTTCTTGTATTCGACTATTCCATTAGGAGTTTATTGGTAGTGAGATTAGTGGATTGCCTATCGAAAAAGTCTGAGTGACCTTGGTCTCGGAGTAGGAGTCGCTGAAGGTTCTAAACCAAGTAAAAACTGATGTTTTGATTTGTTTTTCTTCACTTTATTTTCTGCTGTGCACTCAAGTTTTATAAATCCGAAAAAGTAAGTTTTTAAAATACATGTGATTCACCCTCTTCTCTCATGTGCAACGATCCTACATATAGCTGCTACAACTCCCCCCCCCCCCTAGTTTAGGATTCAGGCAGGAAATATAGGTGAGAGATAATAATAAGAATAGTGTAGTGTAAAGTAGTTGAATAATTTTACCTAGGATGAGGTACCCTTTTGATAAAACATCAAAGTGGGATGCTATGTTGATCAATCCAAAAATAAGGGGCACCAATTTGATTTTTTGCCCAATAACAATTTAAAATTAAAATTCACTTAGATGCGAAATGATATGTTATAGCAATGGTGGTGTCCTTATGAATTCAGTAAGGCTACACTATGTGAATTTGGTTGATAGACTTCACCACTGATTACTTTGGTGATTATTAATTATGAAATAATATACAGTAATCAACATCAGTTATAAAACTGACATAGTAAATACCATTTTAAACTTCCTACATTAAAAAATATGGGTTTGACATTTTACTTTGTAATAATTATTCGTTGAAGTAATGAGTCACGAAATAATATTTATAATCCACCTTTGCGGCGACCTCCCAATCCTCATCGTTGTCAGCCAGGATGTCATCGACGCCTTCGTCGCCTACCACCCTGACTTTGTTCGAGCTCTCTTTACAAACAACCCCTCCCACCCCCTCATCGGTCATCTCTTCGACTACGGCATGCCCGACATCTCCAAGGACTACCGTAGCCTTGTCGCCGAGTTCTCCAATCTCGGCCTTTTCAGCCTTTTCGACAAGAAGGGCCATAACACCTCTATCGTGCTCTGTGCGATAGTGCTCATGTTCATGATGGTTCTATATGGCCAGGGACCGAGTTAGAAATATCATATTAGAGGGGCAAAAGATGTGTGTTTACGTGCGTGCGCGCTTGCTTGTGTGTGTTGGGGGGGGGGGGGGGAGTCATGTTGTTGCCCTCATTTCTATACCTCTATCTTGGCTCCATCCCTATATTCGACATTCTCCTCTCGCCCAGCATGTGTATCCACCATCCATTGCGATATTGGCATAGGTGCCCACAATGACGCTTTCCACTTCACCTAGCGCATCAACAAGCTCTGCCATAGTGGAGCAACATACAAGGTTTGAGACAGAGCCGATCCTTATTGTTTAAAGGTCTTGGGCGAAATTATAAATTATGCCCCAATTTATAATCAATATCATTTAGAATGCAAGAGGTATTTATGAAAAAAAATTACTTGAATTCTGAACAAAAGAACATTGACTAAGAAGAAAAGTTTAACTCAGAATGCAAAGAGATGTAGAGTAATATAACATAAAATTCTAACACCAAACTGGGAAATAATAAAGAAATGTAATCTAATTAGCTTACCTCCATAATCTTATTTTCAACATCAACATAGGAATTTGGAAGAATGAAGAGAATACTAAAATGATCTGTCATAAATATATTCACTTTGAGTTTAAACAACTTAAACAATATATTCAACAGAATTAAAATCTTTTATCCAAAAAAGATAATATTACTTATATACTTTACTTGATATTACTTATAGATGCATTTGACATTTTCCTAATTGATCTTTCTTCAAAGAGATGAAGTCATAATTGTAGAAGGATGCATGCTTATGAAAACAAACACCTACAAAATTTCAAATAAGAGTAAAAGTAGAGGATATAGTTAAATTGTCAACTGTAATATACCTACAAACAAACACAAAGGTAACTCATGTAAAGTGTCTTTGTGATGCACTTTTAAAAGTAAAATCATCAATAATAGTATTATATTCAATATTTTCCAAAACATTCTTTTTAATACATAAAATTGCTAATTCATTTAGCCTATCTTGAGTTATTGAGGTCTATAAATAAGATTTTATTAATTTTAATTTTGAAAAACTTCTTTCAACAGATGTCCTATCACGGGTATCGTCAATATTTATTCAATGAACCTCTTAAGCTTTGGGCTATCTCATCTTCATTTTTTTAATCTTTTTTGATATCCAGAGAGTTGTTTTATAATGATAGATAATTATAAATAATAAGTAATAAATAAAGAACAATAAAACCTGAGATGAAGAATTTTTCTTCGATTCGAAATCCAGTTATATAAAACCTTAACAGATATCTTGCAAGTTTATATAAAAAAATACAATAATTCAATTATTTTAGAGTAAACCAATAAGACTGTTCTTTTATCTCACAAAAAAAATCATAAGATGAAAAAAAATTCAATAAATACTTGCTAGACAAATGTTACCGATCTCCTAAGTGACTCCTAGTAAGTGAGGAAGGATAAATTCCTAAATTGCACATTTTCAATAGAGAAATAGAATCAGATCCAAAAAAGTTATAGGACATAAGGATACTAAATTAATTTCCACTCTTTTAATCTATTCTAGTAAAATCAATTTATACAAAGATCAAATAAGCATGATTGAAACATAGTATTGGTCCAAAAGTCAAAAATGAGGTCCAAAATTTAAACAATACATGAACACCTTGAACCATCAAAGAGTAGTATCATATTACAAAATTATTTACATATCTTGTATCCATGAAATAAAAAAAAAACCCATACTAGAACAAACAATAATCCAACAAACTTAATACATTATCATTTCTCTCGCTTATTTAATGTTCTTGATTATAAACTTAATTAATATATTAAACACTTGAAATTCTATCAAGTTGTGATTAGTGCATAGTTAGTGCAATTGCTTGAACCACTCTGACTTTAAAAAAAAACAAATATACAAATAGTAATTATTGAGTGATCGAACAATAATTGAAGCCCAACTGTGTTATAGACTGGCCTTCAGAGGGAAGTACATGAAAAAAAAGACTATCTTGAAGTCCTTTTTCTATAACAGAGTCAAAGACTAAAACTAAAAGGTTTTGAGAAATTTCTTTAACGAAGAATAAGAATTGAGTTATCAAAAGGAATATAAAAAATACATAAAAATCAAAATCAAGGACTAGGAAGCCTTAGCATTCGGAAGATACATAAAAAGGAAAAAATTATGTTATCAAAAGGAAAGTTCATAACAAGAAATTTGCAAATGTACTTAGGTAAGTGTTCACCTTAGGACTTAGTAGCAGGATCTAGGAAGAGCAGAATTGCAGAAAATGTACTCGACGTCACAGGAAGAGGGAGCTTCATCTCGTCGAGGCGTCGAGGGAGGGTGTAGCGAGAGAGGGCCAGAAAACCTAGTTTGTGGGAGGATGGGGAGAGATTGAGAGAGAACTAGAGAGGGCTTGTCTCGCCGTGGTTGAGGGAGCCCGCCTTTGAGAGAGCGCTCGTAGTCATTGTCGCAACGACTGGCGAGACTTCGGTGAAGAGAATCGTGATTGCGAGAGCTAGGTTATATATATATATATATATATATATATATATATATATATATATATATATATATATATATATATAAGAATTGCAATTGGGGCCTGATAATTTTAGGCCCTGGGCAGGTGCTTGGTTGCCCTGGCCCATGACCGCCTCTGGCCTGAGATTTCTTTCATGCAGTAAAGGATATTGGTGGCTCCATTGAGGCCCCGCCCTATGTGCAATGCCCTCTCAATCGGTCTCACTTCAATTCAATAGCAAATGTACTTAGGCAAGTGCCTCACCTTAGGATTTAGTAGCAGGAGCCAGGAAGAGCAGAATTGCAGAAAATGTACTCGACGTCACTGAAAGAGGGAGCTTCGTCTCATCGAGGCATCGAGGGAGGGTGCAACGAGAGAGGGTCAGAAAATCTAGTTTGTGGGAGGATGGGGAGAGATCGAGAGAGAACTAGAGAGGGCTTGTCTCGCCGTGGTCGAGGGAGTCCGCCTTTGAGAGAGCGCTCGTAGTCGTCGTTGTAGTGACTGGCGAGACTTCAGTGAAGAGAATCGCGAGTGCAAGAGCTAGGTTCAGGTTTGCTCAGAGAGGGATTATATATATATATATATATATATATATATATATATATATATATATATATAAGAATTGAAATTAAGCCCTGATATTTTTAGGCCCTGGGCAGGTGCCCTAGTTGCCCTGTGTTGGGACCGGGTGCATGTTGACATGGATGCGGGTTCGTAATTTTAAAATTAATTACGTGCAGCGGAAGGTTTAGCATAAATAATTTCTCAAATTATTTAACCACACATCTAAGCATACAACTTTATCTTGTGTAGACATGATCATATATTTAAAATTTTGCAGAAACGTAAACTAATTTACGTATTACCTCGCGTAACTCGAAGGAAGGGACGAGATCCAACCGTAAGCGTCCCTTGGAAGCTCCGCCTCTATTCGCGTCCACGCCGAGTATCTTCGGGATGACTTCACAAAGCCACGAGTTTCGTGTTCTCGAGAACTACTAGATTCTCTGAGAACGCGACAAGAAAAACCAAGAGAGAAGTAATCACATTGAAAAACTTACTACCAAGGTTGGCCGGAATCACAATTCCGGCGAGAAGGAGGAAGATAACTTGCACCCAATCCCAAAGTGACGATGGCTGGAGAGGAAGATCGTCCCAACGGAAGAACTTCGTTACCTCGGTGCTTCTCCTTGTGCTCACGGCAAGAAGAAGGGAGAAGACCCTTGTGGCCGGCTAAGAGGAAGAAGGGAGGAGAGGGAGAGAGCCCAGGCAAGAATACTTTGATTGATTTCCAAGCCTTGCCTTGGGTCCTTTATATAGTGGCCTCTCAACCGCCAAGTCTCTTTTTTCTTATGGAATAAATTTTCTATGACTTATTCCATCATGCCAAGTTTTATCATATTTTAATTCATGATAAAAACCGACCAAGTCTCCTTTTTTCTTATGGAATAAATTTTCTTATCATGGTAAATCAATCCATGATTGATTTTATAAAATAAAATAAACCAATCCATGGTTCATTTTAATTTCTATGAAAAATAAACCAAACCTTGGTTTATTATATAAAAAATTTATATCATCCATAATTTTATAAAACAAACCACACAATTGGTTTATTTTATAAATTGAACCAAAAACTTGGTTCTCTCCCTTTGTTGTGGCCGGCCAAGCAAAGAGGGTGGAGACCCTCTTTGGCCGGTCCATCCAAGCCACGCCCCAATGAATTAAACTCATTTAATTCATCTATTAAGTCTTCAAAAGACTTAGCCATTTTACGCTTCCGATGCGTCTCTGAAAAATTCAAATTTGACTTATCGTTTGGCTCAACCAAACCTAATCTCTCTTGATTGGAAAATCCAATTTTCAACTCGTTTTAAATCCCTCGGATTACTCGTAGTGCGTGTGACTAAATAGGCTTTCGATTTATGTTGGTCGTCTATAATTAATCAATTATAGAACGATCATGAGTGGCACCTAGTAGTACATCATGATCCCCAATTAATCGAAAGATCAACGGTTGACCTCAGAAACAATTCTGAAACCCTTCAGCAGCTATAATGAATCGTGCCCCATTCCCTTCACCATCTTATACCCACTTGGTTCAGAACATGGTCTGTGTGTCAGTCCCCACTAGGCTGACTACGTCACACCTAGCCCAAGTAATGTTTTCTCGTCCTACGGATTCTAATTACTCTCACGTATTTAAGAGATTCATACTCTGAACATATCATGCTCTGGCCAGAGGCTTCGAGTAACAATCCGACGATAGGCCTGGGGTATATATCTCCTCGCAAGGAGTGGTGAATCCTTTGTAGGCTGTTCAAACATCTTCGGGCACTTCGGCTTATACCCAATCATCCTGGGTCCACACCTCCTTGGAGATGCTTGCTTAAGATGTCAAAGTATAAGTCTCCATGACCAAGATGACTTGAACACCGCAAGTCAAAGGAACATCGCACTTAGTAAGAACTTCATTGACATATCTATATGTAGACTACCATATGAAGTTTTACAGCAAGTCACTCCAATGAACTAGTTCCCTTAACTAGCATTCATGTTTATCTCCGGACATCCCAATGTCAGCAGCCAGTGAGAATCAGCTGATTAGAGAATAACTCATGCTAGTCTCAACAGAATTGATAGTGTCCGTATTTATCAATTCATCGACTAGGGACAATTTCAATACTTCACAATTGCACATGTAGAGATAATCACTAGTTGTGAATTCATCACAATTCTCTCATGCTGTGAATTGTATTGCGGACATTCACTAAATGAGTTTAAGATCTCAATCAAATACATAAACATATATACTCAAATAGTGAATATTCATTTATTAAAATAAATGATTACAATCATAAGGCGATTGTCTTAGGACATTTTTCTCATATCACTAACAAACTCCCACTTGGCCTAATGCCAATCGCTACGGTATCTAATACCATGGCTCTAACATGACCCTCAAACTTACTTTGAGGCAAGGCTTTAGTTAAACGATCTGCTAAATTCCTTTCAGTGGGAATTTTCTTAATTTGTATATCATTCCTACTTATAATCTCTTTGATTAGATGATAGCGGCGAAGCACATGTTTGGATCGCTGATGAGACCTTGGTTCCTTTCCTTGTCCAATAGCTCCATTGTTGTCGCAATAAACCGGTATTGCTTCATCAATGGTTGGAACCACAACAAGTTCTGAGACAAACTTCTTGATCCAGACTGCTTCCTTTGCTACTTCCGAAGCTGCAATATATTCCGCTTCCGTGGTAGAATCTGCTACGGTGTCTTGCTTGGAACTCTTCCAACTTATTGCGCATCCATTCAAAATAAATACGTATCCGGACTGAGATTTGGAGTTATCCTTATCTGTCTGGAAACTGGCATCTGTATACCCACGTATTACCATATCACCTTCTCCATATATTAGGAACACATCCTTAGTTCTTCTCAAGTACTTGAGGATTGTCTTAACAGCCGCCCAATGATACATTCCTGGATCAGACTGGTATTTGCTTGTGACGCTCAGAGCATACGATACATCGGGCCTAGTATATAACATAGCATACATGATAGATCCTATCGCAGATGCATATGGAATCTTATTCATGCAAATCCTCTCGTCTTCTGTGCGCGGATACATAGACTTCGAAAGGTTGATTCCCATGCCTGATGGGAAGGTAAGCTTTCTTGGATTCCGACATGCTAAACCTTTCTAGCACTCGGTCTATATATGTAGACTGCAATAGACCAAGCAACCGTTTTGATCTATCTCTATAGATTCTAATCCCAAGGATATAGGTTGCTTCTCCCAGGTCTTTCATGGAGAAAGTTTTGGACAACCAAATTTTAACTGACTGTAAGACTGATATATCGTTTCCTATAAGTAATATGTCATCGACATATAACACCAGGAATATGACTGCACTCCCACTAACCTTCTTGTACACACAAGGTTCGTCAGGATTTTGTGAGAAATCAAACTCTTTGATTTTCTCATCAAAACGGATGTTCCAGCTCCTGGATGCTTGCTTTAGTCCATATATGGATCGTCGAAGCTTGCATACTTTGGTTTTATTGACCGATGTGAAACCTTCAGGTTGTATCATGTATACATCCTCAAGCAGGTTTCCATTAAGGAAAGTTGTTTTCACATCCATTTGCCATATCTCATAATCATAATGAGCTGCTATGGCCAGGAGCATCCGAATGGATTTAAGCATAGCTACTGGCGAATAGGTTTCGTCATAATCAATTCCTTGTTTCTAACAATATCCTTTTGCCACTAATCTAGCCTTAAAGGTAACAACATTACCTTCCATGTCGGTTTTCTTCTTGAAAACCCATTTGCACCCTATGGGCTTAATCCCTTCAGGTGGGTTAACCAAGTCCCATACTTGATTTTTGTACATGGAATCCATTTCCGACTTCATGGCTTCAAGCCATTTATCCCTTTCTGAATTTTTCAGAACATCTTCATAACTGATAGGTTCGTCATCGTTAATGAGTAACACGTCATTCGATTCACTTATGAGAAATCCATATCTCTCTAGAATATTGCGTGTCCTATCAGACCTACGAAGAAGTGGTGTCGTTTTAGGTTCAACTGATAGCTCATCATTATGAGTTATTGGTTGTGGGTCTAGACTAGGTGTCTCTGTAATGTCTATTAGAGTTTCTTGAACTTCTTCAAGTTCAATGCTACTCCCACTGTTTTCTTGTAAAAGAAATTCTTTTTCTAGAAATACAGCATGCCTTGAAACAAACACCTTTTGTTCCAAGGGATGATAGAATTGGTAACCCTTCGTTTCCTTAGGGTATCCAATAAATAGACATTTATCAGACTTAGCATCCAATTTATCTAATATAGTCCGCTTTACATAAGCAGGACAACCCCATATCTTTAGGTGAGATAAATGAGGTTTCTTACTATTCCACGTCTCATATGGAGTAGTAGAGACTACCTTGGTCGGGACTCTGTTTAGCAAGTAAATAGCTGTCTTAAGCGCATAGCCCCAAAAGGATTTTGGAAGAGTTGCATGATTCATCATAGATCTAACCATGTCCATCAAGGTTCGGTTACGCCTCTCAGATACACCATTATGCTGTGGTGTATATGGCAGAGTCCATTGAGACAATATCCCATTGCCCCTAAGATAATCTTGAAACTCTTGACTTAAGTATTCACCACCCCGATCGGATCGAAGTATCTTAATACTTTTGCCAAGCTGTTTCTCTACTTCACTTCTGAACTCTTTGAATTTCTCAAAAGCTTCAGATTTGTGTTTCATTAAGAACACATACCCGAATCGTGAGTGATCATCGATAAAGGTAATGAAGTAGCTATAGCCTCCTTGTGCAAGAGTTGACATTTGTCCACATACATCAGTATGTATTAGACCAAGCAATTCTCCCACTGGTTTACCTTTTTCGAAAAAGGGTAATTTGGTCATCTTGCCTTTTAAGCATGATTCGCATGTATCAAATGAACCAGGTTCAAATGATTCCAGAATTCCACATCGGTGTAATTTGGTCATGCGTTTCTTGCTTACATAGCCAAGACGACAATGCCACGTATAGGAGTCTATTTGATTATCTATTCGAGCACGTTTGTTGCTAACTTCGATATTGAAAATGTCACCGGATAAATCTAACTTGTAGATACTATTGCATAAAGTTCCAGTCTCATAAAGAACACCATTTAAAGTTATGTAACAGCAATTGTTACTAAAAGTTAAATGGTAACCCTTTTCATTCAAGCATGAAATAGATACAATGTTCTTTATTAACGAAGGAACAAAATAACAATTATCCAATTCTAAGACAAGTTCAGTAGGGAGCTTTAGCAAATATGTTCCGATGGCAATAGCAGCAATCTTTGCTCCATTTCCAACTCGCAAATTTGCTTCTCCCTTGACGAGTCTTCTTCTATTCCTTAGCCCGTGTATGTCATACATATATGTGAGCTACACCCAGTATCAAGTACCCAGGTGTACGAGGAAATAGAGTGACATTCAATAACGAAGATGCCTGAAGAGGATGGGGCATCGGATGCCTTCTTCTTCAAGGACTCAAGATAAAACTTTCAGTTTCTTCGCCAGTGGCCCTCCTTGCCGCAGTGATGGCAAGTGCCTTTTGGTGCCTTTTCAATCCTTTTGGCCTTAGTTAACTTATTGGTGTCCAAAATGGAACGCAAATTCAGAGAAGACATGATCAGGTGATTATCCTAGAAATACAAATTGAGGTTATGTGATGAGAATGATAAAGAATGCATCAATATACATTAATTAAATCCTATTTATTTTTCCAATTGAATAACCCTTTTTATCAATTCGGGAGATCGTAGGAACATCTCCAAATAGGTTGATATCCAACCATAGATAAGAACAACCATGGCTGGAGTCCATCAAGTTATTCTTAGCTATGAAGGTAGGTAATTATACCGATTACATATTACACATATGTAACTATCACATTATGCTATCAACTAATTGAATGTTTGCATATATCATTGGGTTGTTAACTCATTAACAAGTATGCAACAATATACATAGCACCCAACTGCACCTCTCTTTACATCGACCTTGGCTGTGGCACAACAAATCGATGCTCCAAGCTTAAGGCTAACCCATTAATCAAGAAATAGTTTTAATATGGTTGGAGCTCATTCAACCGTTTAGTCAAGCTTGGATGTGTCCAACAACCAAAACTAAGGATTGACCTCTGACTCCAACTATATTAATCATAAACTAATTCCATGGTTTGAACATGTTGAGGTTTAAGCCGGGCATGGATGTGTCCATCAACCCAAACGAGAAACAAAACTCCGGTTCTAACCATATTAATGGAAGGTGTTGGCCATAATATTTTGTAAGGGGTTTTAGGTCTCATCTTTTTCTTTTAAGCACATTCATGACATATAATTATGTCATGTACTAACGATTTCCTTAATAAAGTATGTATGTGACTTAATTTATCAAGTCTCATTAATTGAATTAGGAACCGGATTTCCTAATTCTAATTTCATACTTTATTCAAGGAATTGTTTTGGAAAACAATTTCCTAAATTATCATAATCAATTTCGGAAATAATATGTTTAAGACTTTGATTTCTCTAAATCAAATCTTATTAAATTAAGAGGCAGATTCCCTTAATTCAACCACATATTATTTTCATAAAAATCTTATTTAAGGAAATATACTCTATAGGAAACAATTTTCCTAATTAATTTTGGAGACAATAATATGTAAGAGCATCACCTCATAAATCAAATAAGGAAATCATCGTTTGAGAATCACCTCAAAATTTCCAAGATTTGATCACATATTTTATTTATGGAAAATTAATATCAATAACTTAATTTGGACGGCTCCCCGAGGCTCAGTCCAAAATAAGAATTTATTGATAATATAATTTGGACGGCTCCCCGAGGCTCAATCCAAATTAAACATTTAACAGTTTAAATTCAATTTAGGAAATTTAATTATAACAACTAACTTTAAATTGGACGGCTCCCCGAGGCTCAATCCAAAATAAAGAATTTTGTAAATAATTTAATTTCCAATTATGAATTTAAATGCCAATTAATATTCCCATAATTTGTCTAGACTTTCTTGAAAGAAAGTGCCCAAAATTGCGAGCTTTCCATAAATGGAAAGTTTCCAAAAATAAAAGGTTTTCAGAATAATTGTAAGTTTCTGGTACAAAGAAAACTTACGTATTTCCAATATGGAAAATTTCCAAAATTGGAAAGTTTCCGAAAATGGAAAGTTTTCTCAATTATCATAAAATTTCAGAAATAGGGATATTTCAAAAGTTTACGAAATTTCATGATGATTTCCAAACTTTGAAATTCCTAAATTGAAAATTTATCATAATTGGAAAGTTTCCATAATTGGAAAATTTTCCAAAATTGAGATCATCACAAAGTTTTCCGCAAAACAATTATATGATTATGTCGAACACTAACCGGCTCTGATACCACTGTTGGAACCGGGTGCATGTTGACATGGATGCAGGTTCGTAATTTTAAAATTAATTACGTGCAGCGGAAGGTTTAGCATAAATAATTTCTCAAATTATTTAACCACACATCTAAGCATGCAACTTTATCTTGTGTAGACATGATCATATATTTAAAATTTTGCAGAAACGTAAACTAATTTACGTATTACCTCGCGTAACTCGAAGGAAGGGACGAGATCCAACCGTAAGCGTCCCTTGGAAGCTCCGCCTCTATTCGCGTCCACGCCGAGTATCTTCGGGATGACTTCGCAAAGCCACGAGTTTTGTGTTCTCGAGAACTACCAGATTCTCCAAGAATGCGACAAGAAAAACCAAGAGAGAAGTAATCACATCGAAAAACTTACTACCAAGGTTGGCCGGAATCACAATTCCGGCAGAAGGAGGAAGATGATGTTGGTGCAAGTTGCATCAATGATGTTCTCCTTTAAGTGTTTTAATGTTTGACAATATACTTAAGTCAGTGATACATTGAATAGACAAAGGGGAGCAAAGGAGAAGTAACCTAAGTTAAAGAAAAAGTCCTAGTTAATCTAGGCATCGAAACCCTAAGACCAAGCGAAGGGCTGCTGGGCACCTAGCGAAGGGCTGCTAGGCATCGAAACCCTAAGACATGGCGAAGGGCTGCTGGGCACCTAGCGAAGGGCTGCTAGGAGTCTAAGATTTAGAGAAGGACTGCTAGGCACCAGGCGAAGGATTGCTTGGTAATGAAGACCTAGCGAAGGGCAGCTAGGCACCTGGCGAAGGACTGCTAGGCTTTGAAGACCTGGCGAAGGACTGTTAGGCACCTGGCGAAGGACTGCTAGGCACCTGGCGGAGGATTGCTAGGTAATGCAGTCTTGGTCCAAGGGACTAAGCAACTTAGCTGAGCGATGACTAAGGACAGGAGTAGAGACGGGTCGGGGTTCGGGCGTCTCGAGATCCGGAGTAATCGGAAGCTAAGCAAAAGTCCACCCGAAGGACTGGGTGGCAACCGGCTCCTGAAAGGAGTAGGTGGAAGGCGCGTTCTCGGGGGTGAGAACTTGCGCCGGTTCGACCTAGGGTTTCGTGGAGATCCAAAGTCCGAACCAAGTCCTTAAGGCTAATATTATATGTATATGTGCTTTGTGTTTGTGTATCTTGCAGGTACCAAGATTAGAAGACAAAGCAACCTGCTGGAGGCCCTGAAGCAAGGCGCCCCCAGTGTTGGGGGCGCCCAAGCTAAAGCAAGAAAATGGCAGTCTTGTTTGGTAAGCAGAATAGGTGTCAAGTGGGGCGCCCTGGTTCAAAGCTGTATTTGCAGTTTAGAGCCCGAAACATAGATAAGCCCTCATGAGGGTGCCCGGGAGGTCTGGGGCGCCCTGGTCAAAGGTTTTATCAGCTGCGACGAGGTCGACGCGGGGATAAAGTTTGACCGGGTTTATTGGGGCGCTCCCAGCATCCAGGGCGCCCCCAGGAGGCCTATATAAGGGGCTTCGACCCCTCTGCTTCAAACACAACTGCTACAAGCCATTCTGATCATTCAGACCGACGACAACGCGCTAAGGACGAGGCTCTACAACCGGGAGGCTCCAGGAGGAAGTGCGCGACACTTCGGAGGTCCAGATCGGCCGAGCTTCAACTTTGTTTTGTTCGGTTTGCATTTATTATTTCCGTACTTAATTTTATGTACTTGTGCTTGTAATTGTACACTGTAAGACGGGTTTTCTCTGCCTCCGAAAATTCTGGAAAGGAGACCAATAGTGGACTTACGTCGAGTACATAGGCCTTGGACGTACTGACCCTGGGGAGTTGGGAACCAAGTAAATAAATCCCGCTGTGTCCCTGTCCTGCTTTCTATTTTATTTTTCGCTATGCTACTAACTTTGATTTTAGAACGCTCGAAAGATTTACGAAGTATTCACGACAAGATTTTCAACGATCGATATTCACCCCCCCCCTCTATCGACGGCACCGGTCCTACAATTGGTATCAGAGCCGAGTCGCTCTTCACCGTACTAACCGCCGACGGAGCAACGACGCCAGGAGTTGAGGGGGAGCTCTGGGGTGAATCAGGTATATTTTATTTAAATGTCTATTTTTAAATTTCATATCACGTGCTTCACATGCAGGGAGAGAGGGCACTATAAAAATCAGTGTCCTACTCGTAAGACTCGATCTACACCACCGGCGGCAAAGGAGGCACCAGCGCCAGGAAGCCGGAGGGACAAAAGTCACGTACAATGCTTCAAGTGCGAAAAATACGGACACTACAAAAACAAGTGTCCAGCGAAGGTACGCAAGATTTATGTTCCAAAGATGTTACAAATTCCTGCACTGTCTTTTGATAACATAGTTAATTTTTCTGATAAATTAGATTTTCTGCATAGTAAAATTAATGTTTTGCATGTCAAATTAGAAAATGCAGATATGACTAAAATATCAGAAATTAATTATTTAATCCAGAACATCAATTCAGTAATTTCTAAAATAAATTATCATAACTTTAATTCTAATAATTGTAATTCTGATAATTTTAATTCTGATAATTTTAACTCTCATAAACTTAATTTTGATAATTTTAATTCAGATAAAATTAAACCTAAGGATAAATTTGAATTCAAATTCAAAAATCTTAAGGATAATTCGGAATTCAAATTCGAAAATCCTAAGGATAATTCCGAATTCAAATTTGAAAACCTTCAGGATAATTCTAAAGATAAGTCTGAAGTTAGTGAAGATAATTCTGGAGATAATTCTAAAATTATTTTTGAGGATCATTCTGAGAATAATATTGAAGATAAAATTCTCCTAAATAATAACTTAATTATAGATAATCTTGAAGATTATTACAAAACATTAATTAGTGGCCCAAATTTCTCCTCCTATTTTGAGGACACTAAAAGATATAATTTTGAGGATAAGGAGGATATGAAACTATCTAAGATCAAGGTTATAATTAATAAAAATTACAAAGGTTCAAATAAATCTGAATTGTTAGAAAAATTTGAAAAGATAGATAAAGATGAAGCAGAAATTTTCGAAATAATGAAAATGATGAACTTAAATCCATAATTATTAATAAAACAATTTAATTCAATTAATTCAAATAATTTTATTAATTCAAATAATTAAATTAATTCAAATAATTAAATTAATTCAAATAATTCATTAATTCAAATAATTCAATTAATTATTAATAATTCAATTAATTCAACAATTAATTCAATTAATTCAACAATTAATTCAAATAATTCAATTAATTCAAATAATTCATTTAATTCAAATAATTAAATTAATTCAAATAATTAAATTAATTCAAATAATTCAATTAATTCAAATATTTCAATTAATTCAATTAATTCAAATAAATAAATTATGTATTAATAATTCAATTAATTAAAATTAAATTAAATTCATAAAATTAAATTAAAATTAAATTAAATTCAAATTAAATTAAATTCAAAAAATTAAATTCAAATTAAAATAGATTCAAATTAAATTAAATTCAAATTCAAATAGATTCAATTTAAATTAAATTCAAATTAAATTAAATTAAATTCAAATTAAATCTAAATTAAATTCAAATTAAATCTTAATTAAATTCAAATTAAATTCAAATTAATTAAATTAAATTAAATTAAATTCAAATTAAATTCAACTTTAATTAATTTAAACTTCAATTAATTCTTAATTAACTTAAATCCAACTAAATCTTAAATAACTTAAACTCGAACTAAACTAAAACCTTACCCAAACCGCAACAATTAATTTAATAAAATTAAATATGTCAAAGTGGGTTGACATATTCGCGGGTTCACACGACATGTATCAAATCGGAAATTTGATACATCTTTAGAAATGTAATTAAAATGCTTTGGACTTGTTTGACTCATGCATAATTGTCATGCCATGCATCTGCTATTTCTTTTAAATATATGACATGTCATTCATATTTAAATTTTATGCATATATTAGAACGGCTATAGGAAAAAGAATAATTAAAACTTGATCAACCTAGTATTGGGTGGCGGTAAGATGATAGTACATTAGGGAAGCCTCTTCTAATAAGGTCAAGTATACACTACTTGGTCTGTTTAAACTGGTGAAACTAGCCGAAGCTACTGATCCAAGACCGAAACTAGTTAGACCAGAATTTTTCAAAAAGTAATTTTGAAAATGAAATTTTATTAAAAGGCTTTATCAAGGAAAGAGTTGATGATCCAATAAGGCTACGGCCAAAGAAGGCCTAGTGCCTCGCCAAGACCTGGAAGCCAACTTTTGAATTCAAATTCAAGTTACTTCTTGTCAAATTCAAATCTAACACAAGCTTCAATTGAATCTTAGAATTAATAATAAATTAAGAAAAATGATTCAAGCATCTCACAATACACCTATAAGGCAACAATGCTTGTTGTATTGATATATCTAAAATGGGTGAGATGTTAAGGAATAATAAATTGAAAAATATTTTTCAAAATTGTTTTCCAAAATCGTTAGAATATGTTCCTAAAAATATATTTTCAAAATAGTGCTTCAACATAATAATATTTGTATGGATTTCATGCTTGTTTGATTGCCAATACAGTATATGCTTTCAAAAATTATATTCTTTTGAAAATTATTTGATTCACACAATTAGACACAAGCCTCTTAGGACAACACTAAAGTTCCTTAAGGCACTTAGATAGAGTCAAACGGTATTGGGTACAGGGGGAGTGCTGTTCATTTTTTTGAAATGGTTTTCAAAAACTGCACTTTAAACATTACAATCATTTGAAAAATACTTTTCGAAAACTGTGCTGTAAATCAGTATTACTTGTGTTTTCAAAAAGGGCTTATGTTGTAAAAATTATATGTTCAAAATTTTACCTGCTTCTTTGACTTTGATAAACCCTAAAGACACAGAGGAAAGGTCCACTTCATGATCTTCAAGAACTCCTAGGATGTATCAAATTTAGGGGGAGTCCGAGTCAAAAGAAGAATTTCAGAAAAGTTTTTTTGGTAATTATTCATTTTTTTTGTTAAATATTTCTTTTTAATCTGAATCAAACCTTAAGACTCTGAGGAAGAGTACTTGTGGTCAACAAGCTTCCCAGGACTGAGTCAAGTTTAGGGGGAGATCAAATTAAAAGAATTATTTAATAACATATTTTCTTCAAAATCTTGCTAAAAAGCTAAGTCTTTCAAAATACTATTATTCTATTTGTTAAAATTTGTGTGACTTGTGAAATTATTTTTGAAATAATGTTTACTTGGGTTGGATAATTTCCAGGACACTTAGGAAATGTCCTTGTAGTCAACAAGGATTCCCAGGATGGTGTCAGACTGGAAGAGAAACCAAGTCAAGTAAAATATTGGGTCTTCAAAAGTTCACACATTTTTCAAAATCCACTAGCATATATTTTCAAAAGGACTATCATTTTTTTTGGCAAAATTTTGTTAATATTTACTTGAGTTTGAACAATTTCCAGACACTTAGGAAATGTCCTTGTGGTTAACAAGGTTTCCTAGGATTGTGTCAGACTGGAAAAGAAACCTAGTCAAGTAAAATATTATGTTTCAAAAAAATCACTTATATTTTTCAAAGTCTCATCTTTTTCAAAAATAGTTAGTACTTGCAAAATATGCATAATATTTATATTTTCTAAAATAGCATTCTTTCAAAAATTATGCATTTTCCAAAAGTACTTAATTTTTCAAAAATTCAATACATTTTTCAAAGGAATTTATATTACATAATCTTTCAAAAGTATATAGCATCTTTTTCAAAATTATGCATTTTTCAAAAAAAAAATGCAATATATCATTCAATACTCATTGTTGGTGCAAGTATTTTCTTAAAGTTTTTTGATGTATGACAAAGGGGGAGAGGTGTGCTTAAGTTAGAAAAATTTTCTCCCAAAGATCAAAAATATAGTTTCAAAACTTATATCATTTTTTTTTTGTTTTTTTTGTTTTTTTTATCCCAAGGATAGTGAGTTAGCCCCTTCAACCAATCTAACTTAAGTTATTGTCAAACATCAAAAAGGGGGAGATTGTTGGTGCAACTGCATCAATGATGTTCTCCTTTAAGTGTTTTAATGTTTGACAATATACTTAAGTCAGTGATACATTGAATAGACAAAGGGGAGCAAAGGAGAAGTAACCTAAGTTGAAGAAAAAGTCCTAGTTAATCTAGGCATCGAAACCCTAAGACCTAGCGAAGGGCTGCTGGGCACCTAGCGAAGGGCTGCTAGGCATCGAAACCCTAAGACATGGCGAAGGGCTGCTAGGCACCTAGCGAAGGGCTGCTAGGAGTCTAAGACCTAGCGAAGGACTGCTAGGCACCAGGCGAAGGATTGCTTGGTAATGAAGACCTAGCGAAGGGCAGCTAGGCACCTGGCGAAGGACTGCTAGGCACCTGGCGAAGGACTACTAGGGAATGAAGACCTGGCGAAGGACTGCTAGGCACCTAGCGGAGGACTGCTAGGTAATGAAGTCTTGGTCCAAGGGACTAAGCAACTTAGCTGAGCGATGACTAAGGACAGGAGTAGAGACGGGTCGGGGTTCGGGCGTCTCGAGATCCGGAGTAATCGGAAGCTAAGCAAAAGTCCACCCGAAGGACTGGGTGGCAACCGGCTCCTGAAAGGAGTAGGTGGAAGGCGCGTTCTCGGGGGTGAGAACTTGCGCCGGTTCGACCTAGGGTTTCGTGGAGATCCAAAGTCCGAACCAAGTCCTTAAGGCTAATATTATATGTATATGTGCTTTGTGTTTATGTATCTTGCAGGTACCAAGATTAGAAGACAAAGCAACCTGCTGGAGGCCCTGAAGTAGGGTACCCCGAGTGTTGGGGGTGCCCCCATGCACCCAGGGCGCCCCCAGTGTTGGGGGTGCCCAAGCTAAAGCAAGAAAATGGCAGTCTTGTTTGGTAAGCAGAATAGGTGTCAAGCGGGGCGCCCGGAGCGTCCGGGGCACCCTGGTTCAAAGCTGTATTTGCAGTTTCGAGCCCAAAACACAGATAAGCCCTCATGAGGGCGCTCGGGAGGTCCGGGGCACCCTAGTCAAAGGTTTTATCAGCTGCAGCGAGGTCGACGTGGGGATAAAGTTTGACCGGGTTTATTGGGGCGCCCCCAGCGTCCAGGGTGCCCCCAGGAGGCCTATATAAGGGGCTTCGACCCCTCTGCTTCAAACACAACTGCTACAAGCCATTCTGATCATTCTGACCGATGACAACGCGCTAAAGATGAGGCTCTACGACCGGGAGGCTCTAGGAGGAAGTGCGCGGCACTTCGGAGGTCCAGATCGGCCGAGCTTCAACTTTGTTTTGTTCGGTTTGCATTTATTATTTCCGTACTTAATTTTCTGTACTTGTGCTTGTAATTGTACACTGTAAGACGGGTTTTCTCCGCCTCTGAAAATTCCAGAAAGGAGACCAATAGTGGACTCACGCCGAGTACATAGGCCTTGGACGTACTGACCCTGGGGGGTTGGGAACCAAGTAAATAAATCCCGCTGTGTCCTTGTCCTGCTTTCTATTTTATTTTCCGCTGTTCTACTAACTTTGATTTTAGAACGCTTGAAAGATTTACGAAGTATTCACAACAAGATTTTCAACGATCGATATTCACCCCCCCCTCTATCGACGGCACCGGTCCTACAGATGACTTGCGCCCAATCCCAAGGTGATGATGGGTGGAGAGGAAGATCGTCCCAACGGAAGAACTTCGTCGCCTCGATGCTTCTCCTTGTGCTCATGGCAAGAAGAAGGGAGAAGAACCTTGTGGCCGGCCAAGAGGAAGAAGGGAGGAGAGGGAAAGAGCCCAGGCAAGAATACTTCGATTGATTTCCAAGCCTTGCCTTGGGTCCTTTATATAGTGGCTCTCAACCGCCAAGTCTCTTTTTTCTTATGGAATAAATTTTCTATGACTTATTCCATCATGCCAAGTTTTATCATATTTAATTCATGATAAAAACCGACCAAGTCTCCTTTGTTCTTATGGAATAAATTTTCTTATCATAGTAAATCAATCCATGATTGATTTTATAAAATAAAATAAACCAATCCATGGTTCATTTTAATTTCCATGAAAAATAAACCAAACCTTGGTTTATTATATAAAAAATTTATATCATCCATAATTTTATAAAACAAACCACACAATTGGTTTATTTTATAAATTGAACCAAAAACTTGGTTCTCTCCCTTTGTTGTGGCCGGCCAAGCAAAGAGGGTGGAGACCCTCTTTGGCTGGCCCATCCAAGCCACGCCCCAATGAATTAAACTCATTTAATTCATCTATTAAGTCTTTAAAAGACTTAGCCATTTTACGCTTCCGATGCGTCTCTGAAAAATTCAGATTCGACTTAACGTTTGGCTCAACCAAACCTAATCTCTCTTGATTGGAAAATCCAATTTTCAACTAGTTTTAAATCCCTCGGATTACTCGTAGTGCATGTGACTAAATAGGCTTTCGATTTATGTTGGCCGTCTATAATTAATCAATTATAGAACGATCATGAGTGGCACCTAGTAGTACATCATGATCCCCAATTAATCGAAAGATCAACGGTTGACCTCAGAAACAATTCTGAAACCCTTCAGCAGCTATAATGAATCGTGCCCCATTCCCTTCACCATCTTATACCCACTTGGTTCAGGACATGGTCTATGTGTGTCAGTCCCCACTAGGCTGACTACGTCACACCTAGCCCAAGTAACATTTTCTCGTCCTACGGATTCTAATTACTCTCATGTATTTAAGAGATTCATACTCTGAACATGTCATGCTCTGGCCAGAGGCTTCGAGTAACAATCCGACGATAGGCCTTGGGTATACATCTCCTCGCAAGGAGTGGTGAATCATTTGTAGGCTGTTCAAACATCTTCGGGCACTTCGGCTTATACCCAATCATCCTAGGTCCACACCTCCTTGGAGATGCTTGCTTAAGATGTCAAAGTATAAGTCTCCATGACCAAGATGACTTGAACACCGCAAGTCAAAGGAACATTGCACTTAAGCTGCAGTAAGAACTTCATTGACATATCTATATGTAGACTACCATATGAAGTTACAGCCAGTCACTCCAATGAACTAGTTCCCTTAACTAGCATTCATGTTTATCTCCGGACATCCCAATGTCAGCAGCCAGTGAGAATCAGCTGATTAGAGAATAACCCATGCTAGTCTCAACAGAATTGATAGTGTCCGTATTTATCAATTCATCGACTAGGGACAATTTCAATACTTCACAATTGCAGATGTAGAGATAATCACTAGTTGTGAATTCATCACAAATTCTCTCATGTTGTAAATTGTATTGCGGATATTCAGTAAATGAGTTTAAGATCTCAATCAAATACATAAACATGTATACTCAAATAGTGAATATTCATTTATTAAAATAAATGATTACATCATAAGGCGATTGCCTTAGGATATTTTCTCATATCACTAACACCCTGACCCATGTCGCCTCTGGCCTGAGATTTCTTTCATGCAATAAAGGATGTCGGTGGCCCCATTGAGGCCCCTATGTGCAATGCCCTCTCGATCGGTCTCACTTCAATTCAATATTTTGCAAGAATGGACTTTTTGTTCTCGTAGATGAAAGGTATGGGCGTACACCTTAGTGTAGTCACCTTTGGTATACTCATCGATCATCTTTGCAAATTTCGTCACATCGACAATGCAATTAACGTGTTTGATGTTATGACTAGTCTGAGTTCGGGAGTCACCACTGGCACAATCATTTTCAACACGCTCATTGATGGGCTCTTCAAGGCAGGGTGACTTCATGGCGGTCTCTCCTTGTTGATAGAATGAAAACCAACCATGCTTGTGATCCTCATGGTGTGATCAATGGGCTCTACAAGGTTGCAGAGCTAGATACGACTCATGAATTGCTCACTAGCTAGAATGGAGAAGGAAAGGATTGCCTTATCTTATATATTTATAACCATCACTGCAGACACCAACTCCTATTAGATCTAGTGAAAGTCCATTATCTGCCACTTCGTTGATGAATTACTATGTTAAAGCATCATTAGACACTCAGATGCTCTTCTGGGATTGATTTGACATTATCATCGACATCCTTCGATTTTGTTGTTGTTGCAGAAAGAAACATAAAGATGATAAATGCGTTATTACAAGCCCTGTTAACTCACGTGAAAGTTTTCCTGTCGGATGCATCATTAGCGATCCTGAGCGACGCGCTCACGTGGCACTGTTAGCTCAGTTTTTTATTAAAAAATCCCTTTCGTTCTCTCTCCCCTTCACTTAATATATCCCTTTCATTAGCTCGGAGACATTTTATAAAGCTATTTAAGAAAATCAACTACAATATTATTTATAGTTGATCAATAGTAGACTTATAGAAATATTTACTCTGCTGTTACAACGTGAAAACAAACTAGCTCTACTTAACCACGCTATAGCAACTACTTCGAACTAGCTGCTATAACATTGTAGCAGATTTTGTACAAATACTTGCTACACGTTGTAGTAGCTACAACGTAAAATATATGTACAAGTACTTGCTACATGTTGTAGTAGCTACTGGACAAAAACTGTTACAACGTCAAACATGTGTTGTAGCAGTTACTAGTTAATAACTGCTACAAGTTCAATATGGCTTTATTCGTTAGTAAAATTGCTACACGTTGTAACAACTACTTTATAGTACCTGTTATATAAGCTTCACAATATAGTGGCAAAAACAAAGGTGAGGTTGTCTTTCTCAAATGTCCACACTCGATCGTAAGCTCTCTATATCCGGTATATATTTTTTTCTATAAAATAATTTTTATCGTAAGTATTGCGTTCTTTTATTAGAAATATTAATTTTCTATGTTATATAATTTGTCGAATACGAATGTTTTATGTTAGCAGCATGGTGCAATACAATTGCACAAGATTTATTAGCATGCTTAAAATTTTATTTATTCTCCGATGACATATTTATACTGCTCTTGTTTTGATTATGAAGTGTGGGTCAAGTTTATTTGTGTTTATTCTGATGGTAAAAAATGATTCATTTGTTTTTAATATCTCATCAATCTGTTCTAAGGTCAATACAAAAGAAATAAATCGCAGGGGCTATTAACCTGAATATTGTGGCTAACGCATAGGGAGGATAAGTACACTGACTTTATCAAGTATTAACCCTCAGACTTCCAGATGATAATACCGTATGCGTTAGCAATAACTCCATCTCGTAAGAACTAATCGTGCCTAATTTAACCATTCTGCTTGAAACTTTGTTCTACCCAATCAATATTCTTCATTGCAATTTTGTAATGTTGAATGTGTTGGAACTTCTTATGTGCATATTCACAAAAAGGAATCTCATGTCATGCCCTACCATCAGAAATAGATGGAATTTACCATTCTGACATACGATCGGCATCAACATAGGGCGTGCACCAATTTTGTGTGTGTCATGTGTGTGCAATAGAAAGAAGAAGGAAGAAGAAAGAAGAAGAAATCAGTTTGGGGATGAAGACTTACACTACAAAAAAAAACACCCATATAGGAGTGGTTTTTTTGACTTTCAAGAGCGGTTATCAACCACTCCTACACTTTTACCAACGGTTTGAAAACCGCTCCTCTTATTGCCGTCCCTATATCTTATTGTAGTGGTTTTCTTAACCGTTGGTAAAACTTATAAAATCACTCCTATTTTTACTTTGTAGGTACGGTTTGAAACCGGTCTTACACATTATACATATAACAACGGTTTCAGACCGCTTCTATAGTTATAAATTTAGGAGCGGTTCAAACCGCTGCAAAACCCTTTAGGTGTTAGAATGGTTTTAAACCGCTTCTAAACATCATGGATATAAGAGCGATTTCAAAATGCTATTAATACTAAAATTAAGGATCGGTTTTAAACCACTCCTAAATATGGGAATAGGAGCACATCAAAACGCTATTAAAGCTTTAAATTTAGGAGTTGTTCAAACCATGATATTTAATATTTCAATCCACCAAATCAATATATAACATTATTAAACAATTATCCTCCAAAACAATAATAAGAGTACTCCAAATGCTAATATAACATAACAGTCATAATGTTCCAAATTTAATAGTTACTAAAAGTACTAACATCAGACAAATACTTTTTTTTCAAAATTCTATCTAATCTTTATCTGGCTCTGATACTGGAGGAGATCTATGACCACTTTCATGTGCATTTGATGGAGAACTTCTATGTTGCCACATAATATCTGCCATGATAGTTGCCATCTGAAAAATAAATTTAATTTAATATATCATGCTTCTATATAAGTATTTTTGAACATTAGTATTCAATATGTGACTACCTGTGTAGGTAATAATTTAGGCTCACGAGATCCCCCATCAATTCCATATATCATACTTTGGATGACATTGGTAAATTTTAAATCTATTGTTCATGCATCTGCCTCATCCGCTCCATTTCTGCCTATTTCTGTGTTTCCATATTTTTCATTTTTTTCTTCCATTTCTCGCAACTTATCATTAACATCAGAAGTAGGAAGATTATCTTGTCTAAAAATTATTCTTCGATTACACTGCTCTGGGAAAACTTGGCTAGGTAATACACCAGCTCCTAAACATCGAACATGACCAGAATGCTCTGACCCAAATACCTCCCTGAATAAAAATATATAATTAATATTGTATAATATTTAGTAATTTTAATAAAAATGAAATTCTAAATGGATACCGAAATGCATCTTCGTGTACTTCTGTTATTTGCGTTCCCTCAGGCTTGTCTCGTAGATGACATTGCACAACTTTATTTAATTCATCTTAACACAAAAATTGTGTCAATAAAATAAATAGCATATTGAAAAGTTATTTCAAAAAGTTAAAACAATTATTACCTCAACTCTTATTGCTTCATCATCAACAAGAGCACCTTCTTTTTTTTTACTTTGTCGACTGAGATGAAATAGTTCAATGCGAGTTGGCTTTCTACCATTTTCCTGAATCTAAGTACAAAAAAAATCATTTTAGATTGAATATACAAATAATAATAGCTCGAATACATACAAATTGATATTAACATAACAAATTGATCAAATAAATACATACAAATTTGTCTTCCAATGAGGGAATATTTGTTCGTCCTTGTGCATGAATCCCTTATTTTTTACTCCCATTTTCTCGATTTATTTTTGATGTCCTCTAAAACAAAAAAAATTGCAACAAATTTATGCATACTGTTCCGGAAGGAGTCGTCGGCGATGGCCAGTCACTGAGGCTCAGCCCCTGCGGAGATGACTGCGTCGCTGAGAAACTTGGGGTCCTGCGAGAGTAACACAAGCGTTAGGGGACACACCGGCAGGGGTCCGGCGGAGTCCACTCCGACGCTCAAGTTAGTAGGGTGTCTGAATGGTGGTGAGAAAGGAAGACAGAATGTAAAGATGAGTGATCATAACCCCTTTACCGGAGGGGTTGAACTACCTTTTATATCGGTGTCGGCAAACTAATCGTGCCCCCTTTATCGGTGCCACCTCTCCGATATTTAGGCCGCGCCCTCTGCTTTCGGTGATAAAGGGGTATCCTTTGAAACAGTCCGCGTCGTTATCACTCTTTATCTAGTTGAAACACTCGGGGCTCCCGAGGTCGGCTGTTGCGAGGACTCCGCCTCCCGAGGTGAGCTCGGGGGTCTTTGGGTGCAATATCTCCCTAAGTATTCTTGGGTCTTACGTCCCGAGGGGGCTTCCATGAGGGATCCTTGGCTTGTCCCTCTCGAGCGCACCCCCAAAATGGGGCCTCGGGCCCGAGAAGAGGGGTTATGTTTTATCCTGGCTTCTTCATCCCCCGTGTCGAGCACGAGCTATCCAGCCCCATCACAAGTCCCTCCTTTCAAGTCTGATCGAAGGAGGTGTGGCTGACTGATCGGACTAGTGCCAGGATGAAGAAGTTGCATTCGCTCGGGTTGGTGCCTTCACGCCCGTACTTGCCCCTGGCAGGGAGGCCTCTTCGGATCGTATCTTCTTTGTTCAAGGTTCCTGGGAATCCCTGTTTCGTGCCTTCTTCTTTTTCCAAAAAGGCCTTTCCGCTTCTCAAAGGTTCATATTGATGCCTCTCTCCTTGGGATTAAAAGCGCATAATCTTCTTTCTGGAGGGTAGCAGGATGTCCACGCGAATGCCTTATTGCCACGTATTATAACGGCTACCCTCCCCAGTCCCTCCGGTCGTGGTTTGGCACAGCTAACTCTCGACGATCGGCTGTATGGATGAGGCGGTTCCTAGCTTTCCACGCGTCCTCTCCCCATGGTATCTAGGCGGATGTCGGCCGAGACATAAGAGGGGAAAAGGCAGACGCTGGCATCCATTTTTGGTTTGGTGACTGGGTGTACTCCGTCTTCCTCCCCTGTAGGGCTTCTTCTGTGCGTGAGTAACTCGTCTTCTTCTCTTCTTTTGTCTAGGGGTCATGGAGGGCTATCGGCAGAATGGTATGAATCCACCTCTTCGAGAGTGAGGCCCGAGGCCTTGCAAGCAGCCATCGGGGCTTATGGGGTCCCGGTCGAGATGGCGATGGTCATCCCCAACGTGGACCAAAAACCCATGGAGCCCCCAGCCGACATGCTGACCTTCTTCTTGGGGCAGATGGAGCTAGGGCTTCGTTTTCCTATCCCCCCCCTTCTTTACAAACATAGCTTCCTATTTTAGCATTCCGTTGCACTAGATGACTCCTAATGCCTTCGCCCAGATGGGGGGGCATATATCATCTTTAAGCTTTTCGGTCTCCTCTGACTCACACCTTTTCCATTCCTTCTTCATTCCATAGGATAGAGAGGCGTTTTTAGCTTCGCGGCCCGTCTGGGCCATAGGTTTCTGGGAGGATTTCCTTCTTCACACAAGGGGTGGAAGGAGAAATTCTTCTTCCTTCGCCTATCGTCGTTGCCCTTCAGCCCTTTGTGATGGATATCAGATTTGCCCTCCCCTCCCCTCTTAGAGAGCTTTCTTCACAGCCCTACGTATCATCATGCTAGAGAGATACTTTCAGGTATGGAGTTTAGTGGCCCGGGGCTGGTGCAGAGCGAAGAGCTTATGTACCGGGTGGGCCTTAGCCCTAAAGTAACGCCGATCAGCCCCACCCTAGGTATGTTCGTCTCTCGCTTCCATGCACATTGGTTCTGACTGATACTCTTTCTGTTTGGCTTCTACAAAGGAAGTCATGTACGCCAAGGTGATGAGTCGGCTCATTAAGTGGGAGGAGGCCAACAAGGATGCCCTGAACCTCCCTCCGATTGTTCCTGACATCCCTTCCGCCCCCGCCGAGTCCACCGAGGGGCCCGCTATCCCACCTTGTGGGGTCACTCAGCTTGAGGGGGTCGAGGTTACTGTTACATCCCCGCTAGCCGAAGAGCCAGCGCCCCTGGCCCAACCAGTTGCTCCTGTAATGGATCCTCCTTCTGGGGGTGGCTCTTTTCCAGGCGCAAGCAGCTCTAACCAAGGGGACGACAAATCCACTTCCTCAGTCACCCCGGCGGTTAGCTAATCCTTAGTTGGCAGAAGCGACGTCTTCCCAAGTGCCTGGGCCCTTCCTGGAAGAAGCGATGTCCTGCTCGCTCTTCTCCCCTGCCCCCGGTGCCTGAAGAAACAGCTTTGCCTGCCGAGGTAGCTGCGCCTGCATCAGCTTCGCCCATTTTCACTCCCGAGGTGGCCACCCTGGTGCCTCCCTCCTGTTCCGTCAAACCGGTCGTCCCTCTGACGGGTAAGGAGGCGTTGCGTACTCAATTCCGTCTGACACTGGATCGACTAAAGGAGAGATTGGATGCAGCGTTGGAGGCCTCCTTGCAGTCTTCCTCCACGGTGCAATTGACGGAGATTCCAATTGAGGAGGTTTTGCCAGAGGGGGCTTCCAGTTCGGAGGGGAGGGACTTCGACGTGCCTACTAAAGCTCCTGCCATCTAGCGACTTCCCCTTTGCCAACTTTCTTCGCTGCTCGAAGAGTGGGGTGATATGCCCAGCATTCCTACCGAGGTAGTCATGCGAGCCTCTGTTGGGCCACTGGCCAGTCTTCGGAAGACCCTTCTGCAGGTGTGAATTATTATGGTATTTGACTACTTTCTTGTCTGGCTGCTGATCTTTTGGTGTAATGGCAGGCAGCGGATGATTTCCTGGTGATCGGTCGGGGCCTGTATTCCAGACCCCAAGTGGAGGTCTTAATCCAACGAGCCCTACAGGCGGAGGCTACCACGGGCCTCGAGCATCGGGCCGGGGTGATGCAGTCGGCATCAGCAGAGCTCTCCGTGAAGAAGTAGAGCAGCTGAGGAAGCTCTTGCAAGACACGGAGCAAGCCCTAGAGAGCTCACAACAATGAGAACGCCTAGCGTCCGAGAAGGCTGTATCGGTTACTCGGGATCTTCTTCGGGTGACGCAGGAGAGAGATCAGCTCTAGGAGAGAGAGAAGAGGCTGTCAGGCCAGATGGAGTCGGACCTCCTACCGGCCATCGACCGTGCCTCTATCCTTGAGGACGACCTAATCCAGGCTCGTTCGGACGAGCGGGTTGTGTCGGAGAGACTCTGGGAGGCCTTGCTCGAACACGACGATACGTCCGCGGAGCTTAGGTGGGTGAGGCATTCTCTGGAGGCTGCTGAGGCCGAGCTTCTTGCCCTTCGTGCTAGCACTTCTAGGTCTGAGGCAGCTGAGGTCAATTGGAAGGCGAAGTTCCTGGAGTCAGAGGAGTTCTGTGTGATTATGACCGACCAGGTTATGAAGCGCTTGCAGCAGGGCTTCCATGGGGCTATTGATAAGTTAAAGAAGGACCAACTCCTCCCTCCTAATGTTGATCCAAAGTTGTAACTACCCCCCGAACTGGATAGATGTCCTTTTTTGAGTCCCGAGCTCACGGAGCCTGATTTCGGCCAGAGGAGCGGGTTGGGTTGTACTAGTTTTGATTTTAAGGTGATTATTTTCCTGCCTCCCCACGTGTGTGCCTTTGCGTGCGCGTTCCACCGACGATTGCCTTCGAGGCGGATCCTATAAAATCCTTGTTTGTGGCGGCTCCTCATTGAGGCGCAGGGGAGATTTTTGAACCGTCTACTCCATATTATTCACGATCTCATTGATTGGACCCATTAAGAGTCGTGGGTTCCTAGGCGTAGTAAGGGCGCATCAGTCGAAGAGACGCTTGGCGTTATTGCATCTGCCATGCCTTAACTGCCTGGGGAGAATCCCATCATTATAAATAGGGGGATAGGGGGAGCCAATCTCCTCCATCCCTCTTATTTTTGCTTGCTTCCCTCTCTTCTTACGTGCATCTTCCATGTCCCTTCTGCAAGACATTGTGGTGCTCTTGGCTGAGGGACTAGATAGGGGTAGAGGTCTTGGTGTCCCCCCCCTTTGCTGGGGAGCATGGTGGAGATGATGCCCGGGGTCTCTCTGAAGATTCCGGGGGAGGTGGAACTCCCGGCTTGTTGGTGGAGTTCGGAAAGGACCTTATGTGGCCTGCCAGGGGGCATGGGGGAGATGACCCATCCTGCTGATCCCCAAACCCTTGGTCGGCCGGTGGCGGTATACCCCACGCAGCATCGGCTTCTCATTTTCTCGGGAAGACGAGGGTATCTGTGGGGTACGTCGTTACCAATGGAGACGGAGTTGGCGCCGTGGGTTTCTTGAGAATATTTCCATCTGTTCTGCTGTCCACCCCCTGTATTTTTTTCTTTACGTACTCGGGTGGCAGCTCAGAGTTACGCCCTCTCGTGCTCCGGAGAGAAATTGAGGCGACTCATACCCCCTCCTCATTTTTCTGCCTGTTTACGGCAAAGATCGAGGGTGTCCAGATGGGGTCGAACTGCCCATGTGTTACCTCAGGCATCAATCTTCATTCTGGATTACCCAGAGGAAGTACCTGGGCTACTCATGTGTTATGTCAGACGTCCATCTTCGTCCTGGACCACTTAGAGGGAGTACCCGAGCCACTCATATGTTACTTTAGGCGTGCATCTCCGTCCCAAACTACTCGACGGGAGTACCCGAGCTACTCATGTGTTACTTCGGGCATCCATCTTCGTCCCAGACTACTTGACGGGAGTACCCGAGCTACTCATGTGTTACTTCGGGCATCCATCTTCGTCCCAGACTACTCGACGGGAGTACCCGAGCTACTCATGTGTTACCTCAGGCATCCATCTTCGTCCCAGACCGCAAAGATGTATATCTTCATGTATCTCCTTATGTAAATAAATGATTACTTTTGGATACTTGTCCTGTGTATATGACTGCCTTGTATTGACATTCTAATGTTCTGTCGGTTCTCCTGAAAGTGTGTACGTGTTGTTTTCGCTTAAAATTGGTTAAGTTCCCAGTTGAGTTTTGGTTACTCAGCCGGGTGCGTATGTCCTCGATCAAGCCTAAGTACCCCGGGCAGAGGCTGCACCGCGGGGCGTTAATGTTTTGGATTACTTGGACGAGCGCGTAGGTCCCGAACCAAGCCTAAGTACCCCAGGCGTCGGCTAGACCGCGGGGCATTAGGGTTTTGGATTACTTGGATGGGCACGTCGGTCCCGAACCAAGCCTAAGTACCCCGGGCGTCGGCTGGACCGCGGGGCATTCAGGTTTTGGATTACTTGGACGGGCGCGTAGGTCCCAAACAAAGCCTAAGTACCCCGGGCGTCGGCTGGACCATGGGGCATTAGGTTTTGGATTACTTGGACGGGCGCGTAGGTCCCGAACCAAGCCTAAGTACCCCGCGCGTCGGCTAGACCGCGGGGCATTAGGGTTTTGGATTACTTGGTTGGGCGCGTAGGTCCCGAACCAAGCCTAAGTACCTCGGGCGTCGGCTGAACCGTGGGGCATTAGAGTTTTGGGTTACTTGGACGGGCGCGTAGGTCCCGAACCAAGCCTAAGTACCCCGGGCGTCGGCTGGACCGCGGGTCATTAGGGTTTTGGATTACTTGGCGGGCGCGTAGGTCCCGAACCAAGCCTAAGTACCCCGGGCGTCGGCTGGACCACGGGGCATTAGGGTTTTGGATTACTTGGACGGGCACATAGGTCCCGAACCAAGCCTAAGTACCCCGGGCGTCAGCTGGACCGCGGGGCATTAGGGTTTTGGATTACTTGCATGGGCCTGTAGGTCCCGAACCAAGCCTAAGTACCCCGGGTGTCGGCTAGACCGCGGGGCATTAGGGTTTTGGATTACTTGAACCGGCGCGTAGGTCCCGAACCAAGCCTAAGTACCCCGGGCGTCGGCTGGACCGCGAGGCATTAGGGTTTTGGATTACTTGGACGGGCGCGTAGGTCCCTAACCAAGCCTAAGTACCCCGGGCGTCAGGCTGAACCACGGGGCATTAGGGTTTTGGATTACTTGGACGGGCGCGTAGGTCCCGAACCATGCCTAAGTACCCCGAGCATCGGCTGGACCGTGGGGCATTAAGGTTTTGGATTACTTGGACGGGCGCGTAGGTCCCGAACCAAGCTTAAGTACCCCGGGCGTCGGCTGGACCACGGGGCATTAGGGTTTTGGATTATTGGACGGGCGCGTAGGTCCCGAACCAAGCCTAAGTACCCCGGGCGTCAGCTGGACCGCTGGGCATTAGGGTTTTGGATTACTTGGGAGCACATTTGTCATTTGGAAAAGAAGCATTCCATTTTATTACTTGATTTGGCTGCACGCACACAGAAAGACATAAACAGTTTCACTAAGCACATTTCAGATCTTACCGAGACACGAGGGACCGGGGACCTTAACCAAGCTAAGACCTCCTGTGTTTCTTTCTTTTTCTTCAGTAGCTATTCCTCCAGGCCTCGTGGGTTCTTCCTAGACTCGAACCTGACCTCGCCACTGTAGCACCTTCGCGAAACAAGTGATCCCCTCGGACCTTCACCACTCGATCGCCCACCGGGAACATGATCTTCTGGTGGTATACAGAGACCGCTGCCTGGAAGGTGCTGAGCGCTGGTCGACCCAAAATGACATTATGGGAGGAAGGCGCGTCCACAATTAAGAAAGGAGTCCTCTGGGTTCTCTCAAGTCTATCGTTGCCCAGCGAGAGTGACAAGGTAATCTGCCCTAATGGCTGTACGCGATATCCCGTGAAGCCAAACAAGGGGGTCGAGACGGGGATCAATTCATCCCCGTCTATCTACATCTTCTCCCAAGCCGCTCTGTATAGAATATTCACGGAACTCCCCATGTCTACGAAGATGTGTTTTACCTCATAATTGGTGATGCGAGCCACGATCACTATGGCGTCCTCATGTGGAGCTTCCACTTCTTCGAGGTCGGATGGCCCAAACGAGATAGTTGGGCCCGCCACCTGGCTTCGGCTTGTCCTGATGGAGTAGTTTTCCAACCACCGGGTGTACGACTTCCGGGCTCGGTTAGAGTCGCCCCCAGTAGGTCCTCCGGAGATGACCCCTACGTGGCCCGAAGGGGGCCCCACATAGGAGCTTTGCCCTTTTGAGGATCTCTCTCCAAGGAGAGGGATCTTCGGGGTGCGGGTCCCCAGCTCCTGCCTCTAGATCGTGATCGGGACCGCGGTCGGATTTCGTTTTCCCCCGCAGGCCGTCGTCGAGGGGAAAGGCTTCGTCGTGGCGACCTTCGGTGATACCCTGACTTGTTCCATTTTCTTCGTGGTTTGGTATCCGCTTCCTTAGTGAACTTCTTCTTCAGGGCATGTCACTCTTCTGTGGAGTGAGTCGAATTTCCATGATAGTTGCAGTACTTGGGCAATGTCTCCGGTTACTCGGTGTCTACTGTCTCCACCAACCAACGCCTGCTAGTCCAGTGATCCCTTCCGGGCGGCAGGTCTTTTCCCTCGCCGGAGCGGGGGCTCCTTCCTATTCGACCGAGGGGCTACGGGAGGACGAGCTCCAACTGGATCCTTGCGCCGGGCGTATTGTACTTCCTCTACATTGACATGCTTGACCGAGCGTCCCAGCAAGTCATCAAAACTAGTGGGGGGCTTCCTCACCAAGGACTGAAGAAGTCCCCTTCCGCGAGCCCTTGGGTGCAGGCGCTGACGAGTATCTCCGATGTTGTGCTAGATACATCCTGTGCCACCCGGTTGAACCTCTGTATGTACTCCTTGAGCAGTTCCTTAGGCATTTGCTTAAGAGCGAACAAGTTGAGTGTTGTCTTCTAGTAGCGTCGGCTACTCGCGAAATGGTGGAGGAAGGTCGTTTTGAACTCTGCGAAGGAGTTGATGGAACCTTGGGGCAGCCTCTGAAACCACCGTTGCGCTGCTCCAGACAAGGTGTTCAAAAACACCCGTCACTTCACTCCGTTAGTATATTGGTGTAGAAGCGCCGCATTTTCGAACTTACAGTCGTGATCCTCTAGATCCGTCTTCCCATCATACTCAGGGATCCCCGGCCCGCGAAACTGCTTCGGCATGGGGTCCTCAACAATCTCCGACGAGAAAGGGGTAGAGGGAGTCTTCTGGAAGATCTTGGGTCCCTCCCTCCTCCCCAGTCCCTCGTCATGCCTCTGAGCACTAGAGGCCACTGAGTGGCCCTTTTCCCCCTCTCCAGGGGATTCTCTCTGAGGGCCATGGGCTGCGTCGTCCTTTCGCCCCACAGGGGTCAAGGACCTTCGGGAGTGCGAGGCGGAGATTCTAGGGATCTCCTCCCTCGCCAGACCCACGGGTTGGGGGGTATCCTGTTCGATTTGGTGCTACTCCAAGACTTCCTTGATGGCGCTAGCCACCAGGCAGTCAAATTCCTCACGCGTGAGGGTGAGGGGTTGTCCCTCCGATCCTACCATCGGCGTTCCTTTAGGTGCTTTATTAGTTTCCCACAGACGGCGCCAAATTTGTTCCAGAAGGAGTCGTCGGCGATGGCCAATCACTGAGGCTCAGCCCTTGCGGAGATGACTGTGTCGCTGAGGAACCTGGGGATCCTGCGAGAGTAACACAAGCGTTAGGGGACACGCCGGCAGGGGTCCGGCGGAGTCCACTCCGACGCTCAAGTTAGTAGGGTGTCCGAATGGTGGTTGTTGATGCAGTCTGGCCCTAATTGTTGTTTTGGTGTTGACACCGATTTAAGTTTAGGTGGATGATTGTTGATTATGATTAAGTCCTGATCGGGGATCAGGCGTGGTATGAAAAATCCTAGTCTGGAGGGCTAAGTGATGGAAAATCCTAACCTGGAGGGTTAGGTGTTGAAAATCCTAGTCTGGGAGGCTAGGTGCTTGAAAAAGTCCTAGCTTAGAGGGCTAGGTGTTGGAAAAGTCCTAATTCGGAAAGGTTGGGTGAAAAGTCCTAGCTTGGAGGGCTAGGTGAAAAGTCCTAACTTGGAGGGTTAAGTGCAAATTCCCATCCTGGAGAATTAGGTGAAAAAGTCCTGGCTTGGAGGGTCAGGTGCCTAGCTTGGAGGGCTAGGTTGGATGAAGTTCTAACTCGGAAGGGTTGGGTGAAAAGTCCTAGCTTGGAGGGCTAGGTGAAAAGTCCTAGCTTGGAGGGCTAGGTGAAAAGTCCTAACTTGGAGGGTTAAGTGCAAATTCCCAACATGGAGAGTTAGATGGAAAATCCTTAGCTTGGAGGGCTAAGGTGGCTGGAAACTTAGCTTGGAGGGCTGAGTTTGAGTCCCTGGATCGGTCTGGTGATCGATCAGGGATTCTGGCACGCTGCTCCTTCGTGGATCGGTCTGGTGACCGATCCAGCGATGACTGATCGGTCGGGTGACCGATCAGGGAGCACACAGTGAGGTTGGGAACCTACTGTGCTGCTCCTGATCGATCTGGTGACCGATCAGGGAGTATGCGTTTCACCCATTGACTGGCTCCTAATCGGTCTGGTGACCGATCAGGGAGTGAGCAGTGAGGTTGAGTTCCCTTGCTGAACTGCTCCTGATCGGTCTGATGACCGATCAGGTTTACTGTGCAGATCGTTCCGGAGAACGATCAGGCGTCGCAGGTTCCTCTCTATGATCGATCAGGACTGATCCTGATCGGTCTGGTCAGGTTCTGATCGGTCTGGTGACCGATCAGGAGGCTGCCTGATCGGTCAGGTGACCGATCAGAAGGCTTAGCCTGCGAAACTCAGAAATCGCCCAATATAAAGGTGGATCGGTCCGGTGAACGATCCACGATCTGGGATCGGTCTGGAGATCGGTCTGAGAGAATCTCAAAGAAATCGCGATTTCTGATTGAGCGTTGGGGATCGATCAGGACGGAGCCTGATCGGTCTGGAACCAGCCTGATCGGTTTGGTGACCGATCAGGAGGCTCTCTGATCGGTCCGGTGACCGATCACTTTAATTCAAATTGCATTGTCAGACGCTCTGATCGCGTCTGAACACAACCGATTCGCTGCCACTTTCCTCTGATATTTGATATGCTGGTTGATTTGCTGTTCTAATACTCTGATCAAGCTACAGGTGACAGGGAAGGATTCAAACACTTAAGGAGAGGTCAATGGAGACTTTCCTTGGAGCAGGTTTGTCCATTTTCCCATCTCAGGTTGCAACGGCGAGCTGCAGACTGGAGCAGAGACTGGAGCTTGACTGAGGGGAGCTCAGTGAGTCCAGAGATAGCTCAGTAGAGGCTGGCGTTGGCAGATGAGTAGCTGGGAGCTATAGAGATGTTGTCACCTGGTGCTATGTGAAGAATCAAATAGGGCGGTGGATGGCTTCGTGGAAGCAAGTCTAGCGAACTATTGTTCTTGTCGTGCCTTGAGTTCTCCACAACTTGCCTGCTGTGTTCTTGCGATCTTCATCACTTTTGAGCAAGCAATTGAGAAACAACCATCGTTTACTTGAGCGCTAGAAGGAGAAAACAAGAGGCTTGAAGTCCGACAGTGGGAAGACACGGAGAAGGGTTCTTGCGTGAGATCGCCACTGGGTGGAGCTCAGGGAAGCTTGCTGTGTTTTTGTCCTTGCTAAGTGTTTGAGTAAGATCCTTCTTGTTGTTTCTTTGTGCTTAAACTATATCCTTGTTTGAAACACACTGTGGAGAGGTTTCTCCACCGAGAAGGAGGTTGCTGATTTATCCAGTGATAACCGGGGCTTGGTCTGCCGACGATCAAGGGATCGCCCACCTTAAAGGCACGCCAAGGAGTAGGGGCAAGTTATCCCCGAACCTTGTAAACCCTCCTTGTTAGCGATCTTGCTAGTTGTGTTTGTTTTGTTTCCGTTACATTTTCTGTATAATCTGTTTTCTACTCTTTCCGCTGTGCTACTGATATTTAAGTTACAGAAATCGCTATAAGTGTTCAAGTTGCAAGTGGTTGGCTATATTCACCCCCCCCCCTCTCTAGCCATCCGATCCCAACAGTGGTGAGAAAGAAAGACAGAATGTAAAGATGAGTGATCATAACCCCTTTACCGGAGGGGTTGAACTACCTTTTATATCGGTGTCGGCAAACTAATCGTGCCCCCTTTATCGGTGCCACATCTCCGATATTTAGGTCGCGCCCTTTGTTTCGGTGAGAAAGGGGTATCCTTTGAAACAGTCTGCGTCGTTATCACTCTTTATCTAGTTGAGACACTCGGGGCTCCCGAGGTCGGCTGTTGGGAGGACTCCGCTTCCCGAGGTGAGCTCGGGGGTCTTTGGGTGCAATATCTCCCGAAGTATTCTCGGGGCCTTACCTCCCGAGGGGGCTTCCATGAGGGATCCTTGGCCTGCCCCTCCCGAGCACACCCCCAAAAGGGGGCCTCGGGGCCCGAGAAGAGGGGTTATGTCTTGTCTTGGCTTCTTCATCCCCCGTGCCGAGCACGGGCTATCCAGCCCCGTCACATACCAATATATAAAAATTAATCAATACAAGAACTACCTCATTAGACTTCCAATAACGACATAAAATTTCTCAAACATCTGATGTGAGATCATGGGGAATGGGACGGATACACATAAGTTCATTTAATGGAATATTTGGATCATAAGAAGTAGCCTTAATTTCAGCCTTCCACCGCCTCCATGAACCTTCCATCATTTGCATCACCCTAGTTCTATGTTGATCGGGGATATCAAAACGTGCCTGTAAATATTAAATAAATTATGATAATAGAACAAATAATGAACACAGATGCCAAAAAAAAAATTAATGAATTAATGAGAGATGAATGGAGAAAAAACGTGGGAAGGGAAAAACAATGAATGGAGAAAAAAAGTGGCAAGGGAAAAATAATGAATTAAAGAGAGATGAATAGAGAGAAATCGTGGTAAGAGAAAAAACCTGGGACTGGTGGTTGTGGTCGGTTAACGTCGGGTAGCAGCAAAAATACAAATCTGTCTTTGGAACAGCGGGGTTGCGCTATTGGTTGCTCGTAACGGATGAAATAAAATATTGACTAACGGCAGGAGGACAAAATTGTGTGATTGCTTGAACAGGACATCGCCGACAACTTCACCTGTGAAGGAGAGGAAGAAGTTGAGAGAGGTAAAGGCAGCGGCGCAATTTGGACAAGGAGTCGCCAGAACTTAGGTTTTTAAGAAATTAAAACTCCAGTTTTAATTAAAAACAACTCACGTAATATTACCAATTAAGTTGGACGCATGCAACAATAGTGCTTTTATTTAATTTTTTTAATTAAATAATTAAGTCAATAAAATTTTATTTTTAGGATTTAGATATTATATAATAATAATAAATATATAAAAATTTCAAATTGACAAAAACATAATTACAATTAAGTTGGATGCATGCGTAGTGTTTTTATTTAATTTTTTTAAAATAAGTAATTAAGTCAATAAAATCTTATTTTTAGAATTTAGATATTATATTATAATAATAAATAAATAAAAATTTCATATTGAAAAATATTTGAGATGCTCTGATGTAAAATGTCCGGCATCACATTTTCCATAATATATAAATATATAAATAAAATGTATTAAAAATTTAAATAAATTTGAAGCATGGTACAAGTTTATTTAATTGTAGAAAATATTATTTTTTCACTATGTGAAAACCTAAAAGAGTATAAAATCCTCTATAAAAATTGAATGGTGATATACAACTCGGTATTTTTAAAATTTGATTAAAACATTCTCTCTTTTTTAGCATCATAATAATTGTATATCTAAATTATTTTACCATAAATTTTAAGTCATATAAGCGTACTTTAATTTGAATAACAGAAAATAATTTTAGTTGAAATGTTTGATATAGAATCGCTATTAAAAATATTCAATATTAGCGGCTTCATGATTGTTTCTAATAGTTGTAGCAATAAGAGCGGTTTACAATCCCGGTTTATATAAATCGATGCTTAAACTATACAATTAATGTAGATTAAAAATCAATTGTACACGATTAGAGTAACAAAAGCGGTTTATAGCAACACTTGATACAAATTTTGTTCAAAGAATCCAATAGGAGTGATTTGAAATTCGCTCCTAAAAGTTAAAGCAATTGGAATGGTTAGTAACCCAGAACCGCTACTAAAAATACCCAATAGCAACTCCGTGTAAATTTTAACCTTTTTCACTACTAAACTTTAAAGGAAAAATTTTTAACCTACATAGCCTTAAGCTAAAAAAAATAAAACAAAAAAATCAAATAAAATCAAATACACTTGATCCACGTAAATTTATATGATTAGATCCTTAGTGTATATATATATATATATATATATATATATATATATATATATATATATATATATATATATATATATATATCTCAAAATCGTATCAATATGATATAATATAATATCAAAACAGTATCGTTTGAGTCTGAAATGGAAACCTCAGCTCGGATCAAAATTTTAAATCCTGTGCCTATTTATTATGCCGTGCTCTCAGTGAGTTAAAATAATTAATAATTTCTTACAGTTTTCTTTTGAATGAAATATCATGCAATGTTGACTTGCTAATAATTCTTTTACTTTTTTTTAACACTATCTTGTAGTGCTACAGACTCTTTTTTCTCAAAATTTAATAGCATCAAAATCCAGTGCAAAACTCTGTCGAGTGCTCGATTTATTAGCTATTAAAATTAAACCAATTGAGGTAGATGCTATTTTGTTGAGCAGAGGTTCTATTGGCTATGGCTTAAATTGCTATGTCTACTGACATTTATTCATCTCATACATTTTGGCTGCAATGGTCTTTAATCTTTCTTTTCCCTTGATATAAATTTGCAGCATTAATATTGTAAAATACGAAACTTTAAGGGAACTAAATAGAGAACTTGACATGGCTATCAATTTAACTCTTCATTATTCTTAATCCCTTTCCATGAAGCACCCACTTGTATTGGGTTGTATTTAATAGGAAAGTTAATATAATTATGTCAATGAAGAACTTATACTTTGAATGAATCTAACTCTTTTACATAGTCTTCATAACAGTTCTAAATATTTTTTTATCATTCATTCTTGTTTGTAAAATCATAGTTGCTTTATGTAGCATAATGAAGATATATTTGTAAGAATCTAAGTGAAATACTTGGTTGCAATGATTTTTTTGAGAGTTTTCTTTGCTTTTTGACCTTCCTGGTGATGATATGCACATAGACTTGATGACTTGATCTTATAAATCATAGATATGAAATATCAAGTTGACACATGAGTATATATTAAAGAATATATACTGAATTGATCCGCCATGAGAAAGTTTCATGAGTCATCATATGAGTGTCATAAACTTTCTCATTGTGACTATTGATATAAATAGTCCTTAGACTTGGAGTCACTACGATTCCCTACATAAGGAGTTGAATATTTTGGTATCGTCAAACGTCACCCATAATAGGGCGGACTATAAAGTCGATCACTAGGTATGTAATAAATTATGCGGAGATATATGAATGATTTAGATGAGTTATATCCCTTCCATATAATAGCAGTGATATCTGTGGGTTCTTTGATCAAGTAGGACTACTAAAATGTATGGTCATGCATGAATGAGTCAAAATGAGATATTGAGCTAATTTGGTTGGGTGAGTCTACTTGGGGATCAAGATACACAAAGATTGACATGAGGATGACACGGTCTTGCCTTATTGATCAATTTAGATATCAAGGATAGAAAGACAAAGTCATACAAGATAATAGACACGGAAAGGTTAGGTCGGGTCTCGATATTCTTGTCACTTGGGTAGCAATGATGTATTGTTAGACGTCGCTCATTACTTATGTATTTAAAGTAGTTTAGATACATTACCAACATTACAAGAGCCTATTGAGTCACACACAAAGAACATATTATTTCGGAGATACGTTGATTTTAATTTGACTAAAATGTGGTGAAGTCTAATTCAAAATTAGATTAATTGAGTTAGACTCGAATAAATTCAATTGGATTATGAGATTGAGTCTAATCCGAGTTAGATTCATTTAGATTAGACTTAACAAACTAAAAGAGATTAGTGTTCATTAAGAGGGTTTAATGAACATTATTAACGAGGAAGACCAAAACCCTTTGTATTCATTGGATGAATACAAAAGGTTAAAAGAATACTAAGAAGCTTTGTTATTCATCGAGATTAATGAACATTAATAGGTTGGGAAAACCAAAAACTAAAGACTTTTTTTTCTATTCTAAAGATTGATTATAAAAAGGACATTTTGGTGGAATGAAGAAGTTATTAAACTTGATCTTCCTCTTCCTCCTCTCCCTCTCACTTGGACGAAACTCACTTGTGGGTTTTTGGGCTTGCTTGTGACTGAACTATCCTAGTGGCTAGCACCACGAAGTTGGTTCCTCTCCAGGACCAAGTTCGTATGACGAACAAGACGTGTTTGTATGGATACTACTAGAGGCACGACCACTCTGATCGTGCAGAGATCTGGCAAACCAAGTTGCTATCGGGATAAACTAAGGGCACGCAACAAAGGTAATAACTTTAGATCAAACTTTGTATATGTTTTTCGCATAAATCACTTGGAAGGGATCTATTTTTCTATTATGCAATTTTATTGTTTTCGCATAAAAATCCCCACAATTATATTAAAACAAAGTTGTATATGTATTGTGACTATGTATTTAGATATCAATTAATAGTTCTTATTATTTGGAATATGACTAATTACATTACCTTTTCAATTTTATTAGGGTAATCTAAAATAAAGTGATGGCGTTCAATATGAATATTATGTAATGTAGTACATGAAAGAGATAATTTTAGATAAAGATCCACAGTTGGAAAAGAAGGTGAATTTCTTCTTTATGAAATATTGAGGGGGCGCTTGGTAAGCAGGTTTAGAAGACGGGAATGGGAATGAAACCCATTGATGATGCTTGGTATACAGGAATCAGAAGCAAAATATGGATATGATACCCCTGATTTTATAACCTAGCCCCCACTAGGTTATCACTAAACTCATAAACCCCTCAATCAAAACCCATTACCATTCTCATTACCGAATGTATACCAAGCGCCCCCTGAGTCTTTTTGCATTGAGCCTTAAATTTCTATAAATGTTTTAGTTTGAAGCATCAATCAAGAACCAATATTACAATTAATCTCAATATGATGTAGTAATAAGTGAATGGAGCGAATTCATCTACTCCTATATGGATGTCTAAGGGTCGTGGATACTATTTTTTGGGTTGCATTTAGATATTTGTGGATACTCTTTTAGGTGAAGTTTGTCAATCATGTCTTTTGTGAATACATTTTTGGATTATATTTGAATAGATATTTGTTGTATATTTGTTCAATTTTTGTAGTGAAAAATAAATTTTCAATTAAAATTGTGTTGCAATAAAATATAGTTAATTACTTCTGCAATATAAATAAATAGTGGAGTAATATAATACAAAAGACTACGACAAATTTAAATAGTGATGCAGTTAAAGAAAATATATACTTCACAATAGTGAAATCATATAAATATAAAAAATAATGTGAAGTAGTATAAATAACTTACTTTGTCAATATAATTAATATAACTTGTGAAGTCATATATATGATAAACTACTTTAGTACATTTACGAAATCGATGAAGTCAAAGAGTTTTGTTTACTTCAAAATCGGTTAATTTTGACCCGGCTTCAAACTGATTATTTTTATGGCGAAATAATAATCTGTCCCTCTTATTTCACATGCATCTACTTCAGTAGTTATTTACTTCATTAAATTTTATAAGTTTATCAATCAAATACATACATTGTCTTGTGATGAATTATAAGGATTAAGAAAGAAAATTAATATAAAATGAATAATAGCATATTAAAATTAAATAGATTAGTGAGAAAGTTAAAGAAAATGAGGAAGAACATTCCTAATAGCTTGATTTTTTTGGGGAAAAAATAGATACTATTATTTGCGATGTTGATATGATATTTCATTGCAAATAGTGATATTTAGCTATAACTTATAATTTCATCGCAAATAATTCATCACTATTTTATTGATTTCATGTAGTGAGAGAATTGTTAGGATGAGGGGTGAAATTGGCTGTGCTTATACGAAATATAATTTTTTGTGTTAATTTGATTATTTTAGGTTGAAATTTACCGAAAGATCTACTAGCTAGACATTTTCATTCATAATAGAAGAAGGGAATATAGTTTTTTAAGGATTGCAATGGTTGAAATTGCCATCTCGTTCAAATTTTTACACATTGGTTCTGTTTTAACCTATGTGAGTACTTTGCCCATTAGTTGAATCGTCGCTGCCTAGTTCAACTTATAAACTAGGCTAGCTTGCAACATGATAGATCTTGCCCTTATTGGGTTATGCTAGGCACGACCCAAATCCGGCTAGGTTTTAGGTGGTCCATCTAGTTGCCACCTCTAAATGATTGGTGCTGCCACCATTGACAATTATTTACTCAACACCTAAGTGAATTCAAACATATTTAGCTTAAAACCTTTAGTTGATCGTACTAGGCAAGCTAGGATTGATAACTTTAAGATTTACATATACACCATCGTATTATAGGAGTTGTTGTATATGATCGAAGGATGCAGTCTAAATAATTTGATTGACGAAAGAAGCACAGGATGCAGTCAAACTGCCACTTTATTTCATCATATCGATCATATCCCACTGATAATTCAGCAACACATATATCCATATATTTTAGCTGCTAATCAAGTACAGTAGCTCAAATCCCATGCACGCGCGTGCGTATATATCACATATAAAAGGAAAATTAAAGATAGTAAATTATTTGGAGAAACTAAAACACACATGCATCTTCATCATCTTAATTATTTAGAGAAATTATTAATTAATTAATTACTGCATGCTTTCAGTTTTTCGCAGTACTGGGCTTGCTGCTGCTCCTTCCCTGCACCCACCCAAATTAATTAGCGCACGTAAAGCACAGACACCTCATCGTTAATTTCACGTTGAAATTAATTAATTGTCTTGTTCGATGGAGTATTAAGTTTTTAGCGAACGTACCTTCTTCTTGGGCTTCTGTTCAGGCTTTTTCACCGGCTGTTTCGCCATCGGTACCTTTGTTGCGGCAGCATTGCCGGCCTTGGCGGCAGGCTCTTTGCTCTGTGGGATGAGCCCAGCAGGTCTAGCGGCCTTGGCTGATGCCATTCCCTTGGATCTCAAAGCAAAGTTATATATATATATATATATATGTCAGAAGAAAGATATATATATATAGATCGAGGAGACAAGGCGGATCGTTCGATCGATCGAGCTTGAGTGGATTAATTAATTCAGTTGAAGGAATTAAGGAGATCATAATTAGTTTATATATATATATATAGCACTACGGCAAAGGGCTAGCTAGTTGGATCCCAAGCAAATATATATATATATATATATACTAGAATCAGATTCGAACTGCATGAGGAACAAGTTGGCGTGAATTATGATGGCATATTAATTAGGAATATCGGAATAGGATGCATGCGGCTCGTGGCTCAAGTATATTTATCGACTGATCATTCAGGGATTTATTTAATTTGTGAATGGAATAAATCCGCAAGATCACTAAGTGGCATGCGCCAACTTAATTGTGCTTCTGATTGGAGTGGAGAATCCGTGGAACATGGATGGATGATTGACATGTGTACTTTGGAAATGTAAAATAATGTCGATGGGTTTATCTTCTATCCCCTCCTCCTCGGCCGCTTAGTGCTTTCTTTCTTTTTGCACAAGCAAACGTTTGCCCACCGCTAAGGTGGATGCGAATAGGCGACAGTCACCATTTGTGAAATTAATGGTACCTTGGACGTACGTACGGTTAAGGGAGGGGGATAGTGACTGATTCGTTACTCGATCTTGCACTAATGCATTAATTAGTAAGATTATTGCACAAATAATAATTAATTCTACAAAACAAAAACAAAAAAAAAAAATCAATGCAACTGTTAACACGCGTACATGTAACGCAGTTGGAATCCTAGCTCCTACTTCATGATAACGTCGTAGGATAGTGATTATCCTACATACTGATGAAATGAGGAGGATTTAAGAAAAATAAGAAAGAAACTATTAAAAATAGAAATATTTTATCAATGGTGGAATTAATTTTCCATGTATAGTTAATTACATGACTCCACGTACTCCTAAGACTAAGAAATGAAATAAATTCTAAATTATAGGCGCTTAAATTTCAATCTTATAGAGAAATAAAAAAGATTTTTTTGTAAATTTTTTTTTGATAAACAATGAAATTAATAAAATAGGACGCAATTTAAACATACAAAGACCTATAAATATTAAAAATACCATAAAAATAAAAATTATCAAAAATAATAATAAAATCTCTACGATTCGGATGAGAGTTTAAATGATAAAATTTAAATATGAAAATTGATGATTACAGATTCTCTGAAAATAAAGATAAATCTTTAGACTACATACACGTGACAATCGGCCAAGCAGTTCTGAATCAAGACCAGTTAAAATTTAGATCGATCTGCATCACATGACCTCTGGCATGTTGATCAGATTTTTTCCCCCTAAAAGTCAATCTACTAGTTTTCTCTTTTTAGGAATATTTGAAGGTGGAGAATCCTTTTACAATAATTTCTTTTATAAATTATGAACAACTAAACAAGATTCGGCTACAATGCAACAGAGAGACTAAACAGAATAAACAATAAATATCTTTGCCACCTTTGAATGATGTCTCAATTAGTCCTACTTTTATGACATTTGAGGTGGTTATAGGCATTTCATTCGTCCTCGTGCCCCCATCAATCTATCCCAAGATTAATACGGAGGAGATAAATCACAGAGACCATTAGTCCAAATATTGTGACTAGCACGTGGGAAGAATGGGCACACTTACCTTGTCAGGTTTTATCTTTCAGATCTCAAGATGGTAATATCCATGCACTAACCATCAGTTCATTCCTTAAGGATAACTTTTAGGATTTAGAGTTTAGGGTCCTATCAGGGTTGAGGATCGACTGGTCTATGATCGTATACCGATGGCTAGTCGTGCGAACGCCATGATAGTGAACACTAATCTCAAAGGCGAACGAGGTGCATCCTACTTTTATGACATTCGAGGAGATATTTAATTGATTGGATCCACCACGAGTTCTTTAGCTAAATATCACTTTCTATTTTATTACGGCAATTTACCAAAGGGCGTACTCAAATATTGGTATTTACCAAAAGGCGTACCATGGTTTCATTGTTACCAAATAACGCACTTATTTTAGTGAACTTCCTCTTATACCCCTCCTGCCAAAGTACTGCATGTCATTTTCATTCTCTTTCTCTTTTTCTTTTTCAATAACGAATTTCGAGACATTTAAAAATATTTTTTCAGACTTTTTATTTTAAAATAATATATTATGGAATCGGATAAAAAACGTGTGATAAAAATCGAAAAAATATTTCAATTAAAAAATATCTCAATTAATAATTTAATATTTTTTAAAAATATAAATAAATAATTTTTTATATTTGATTAATATAAATTAATATATTTAATAATATTATTAAATATATTAATATATAAAAACTTAAAAAAAGTTGAAGTTTTTTTTTTGATTTCAAATAGCGTGGGCCTGAAATAAAATATTTCAGGCCCAGCGTGGGCCTGAAATATTTTATTTCAGGCCCAGCCAGAGCCTGAAATATTTTATTTCAGGCCCAGCGTGGGCCTGAAATAACTCAGAGCCTGAAATCTTGCGTCGAATTGAAATCATGTGTTATGATAGGTTTTTTTACGTAGGTCTAAAACTTAAAAAAAGATCTCTTTAAATTTTTGAAATCACAATAAAAATTATTGAGAAAGACTACCTACGAGAGGAATTCTAATTAATATAAAATAAGGATTATATTAAAAATGAACATATATCGATCTTTTGAATAAAAAAGTCAAAATTATTTATTATATTAATTTAAATATTATATATTATATTAATATATTTAATTTTTATAAGTTTTGATAGGAGGGCCTGAAGTCATCTGACTTCAGGCCCTCCTTAGGCCTGAAGTCAGATGAATTCAGGCCCTCCTTGGGCCTGAAGCATCTGACTTCAGGCCCTGCGTAAATAATTAATTTCATCAAAATAATTAATTATAAAAATAACTTCTAATGATTATTTTTAGTGTCCAAACTTCTAATGATTATAAATTATGTTGCAATAGGAGTTTTCTAGGTCTATCAGTGGGTTTCGCTCAAAATCCACTGATATTTTTTTAGAAATCCAGATATGAGAGGTTCATCAGTGGGTTTTGCTCAAAACCCACTGATGGAATTAAACTACACCTATTGCTTTGGGAAAAATAAAAATTTGAGGTTTGGACACCTAAAATATTTTCTCCAACCTCAACCCTAACTTTTGATAATGGTATTTCAGAAATTCAGATATGGGAGGTCCATCAGTGGGTTTTGCTCAAAACCCACTGATGGAACTAAACTACACCTATTGCTTTGGGAAAAATAATAATTTGAGGTTTAGACACCTAAAATATATTCTCCTACTACCCTAACTATTGATAATGTTTTTTCAGAAATACAGATATGGGTGGTCCATCAGTGGGTTTTGCTCAAAACCCACTGATGGAAGAACTAAACTACACCTATTACTTTGGGAAAATTAATAATTTAATAATTTTTAAAAATATAAATAAATAATTTTTTATATTTGATTAATATAAATTAATATATTTAATAATATTATTAAATATATTAATATATAAAAAACTTAAAAAAAAGTTGAAGTTTTTTTTTGATTTCAAACAGCGTGGGCCTGAAATAACTCAGGGCCTGAAATCTTGCGTCGAATTGAAATCATGTGTTATGATAGGTTTTTTTACGTAGGTCTAAAACTTAAAGAAACATCTCTTTATATTTTTGAAATCACAATAAAAATTATTGAGAAAGACTACCTACGAGAGGAATTCTAATTAATATAAAATAAGGATTATATTAAAAATGAACATATATTGATTTTTTGAATAAAAAAGTCAAAATTATTTATTAGTTTTTTATATATTAATATATTTAATAATATTATTAAATATATTAATTTATATTAATCAAATATAAAAAATTATCTGTTTATATTTTTTAAAAATTATTAAATTATTAATTTTCCCAAAGTAATAGGTGTAGTCCATCAGTGGGTTTTGAGCAAAACCCACTGATGGACCTCCCATATCTGTATTTCTGAAAAAACATTATCAATAGTTAGGGTAGAGTTAGAAGAATGTATTTTAGGTGTCCAAACCTCAAATTATTATTTTTCCCAAAGCAATAGGTGTAGTTTAGTTCCATCAGTGGGTTTTGAGCAAAACCCACTGATGGACCTCCCATATCTGGATTTCTGAAATACCATTATCAAAAGTTAGGGTTGAGGTTAGAGAAAATATTTTAGGTGTCCAAACCTCAAATTTTTATTTTTCCCAAAGCAATAGGTGTAGTTTAGTTCCATCAGTGGGTTTTGAGCAAAACCCACTGATGGACCTCTCATATCTGGATTTCTAAAAAAATATCAGTGGGTTTTAAGCGAAACCCACTGATAGACCTAGAAAACTCCTATTGCAACATAATTTATAATAATTAGAAATTTGGACACTAAAAATAATGATTAGAAATTTTTTTTATAATTAATTATTTTGATTAAATTAATTATTTACGCAGGGCCTGAAGTCAGATGACTTCAGGCCCTCCTATCAAAACTTATAAAAATTAAATATATTAATATAATATATAATATTTAAATTAATATAATAAATAATTTTGACATTTTTATTCAAAAAATCGATATATGTTCATTTTTAATATAATCCTTATTTTATATTAATTAGAATTCCTCTCGTAGGTAGTCTTTCTCAATAATTTTTATTGTGATTTCAAAAATTTAAAGAGATCTTTCTTTAAGTTTTAGACCTACGTAAAAAAACCTATCATAACACATGATTTTAATTCGACGCAAGATTTCAGGCCCTGAGTTATTTCAGGCCCACGCTGGGCCTGAAATAAAATATTTCAGGCCCTCGCTGGGCCTGAAATAAAATATTTCAGGCCCTCGCTGGGCCTGAAATATTTTATTTCAGGCCCACGCTGTTTGAAATCAAAAAAAAAAACTTCAACTTTTTTTAAGTTTTTTATATATTAATATATTTAATAATATTATTAAATATATTAATTTATATTAATCAAATATAAAAAATTATTTATTTATATTTTTAAAAATTATTAAATTATTAATTTTCCCAAAGTAATAGGTGTAGTTTAGTTCTTCCATCAGTGGGTTTTGAGCAAAACCCACTGATGGACCACCCATATCTGTATTTCTGAAAAAACATTATCAATAGTTAGGGTAGAGTTAGGAGAATGTATTTTAGGTGTCCAAACCTCAAATTATTATTTTTCCCAAAGCAATAGGTGTAGTTTAGTTCCATCAGTAGGTTTTGAGCAAAACCCACTCATGGACCTCCCATATCTGAATTTCTGAAATACCATTATCAAAAGTTAGGGTTGAGGTTGGAGAGAATATTTTAGGTGTCCAAACCTCAAATTTTTATTTTTCCCAAAGCAATAGGTGTAGTTTAGTTCCATCAGTGGGTTTTGAGCAAAATCCACTGATGGACCTCTCATATCTGGATTTCTAAAAAAATATCAGTGGGTTTTGAGCGAAACCCACTGATAGACCTAGAAAACTCCTATTGCAACATAATTTATAATCATTAGAAGTTTGGACACTAAAAATAATCATTAGAAGTTTTTTTTATAATTAATTATTTTGATTAAATTAATTATTTACGCAGAGCCTGAAGTCAGATGCTTCAGGCCCAAGGAGGGCCTGAAGTCATCTGACTTCAGGCCTAAGGAGGGCCTGAAGTCAGATGACTTCAGGCCCTCCTATCAAAACTTATAAAAATTAAATATATTAATATAATATATAATATTTAAATTAATATAATAAATAATTTTGACTTTTTTATTCAAAAAATCGATATATGTTCATTTTTAATATAATCCTTATTTTATATTAATTAGAATTCCTCTCGTAGGTAGTCTTTCTCAATAATTTTTATTGTGATTTCAAAAATATAAAGAGATCTTTCTTTAAGTTTTAGACCTACGTAAAAAAACCTATCATAACACATGATTTCAATTCGACGCAAGATTTCAGGCCCTGAGTTATTTCAGGCCCACGCTGGGCCTGAAATAAAATATTTCAGGCCCTCGCTGGGCCTGAAATAAAATATTTCAGGCCCACGCTGGGCCTGAAATATTTTATTTCAGGCCCACGCTATTTGAAATCAAAAAAAAACTTCAACTTTTTTTTAAGTTTTTTATATATTAATATATTTAATAATATTATTAAATATATTAATTTATATTAATCAAATATAAAAAAATTATTTATTTATATTTTTAAAAAATATTAAATTATTAATTGAGATATTTTTTTAATTGAAATATTTTTTCGATTTTTATCGCACGTTTTTTATCCGATTCCATAATATATTATTTTAAAATAAAAAGTCTGAAAAAATATTTTTAAATGTCTCAAAATTCGTTATTGAAAAAGAGAAAGAGAATTAAAATGACATGCAGTACTTTGGCAGGAGGGGTATAAGAGGAAGTTCACTAAAATAAGTGCGTTATTTGGTAACAATGAAACCATGGTACGCCTTTTGGTAAATACCAATATTTGAGTACGCCCTTTGGTAAATTGCCGATTTTATTATTTTGTCACCAATTAATCGATTGGATCCATCATTAGTTACTATTTTTCCGAATGCTCTAATTTTGAATCAACCAACAATTATTGATGCATAGGATCGAGATCGACACTATAAGGGATGAACAACATTTAAGAATTTTTGAAATAAAAATAATGAGTAGATAGTAACTAAATTAATTAGGGTTAGCACAACAAAAATAATAAATTAATTTGACTAATTCTATCAAGACAAAAGCGATGATAACAACTAGCATTAAGCATACAAGTTGACTAACCAAACTAGAAATATAGACACGTAGTAGTTTTAAAAAATGATTCTTATTTTTAATTTCTCCTAGGTGGAGAAACCTTTACAGAAAAAGAATCTTAAAATTAAGCACAATAAAAATCAAGACAAACACTTAAACAAATAAAACTTGTTACTGTAGGTGTTGCCGATCGGAAATGAAGCTTGTGTCACAACACAAAAAGCAAAAAGAACACTCAAAGTACTAGACAAAACTAGATAATTGAAAAAGGATGAATTGAAAGCTCTGCCTTGAAACCTTTTATATAGTACTCTCCTGGTCGCCTATGTAGGTGTCAACGTGGCTGCAACTTCTATCCATAAGATAACATTAATGTTACTTCCCGGTTGCTCATATATCACCTGGGTGCCAAGGTAGGTCAAACTTCATCTTGACTGCCTTATTCGGGTTGTTGAATGTTGGTGCAGATTATACTAATAGTCAAACTCAGGTTTTGATGAATGACAAATAGGTTAAAGTTAGGTTTGTGGTTATCTATCTCTGTTACCAAGTGTGCAGGATTGAAAGACTTAAAACCTAACACTAAGCTAAAGTCCAGGGTGGTGGAGTCTTGGCAAAAGTCCAGTTGGGTCTAAAAGGCTGACTGCTAGTCGAAGTCCAGGGTGATTGAGTCCTGGCAAAAGTCCAAGTCGGTGGAGACTTGACAAAAGTCCTGGTAGGTTAAGGAGCTGAGTACATCTGCACAAGATAAGTGAGGTAAGTCACTGGAGGAGCGAATTCCGGTGAGGACGAGTCCCAGTTGGGACTTTAGGCGCGATCCAACTTAGAACCATTTCGGAACTCTAAGTTAAGGCCTCTGACTAGATCCTGGTCTTAGAAAGATAGAGTCTATTTAATACTCATTACATTTAGTCCATGCTGTGGGTTTACTAACCTTGATTTATAGGGTATATTTGTTTTTGGACTAACTTAGTTTGGAAGGATTTTTCTGTAAAAGTTTCCTCGGATGAACAATACCCGAGGTGCCTTAGTTTGGAATTGAGGCGCTGATAAGGCTCGCGTGTCATACCGTGAGTATCAAATACAATCAAAGTATCGAACTCCTCTAAACTAATGTAGCATAGAGTAACTCGAGTCGTCTCCCAACGAATGTAGTTGGTACATGATAAATCTCAGGATCGTATGTTATTGCTTTTGGGTTTTGGATATGAAATTGGGTTTTGGATTTGAATGTTAACACTACGAAAAGAAATAGCAAGCAGGTATGAAATCTAGTTCTAATTAAGGAAAGACAATGCAGGTAAAGAAATCTAATTCAATCTAAATTATACTTGCAGAAAAGAGGAAAGACAACATGAATGAAGCATTTAAGAAATAGGGCATCAATGAAACCTAGACATGGAGCAAAACCTATAGCATTAAGAAATCTAATCTGATCTAACTTAATTGCATTTAAAGGAAGACATGAAACTTAAAGCGATGGGAAAAACACTACAAAATCAAAGTGAAGCAACTAGAAACATCACAATTGAAGGTAATTGTTCTAAGAGGCATTTGACCAAACACCATATAGGCATGATTGAAATCGCTTCAAGAACGTGCCAATTGATACGGGAAAAATTCATCCAATACAAACATTCAACAATCTATCACAAACATTCATCAATTAAGAACAATTAACAACTAACAACACAATTAAACCCCCAAATCTGATGAAGAAGCTGTTGGAAGGAAACTTTGGCTGCCGGCTGTGATGAATTGCTGCAGGATTGGATAAAGAGCTGCTGGAAAGAAATTTGCTATGAAGGAAATCAGTGAAGTTGAAATCTGCTGTCTAGAAGATGAAATCTGCTGGGAAGAAAATCTGCTAAGAAGAAAAAGTTGCTGAATTGGATGAACTACTGGAAATGCTGTAAAGAGATTAAGTTGTGGAAAGAACTGCTGCGGTTGGTATCTTGTGCGACGGCTGCGTTCGGCTAGGGTTCGGAACCCCGGGCCCTAGATCATCCGGCCGGTGAGGAGAGGGAATGGAAGTCAGCTAGGGTTCGGAACCCTGAGCCCTAGCTCTGGTGCGATGGCTGCGAAGAAGTGGATAATCCCCTTTCGCCCCTCTCCGCTCTCGAGCAACCGCATCGAGAGTGAGATGGCGATGAGAGGGAATGGAGAGTAGATGGAGCTCCGACCGGCGGCGATGAAGATGGAGGAAATCGTCGACCCTTGGTGGAGGTGGAGATGTTGAGTTGGGAACCCCCGTCTGCCATTGCTTCTACGCGCGATCAAAGGTTAAGCCGAAGAGATGGATTCTTTTGGTTCGGCCCAGCCACTGTCCGGTCCAGCACTTGGTTCGGTCAGCCTCAGCCCAGCATTTGGGTTCACTCAGCTTTGGTTAACCCAGCTCAGGTTTCAGCCAGCGCTTGGGTTCAGCCATCCAATCTTTAATTCCTTAGCAACAGACGGATGAGATCGATTTGGTTTCATCCAACGGTCGGATCTCTTTAGATCTGAACCAAACTCCACAGATCCCGATCAATGGTCCTGATCTACCTGTCCCCAGCTCGGATTAACCAGATTAGTGGCGGATGGTCCAGATCTTCCTTTTTCTTGAATGGATGGTCTAGAACATCTTGAGCTTGATCCAACGGTCAGATTACTTCTGATTTGGCTGAAATTTTTAGATTTGATCTATGGTCACGAGTGATTCCATCTTGAACTCGGATTGACCAGAAGTTGACTGATGGCTTAGATCTAGCCGTTCTCTGGAATGGACGACTTCTATTAATCCGATGTTTGATCCCTTTGATCTGGATCCAATGCTGACTTAAGTCTGACCCGATTTGATCTAGGTCCATAATCATTTGAAGCCTACAAAATGATATTCAAATTTAGTGCCAAAAATATCCCAAATATACAAAGATTTGAATTATAAACCAAAATAGGGGAAATACATGAAACCTAATACAATTGCAAACTTAAGCATATAAAATGTGGATCAAACATGAATTTTAGAGCCTAAAATAATCAATAAAATGGTGGTTATCAACTCCCCCACACTTAATTCTTGCACGTCTCGGGCAAGTAAATAAAACTCAAAGAAAACAACATATCTCCCAAACATTACATCCCCTATCAATACTTGAGGAATAATAAAAGAAAATTACTTAGGATCATCAAGTCTCAAGAATCCATGTATTTATGGTTCCAAATCTCACATAAGTCAAAAACATGGTAAGTTCATCAACTTGAATAAACTAAGCATGACAAAAACCTCCCAAGAAGGATATATGTACTGATGCTCACAAAAATAATAAATATGAAAGTGGAGTTCTCTCAAAACATTCATGACATTGCACTACCATATGCTTGCTTATCTTCTACTTCTCCACTACTATAACATAAGTACACAAATCAAGAGGTCTTTTCAATGAATAATGATGAAACCACTTTCTAACAAGAGAACAAGAATGGTAGATAACAAAGAAGATCATAGAGAGCATGAAAGCATTGGGGTAATTAACATGATGTATACAATCAAACAATAGGCCAAAATAAAAACTCAATCAAACCTCCAACACTCAAAATTCTCCTTGCACATTCTCAATACAATACACAACAACCACTTACAACACTTCTAAAAATGCATGTATGTATCAACAACTTAACTCTTGAGTTTCTCTCAATAAAAATATCAAATGAGTATACATCAAAAATTCTTTTATGAAAATATTCCTTCTTGTTCATCACTAACAAAAATCCCGAATGCTTGAGAATTTTTTTTTCACTCTCTTTAATTTCTCATTCTTTTTTTTTGTTTTTTTTACTTCCGTTTTTTTTCATTTTTCTTTTTTTTTACAGAGAGATTTTTTTTTCAACAAGCATTCGTCCATACACACTTGTCTCCCCCCCACACTTAAAACTTGAGCGTCTCGCGAAAGCTACTAAATATGTGACAAAGCATGATAACATCTCAAACTTACAATAATAGAGGCTAATAATAGACAAATAAAAATATACTCATCATGCAATCACCCCTATGCTTTTATCGCATGCTCAAGGAAAGAATAAGCTAACAAAGATATAACAATGAGAATATAGTAACAATGAGAGGATCTGAAAGACAATGAAACATGAAAGTAATAGGTGAAATGCTCACTAGTAGCAGTAGCAAAGTAGGGGGAAAACTAAGAGTTCAACAAGAAAGGTTGTCTCCATCATATTCATGTAAGCTTATGCTATTGTAATTTCAAAAAGAATCAAAGCAAGTTCTAGAGTGTCAAGTATCACAAATGCTATCACACATAAGAGGATTAAGGATAGGCATGGCAATATCCTCACTAGGTGAACAATAAAATGTCATGCTTAATCCACAAGATAGAGTCCATCACCACAACAAATGACTAAATGCAATTAATGTCCCCAAGCATACCAAGGAAACCAAAACTCAATAGTCAGACTTAACCATCTTTTATGATTCTCAAAGCATAATAAAGGAACATGTAGGGAGATACAACTAGAAGTCAAACAAGGTTTATTCAAGACCAAACAAAATGCAGAATGAGGAAGCAAAACATGAATGCAAAGTATAAAAGCAAACAAACATGCGAGTATAAACATAAAGAAAAATAAGAAAAGGAAAGAAAAAGAACAAACTCCCCTTTATTCCTGGCGGCTGGAGGCGGTTAAGGAGTAGCATCCATCCCGGTAGTGGTGGAGTTTGGGTAGTCGAGAGAGCATTCCTCACGTGATCTATGTCATAGTGCATTGCTCCCCCACACTTAAACTTCACAGAAAAATGTTCAGGTGGCCGAAGGCGATTAAGGTGCAAGATCCATTTAGAGGGTGAGTGCTACTAGTCAAAATAAAAGCAACTCCTCCCTCTTGATGCTTTTTGGAAGTCCTTCCAGGAGGTTGGAGTCTGTTCAGATGGAGCACCCACTCCAGAAGTCTTCGGGACCCTGCAAAAACATGTAATACCTCTCTCAAGCGTGTAGGGTAAGAAAGAAGTGTAATACCATCAGTCTTTATGTAAAAAGAATCGAGGTATGCATCACATCCAATGAAATCTATCTTGGGTACCTCTATCAGTTTTTCACCGTCAATATCTGCATATGATGTGTCAAGTAATTTATCAGTACCAATAAAATCAACACTAGGTACCTCCATGAATTTTTCACAATCAATTTCTAAATAAGATATATCAAGACATGCATCACAACCAATAAAATCAATATTGGGTACCTCTATGCAATTTTCACAATTAAATTCTACAAAAGATGTATCACAACATGCTTCACATTCCACAAATTCAACACTAGGTACCTCTATGAATTTTTCACAATCAAATTCTATAAAAGATGTATCCATAAGTGTATCACAAACAATAAAATCAGTTGAGGTACCTCTAGTGATTTTTCCAAAGACATAAGAGGAATACTTACCTGATCGTGCTGAAGAATACCTGGAGGTTCTACAAGAGTAGATGTAACTGTGGTCCCCTACTGGTCAAGTACATGCTCCACTTCAGGTTCAGGTTCTGGTGGACACTCAACTAAAGCAGGTGATTCTTGGGTTCTTGCTTCCACCATGCAAGTCCCTACACTTTCATTCTGATCCTCAGAATCTTCTGATGTACCAGTCAATGTTGGTGGTCCCTGGGGCTCAGTGCAATCCCCTACACCTGTGGATTCATCTGCAATGCATGCTTCATCAACCATATCTGCAACAACCATATTAGAAAAATTAGGACCAACAATTACAATATCATCACAAAGTAAAATTCTAGAATGATCCTGTGGGGCTTCAGCTTCGAATTCAAGGCTGTCACAAGCTTTACTGCAATCTCCTCCAATGCCTCTGTCTCTACTACATCTTGAACCTTATCTGAGCTAAAATCTCTCCTACTATGTCAAGTGAAACATCATCAGCCATAAACTCTGCCTCGACAACTGCATCTGAAATATCCATGCTAATGCTAGGAGGATCCTCTCCATGCCCCTCAGAATTAAAAGTGGCTTGAGAAGATAATTGTCCTGATCTTTGGGCTTGCATTTGATTCATTTGATTAACCAATTGTCCCATTTGCCTTTCGAGGTCTTGAAGCTTTTGTTGCCTTTGTTGTTGTTGTAGAAGTTGTTGAAGCATCTCCTCTATTCTTTGTTGTTGAGCCTCATTCTCATTAGGATTCTCAAAGCCTCCTTGATTGGTACAGGACTCTTGTTGGTCTTGAAATGTGACATAAGGTTGCTGAAAATCAAGAGTAGGCTGTGAATTCTGAAATTGGAACTGTTGGGGCTGCTCAAATGGTTGAATGAGCTGATTAAATTGCTGAAAATCGGGTTGATAGCAAGGATGATGTTGCTAGAAATTATTGTTCTGAAAATTCTGAAGTTGGGGCTGAAATTGTTGATTGAATTGTTGAGATACTTGAGGGTGAAAATTCTGAGTGTCTTGCTGAAAATTCTGACCTTGAAATTGGAAATATTGATTTAAAAACTATGAATAATGAAAACCTTGCTGTGAATTCTGGAATTGGGGCTGTTGGGGTTGATTGTAGGGCTGAAATGGTTGTTGAAAAACTTGGAAATTCTGCTGAAACTGTTGTTGTGGCTGATTCAGAGGTTGGTTTTGCTGAAATTGTTGGTTCGGTTGTTGAAAATTTTGATAAGGCTGGAATGGTTGAAGATTTTGTTGAAAATTCTGGAATTGAGAATAAGGTTGCTGAAAATTCTGACAAGGCTGTTGGAAATTCTGAAAATATTGATACTCTGCCATGGAACTGCTTGAATGAGTAGAAAATTTTTTTAATAGATTCTCAAACTCTCAAGATAACCACCTGTAGTCCTGACCAAAAACAAACAAAATGGCAGCAACCGTATACAAAAGATAAAGCAACTAAGAATAGAATCAAAGGATATAATTATCATACACCACTACATTCCCCGGCAACGGCGCCAAATTTGATAAGGCTCGCGTGTCGTACCACGAGTATCAAATACAATCAAAGTATCGAACTCCTCTAAACTAATGTAGCATAGAGTAACTTGAGTCGTCTCCCAACGAATGTAGTTGGTACATGATAAATCTCAGGATCGTATGTTATTGCTTTTGGGGTTTGGATATGAAACTGGGTTTTGGATTTGAATGTTAACACTACGAAAAGAAATAGCAAGCAGGTATGAAATCTAGTTCTAATTAAGGAAAGACAATGCATGTAAGGAAATCTAATCTAATCTAAATTATACTTGCAGAAAAGAGGAAAGACAACATGAAAGAAGCACTCAAGAAATAGGGCATCAATGAAACCTAGACATGGAGCAAAACCTATAGCATTAAGAAATCTAATCTGATCTAACTTAATTGCATTTAAAGGAAGACATGAAACTTAAAGCGATGGGAAAAACACTACAAAATCAAAGTGAAGCAACTAGAAACATCACAATTGAAGGTAATTGTTCTAAGAGGCATTTGACCAAATACCATATAGGCATGATTGAAATCGCTTCAAGAACGTGCCAATTGATACGGGAAAAATTCATCCAATACAAACATTCAACAATCTATCATAAACATTCATCAATTAAGAACAATTAACAACTAACAACACAATTAAACCCCCAAATCTGATGAAGAAGCTGCTGGAAGGAAACTTTGGCTACCGGCTGTGATGAACTGCTGCAGGATTGGATAAAGAGCTGCTGGAAAGAAATTTGCTATGAAGGAAATTGGTGAAGATGAAATCTGCTGTCTAGAAGATGAAATCTGCTGGGAAGAAAATCTGCTGAGAAGAAAAAGCTGCTGAATCGGATGAACTACTGGAAATGCTGTAAAGAGATTAAGTTGTGGAAAGAACTGCTGCGGTTGGTATCTTGTGCGACGGCTGCGTTCGGCTAGGGTTCGGAACCCCGGGCCCTAGATCGTCCGGCCGGTGAGGAGAGGGAATGGAAGTCAGCTAGGGTTCGGAACCCCGAGCCCTAGCTCTGGTGTGATGGCTGAGAAGAAGTGGATAATCCCCTTTCGCCCCTCTCGCTCCCGAGCAACCGCATCGAGAGTGAGATGGCGATGAGAGGGAATGGAGAGTGATGGAGCTCCGGCCGGCGGCGATGAAGATGGAGGAAATCGCCGGCCCTTGGTGGAGGTGGAGATGTTGAGTCGGGAACCCCCGTCTGCCCTCGCTTCTCCACGCGATCAAAGGTTAAGCCGAAGAGATGGATTCTTTTGGTTCGGCCCAGCCACTGTCCGGTCCAGCACTTGGTTTGGTTAGCCTCAGCCCAGCATTTGGGTTCACTCAGCTTTGGTTAACCCAGCTCAGGTTTCAGCCAGCGCTTGGGTTCAGCCAGCCAATCTTTAATTCCTTAGCAACGGACGACTGAGATCGATTTGGCTTCATCCAATGGTCGGATCTCTTCAGATCTGAACCAAACTCCACTGATCCTAATCAATGGTCCTGATCTACCTGTCCCCAGCTCGGATTAACCAGATCAGTGGCGGATGGTCCAGATCTTCCTTTTTCTTGAATGGATGGTCTAGAACATCTTGAGCTTGATCCAACGGTCAGATTACTTTTGATTTGGTTGAAATTTTCAGATCTTGATCTATGGTCATGAGTGATTCCATCTTGAACTTGGATTGACCAGAAGTTGACCGATGGCTCAGATCTAACCATTCTCTGGAATGGACGACTCCTATTAATCCGATGTTTGATCCCTTTGATCTGGATCCAATGCTGACTCAAGTCTGACCCGATTTGATCTAGGTCCATGATCATTTGAAGCCTACAAAATGATATTCAAATTTAGTGCCAAAAATATCCCAAATATACAAAGATTTGAATTAAAAACTAAAATAGGGGAAATACATGAAACCTAATACAATTGCAAACATAAGCATATAATATGTGGATCAAACATGGATTTTAGAGCATAAAATAATCAATAAAATGGTGGTTATCAGGCGCCTCAGGTGGATGAGAGTAACTCTGTGAAGTCTGCGTTGAAGATGTAGTTTCAGTAAGCTAAGGTGTCTCAATTCATATCCGAAGCACCTCAGTTGGGAACTGAGGTACCTCACTTGGGATTTGAGGCACCTTCCAATGGATGAGGAGCGACAGCGATGGCTTCGGATCAAGATCATGTTTCGACTGATCTGAGGTGCCTCAGATACCCTTTATAAGGGGATCTTCACCGAGAGCTCAAGTATCACTTTTCTTCAACGATCTTCAAGGTTATGCACTCATCCAGCTAGTTTCTCATCTTCCTACCATGTTTCATGTCGACACGATCATGTCCAACGGCTGCTGGAAGAACAATGCCAACACATGAGCCAAATGAAAGTTCTACATTTATGTTGGGTAACAAATTTACTTATTTGCACTTAATCAAGTAGGAAGTGTAGGGTTGTTACACTTCCTATCTATATCTTGTACTCGATTACTCTACCGGAAGTTTACCGATAGAGGGTACTAGTGGATTTACGCATCGAAATGGTCCAAGGGACTTGAGCCTTACTGTCACGCCCCCAGACGCATATGCTTACTTGAAAATCGGGCAACATCTCCCCTGTACAGCGGAGAAGTTGGGACAAATACTACATCACTCTCACATAAAAGATGGCTTAGCCATCATAACTGGAAATAAAAAGGCACAACCACACAGTTTATATTAATATTAATGATACAGATAAAATAACTTAAACATCGCAAAACATTTAACGTCTTTTAGTAGAAATAAAGCTAAGAGAAAGTCCAAATACAAAGGAAACTCCAACATGAGTCCAAAACGAGCATAACAACTCAATAAGAGATAATACGGAAAACCTCCAAGACGATACCAGACAAGGAAAATAAATACCAAACTAAGAAGCAAATACGAAATAAATATGTACACTAAACCAAATCTCAACCGACTCAATACTATGGGACTGGCAACTGGATCGTCTCCTGGGTTCAAGTAGTGCATCTACCTGCTACCTAAAACAAAAATAGGAAGCAGGGGTGGTGAGTCTGGGCAGACTCTGCGTGTATATGAGTAGACAATTGCATGACATCAAAGGATATATGAAACAACAGAATACAATGGTGTACAGTCTCTAGGAAATAGAGGACATCAAAGCATGTATAAAAAAACTTGAAAATCATATGAGATAACATAATATCAAACAAACATGCATGTCAACCAAATGCAGCAACCATAGCTCATATAAATGCAACAAACACAAAAAAAAAATGCATAGATGCAATAGATGCATATGATGCAATGACATGCGCCGCCACTGACTCCAGTCAAACTGCCAACACATCACATCTGTGTGGCCGAGTGGATAGGGTTGTCACAACTATACGCACTCCAATGAATACCACTGATAGATGTGGTTGAGTGGACAGGATACTGGGGAGCCAACTACTCTAAAACCCTGATATATAAGGGGAGCTACTAACAACTCTGATATCCCTCGTAAACAACGGTGAAGGTGTCAACTATTTGCCTACAACTCCAACATCCACTATATATGAGTGGTCGAGTGTGGTGTAACAGGACGGTTGCTCCTATTCTAGCAACTACCACAACAAATGGTTGAGTGGCAAAGCAACTAGATGACTGACGACGGCTTAACCATATGGAAGCCCAATAGTCATTAGTATATGGTGCAGGTATGGTGCATGATACCAATATGCACAAACAACCGAATAACAACGATTCAACAACAAAAATAACAAATACTAGAAAGCAACGAATATGCAACTAAACTACTAGGTAGTGTGTCTCTAATATCAACCATCCTAGTGGTGTTTAATGAACATTTAAGTACTCGCATACGAGTAGTACTATACAGAATGGAAAATCAATGAGAGACTATACGGATACTAATTTTCGATTAAACTCGAAAGTCAAACAAAGAAAGTATCAACGATGATATTAAAATAACCAACAACAAAGATCAAGGTCAAGCAGACCTATTCAGACATAATAAGTCATGCATTTAAGGTAAAAGAACTATAAGAATACAAAGGAAAAATACCCGCCTTTTATGTAGAATGTATACAAGAAGAGAACTCCCACGATCAACCGTACGAGTCCAAAGTTAAGGTCATATATCAAGGGCATAGTTTAGCTATTTATAAAATAAATAAATTAACTAAACAAAATACTAAATATAACTAGGACAATTCCTAACTATAATATATATTTAATTAACTCATAAATAACACCTAGTTCCTTTTTAACCTAATTGTTACTATTAGGTTTTTGGGCTAGTTTCCCAATTAACCCAAGGAACAACTCTAAATACAACCCAAAATAAATTCCCCAAGTGGCACTCGACACACACATGACCCAAATGAGATTCAACACATCCTAAACCAAGTCAACCCAAAAACCATACACAAACAGAACTACACATGACACATTCCACAACCCAATCAACATCCAAGATCCATCACATAACAATGGAAGTACAACCCAACACAGAGACATGCTCTTACACAAGCTCATGGCACAACAGAGGGTAGCAACAGAACACTGAGCTAAACATCCCTATGGCACAAACAAAACTATTCACCTATAAGGTACACTCATGGCATCAACAAGAATGGGCAGCAACAACACCTCCCTAACAAAGTCAACACCATCCAACCGAAAACAAAATAGGATTACACCACATCATAGTTTTGCACTCATAAATTCTGCCACACATCAAAAGCTCACAACAATTCAAGATCAAGGAAAAAAAATAAGACTAAACCAATGATCTACAACCCAATTTATCCATAAAACCAAAATTTACAGCTGCGTATTACCGAATTGGTGCCGATAGCACCTCCTTTCTCAGATCCGACTAGCACAACACTTCGGGTGGCCGACGCAAGCAACAAGGGGCGGTGAGGTCTAGCGGTGGGCTGCGGTTTTTCGGTGGTGGCCAAGGGAGGAAGTTCGTCACCGCGTGCTCGCACGAGAACAACGACGCTGAAGGGAGACGGGCTGGAACCAAGGGTTTCCGCGAGGGCAACGACGCGAGGAGAGACGAGCGTGCAGCGACGTCGATTTTTGGGCGGAGAGTGGCTGTGGCGGAAGAAGAAGAAAAGGAGGAAGAAAAAATGAGGCACGACGGCTGTTTTCACAATGGAGGAAGGAGAAAACGGGGGGGGGGGATTGGGTTCAGCTGGTCGTACGCTGAGGGGATTAAAAAGTTTTTTTTCAAAAAAAACCCCTAAAGTTTCGTTATTTAACGCTTACAGTAGGAGTTGTCGAAGGCTTTGAAGCAACTAAAACTGAATCGTGTTTGTGTGATTGCTTTTTCGATATTTTTCGCTACACTCGCTCGCTTTATCTGACTTCGAAAAAGCATCATTTTTTTAAAAGACACGTGATTCATCTCCTCTCACATGCAACTATCCTACAAGTGATATTAGAGCCAAGTTTTCTCTGAGTCGGTGCAACCACTATAAGAGCCAGGAGTTATTCTATCAAATTTTAGTTTTTCGTGCATAGTCTAGATTTGGTATTATTACCTATCTTTAGATATTTTTTCGATCGGATTTACTCGAGTCACTTTTATTGTTTACTACCTCCCACATTACTAATCCAAGACCTAGTCTTGGTACTTTTTCTTTTCTATTTTTTTATGTGACAAATCTCATGGCTCAAGGTGAAGGCTATAGCACCGCTTTGCTGGTGCTTGGATGGCTAGAGAGGGGGGGGTGAATGTAGTCAGACACAAATACTTTGCTCTTTTTGAGATTTCTGCACTTAGGGTTAGCAACAGCAGCGGAAACAGAGCAAACAGAAAAATAGAAATGCAGAAATCAAAGAACACCAAAAACCCTAACACGAGGATATACAAGGTTCGGGGATAACTTGCCCCTACTCCTTGGTGTGCCCGCAAGGTGGGCGATCCCTTGATCGTCGGTAGATCAAGCCCCGGAAAATCCGAATATCAAATCCTCCTTCTCAGTGGAGAAACCTCTCCACACAATGTCTCAATAGATATGATATGAGAAGCACAGAGATAATGAACACACTTACAGAGCACAATGAACACAGACGGAAACACTTCACCAAGCTCACTCAGCACAACTCTCACGCAAGAGCTCCCAGCTCTTCGTGTCTGCTTGCTGATGGACTCACCAAGTTCTCCTTTGCTTAAAGATGCTCAAGTTTCAGTCGCTTCAAGGAATGCTCAAGTTTGCAGAAGCTTCAAGATGCAGGATCAAAGTTGTCGCAAGAGAGCTCTTGAGTTGTAGCCAAAGAAGAGATTGTTAGTAATATGAGAGAAGTGTCCTAAGGCAATCGCCTTATGATTGTAATCATTTACTTTAATAAATGAATATTCACTATTTGAGTATACATGTTCGTGTATTTGATTGAGATCTTAAACTCATTTACTGAATGTCCGCAATACAATTCACAGCATGAGAGAATTTGTGATGAATTCACAACTAGTGATTATCTCTACATGTGCAATTGTGAAGTATTGAAATTGTCCCTAGTCGATGAATTGATAAATACAGACACTATCAATTCTGTTGAGACTAGCATGGGTTATTCTCTAATCAGCTGATTCTCACTGGCTGGAGACATTGGGATGTCCGGAGATAAACATGAATGCTAGTTAAGGGAACTAGTTCATTGGAGTGACTAGCTGTAAAACTTCATATGGTAGTCTATATATAGATATGTCAGTGAAGTTCTTACTGCAGCTTAAGTGCGATGTTCCTTTGACTTGCGGTGTTCAAGTCATCTTGGTCATGGAGACTTATACTTTGACATCTTAAGCAAGCATCTCCATGGAGGTGTGGACCCAGGATGGTTGGGTATAAGCCGAAGTGCCCGAAGATGTTTGAACAGCCTACAAAGGATTCACCACTCCTTGCGAGGAGATGTATACCCAAGGCCTATCGTCGGATTATTACTCGAAGTCTCTGGCCAGAGCATCACATGATCTGAGTATGAATATCTCAGATACATGAGAGTAATTAGAATCCGCTGGACGAGAAAGACATTACTTGGGCTAGGTGTGACGTAGTCAGCCTAGTGGGGACTGACACACATAGACCGTGTCCTGAACCATGTGGGTATAAGATGGTGAAGGGAATGAGGCACGATTCATTAAAGCTGCTGAAGGGTTTCAGAATTATATCTGAGGTCAACCGTTGATCTTTCGATTAATTGGGGGTCATGATGTACTACTAGGTGCCACTCATGATCGTTCTATAATTGGTTGATTATAGACGGCCAACATAAATCGAAAGCCTATTTAGTCACACGCACTACGAGTAATCCGAGGGATTTAAAACGAGTTGAAAATTAGATTTTCCGATCAAGAGAGATAAGTCGAATCTGAATTTATCAGAGACGCATCGGAAGCTTAAAATGGCTAAGTCTTTTGAAAGCTTATTGGACGAATTAAATGAGTTTAATTCGTAAGGTGACGACTTGGATTTGGCCGGCCAAAGAGGGTCCCCACCCTCTTTGGTTTGGCCGGCCACAATAAAAAGGGAAACCAAATTGTTTGGTTTAAATTATAAAATAAATCGAGCGTGATTTGTTTTATAAAATTATGGATAAAGAAATTTATATAAAGAAATTTTTATAAAGAAATTTATAGAAATTTATTCTTTTTTATGGAAATTAAAATGAACCATGGATTGGTTTATTTTATTTTATAAAATCAATTATGAATTGAATTTTCCATGATAAGAAAAATTTATATAGTAAATTTCTTATAAAAATTTATTCCATAATAAAAGGGGAGACATGGTTGTTTTTATTATAAATTAAGTTATAATAAAAACTTGGCATAACGGAATAATTCATAGAAAAATTTATAAGATAAATTTCTTATGAAAAATTTATTCCGTTAAAAGGAGACTTGGCGATTAAGAGGCTACTATATAAAGGTACAAAGGCAAGGCTTGGAAATTAATTCAAGAGATCAAGGATTCTTGCCTAGCCTCTCTTCCTCTCCTTCTCTCCCTCTCCCTCTTTTAGGGCCGGCTACCTTCTCCCTCTTCTAGGGTCGGCTGCCCTCACCTCCTTTGCCGTGAGCCACCTCCACCAAGAAGGTGCCAAAGAAGAAGAAGAAGCGGGGCGCGACTCCTTCCTTCCTCCTGGAATCTTAATTCCGTTTTTAGTTTGGTGGTTAGTTTCCATCTCTCTCTCTTGATATTCTTGTCGTGCCTTTGGAGAATCTAGTAGTTCTTGTCGGCACGAAACTCGTAGCTTTGCGAAGTCATCCCGAAGAGAACTCGGCGTGGACGCGAATAGAGGCGGAGCTTCCAAGGGACGCTACGGTTGGATCTCGTCCCTTTCTTCGAGTTACGCGAGGTATTAAGTAAATTAGTTTACTTTCTGCAAAATTTTAAATGTATGATCATGTCTCCACAACATAAGGTTGCATGCTAGATACGTGGTTAAAATAATTTGAGAAATTATTTATGCTAAATCTTCCGTTGCACGTAATTAAATTTTAAAATTACGAACCCGTATCCATGTCAACATGCACCCGGTCCCAACAGAGATTGGATCAAAAGTTCTCTTGAGGCTTCTTCGCTACCAAGCTCTTAAGCCTCTGCCCACTGATCGCCAGGTCACAGGCACCAGACGCTCCTCTGCAGCACACCAGCTACTCATCTTCAACTGCCTAGCTACCACTGAGCTCTCCTGGACTCTCTGAATCCTCTCCAGTCGAGCCCCAGGTCAGCTCCTCAGCCGTTGCAATTCGCGCCAGAAGACGTTGTTTCCTGTGAACGGAAAACTGCCAAACCTGATGTAGCAAAAGAACCCAGTTGACCCTCCTTGAGTAATCCTGAGTTACTGATAAGAACCATTTTAGTGATTATTTGAGTTGCTTAAATCCATGTTTGACCTATGTTTTTATTGCTTAATTGTGAAATTGCCCTAGGTTTTAGAACTTACTCTTATTTTGGACTTAATTGCAAATTTACACATATTTGGATTATTTGGCCACTAAATTCTTGATTTATTTTTGTAGGCATAAAAGGTCCATGGACCTAGGGTATATTGGGTCAAACTTGAGTCGGAAGTGAACCGGATCGAATTATCAAGCTTACGATTAATCCGGGCCGTCCGATTCAAAAGCGGCTAGATCTGAGCCATCTGGGACCATCTGAAGCAATCCAAGCTAGGGTTAGGGTTGATCAAGCACTCTGATCAAGATCTGAAGGTTTCATCCCAATCAGAGCTCAATCAACCGTTGGATCAAGCTTGGAGGGCTCTAGATCGTCCATTCAAAGATCAAGTTGATCTGGACCATCCGTTGTACATCTGGAGGATCCGAGCTACCACGAGGTAGATCCTGACCCCTGATCAACATCCTCAAAGTTTGGCTCAAATCAGAGCAAGATCAGCCGTTAGATTTCCTCAAATTAATCTGGGCCGTCCGTGCTTAAGTATTTAATCAAAAATCCTGCGTAGCTTCCTCTTCATCGCGTCTTCGCCGCAGCAGTAGTTTTCTTCAGTTCTTCATCGTGTTCTTCAATTTTTCATCCAATCGAAGGCGTGATCACTCAATCCTTCATCAAAGCAAGGGCTAGGTCAGTGAAGAGTGTTCTCAGTGAGGTTTCAGATTGGATTTTTGCTCAATAGCAAGGCTGCGTGAGGTTTCAGCAGTTTTGCTATCCGATTTCAGCGAGCTCAGCTGTGCACCATCGCCACTGTATCCGAGCTATCCAGAGGGGTTCCCTGGAAGGTTTCAGTCATTCCCTAATCCCAATCGCAAGCCACCACAGCGAGTTTGAAGAATTCGGAAGCAGATTTCGGCTTGAGCAGGATTTGCTTTGAATCGGTTGCAGAGACAGTTCTTCACTGATTTGTTGAGCTTGTGGGTCCGAGGTTCTCCCTTGATTGACGACCAAGGAGCTCTTGAGTTGGAGAAGGGTTGAGGAGTAGCTTAGATAATTAAGTTCATTGTGTTCTAGCTGTAGTTTAAGTTCTGCGCAACTCTGTTCTAGAATTTCAATTTTTTCAGCTACCTTAGTTTAAGTTTTGAATTGTGTTTGGTTTCTATTGCGTGTAGTTTTTCAAGTTTGATAGTTAGGGAATGTGTGTAGTGGATAACTGCTTTGAATTCTAGTTTAATTGTAGCTTAAATCGCTGCGTGCCAATTTCAATAGCGTGCCAAGTTTAATTCTGATTTTTCCTTTCAGTTTCTGAAATTGTCTCAGGTTCCTGTTTCTGAGTTGTTGCTGAGTTTCTTAGTTGTTAATTTCTGCTCTAGTATTAGATAGATAGCGTGTTTAGTTAAAATAGCACTTAATTGTAGATCTTTGCAATTCCATTTCTTGCGTGCCACTTCCCAGCTTGCGTGCCATTTTATTTCTGCAAAAACCCAATTCTGTTTTGAAATTTCCAGCTGCGGTTTGGAGAATTCTTGCTAGGTAAACACTAGACATTTCAGCTTAGTTTGTCTGGTTTTTCGATCAGCGTATCAATCTGAGTGTGTTGTGTTTTGCACCCAAGCCATATGCTGAATCTCTGAACATCAAATCCGAATTTCTGCTTACTCCATTTCTGAATTTTTGCTTCTCAAGTCTTGATTTCAGTTTCAATTCCTTTGCTTAGTCTTGCTTAGTTCTTTCCTACTACCCTTGTTTCCCGATTGAACCACTCAGCTTAAACAATTTAGCTGAAAGTTTACTTATTTCATAAGGTTGGTGTTAGTTTTTGGCACAAAGAGTTTAGCTTGCGTGCCACATGCTTTGGATCTATTTGCATCAAAATTTAACTTGTTTTTGTGGCATAAGATTGTGTTTGAGATCAATAAGTTTGCATTTACTCATTTCTGAATTTTGTTGGCAGTGGTTGGCTTCCAAAAACACTTTAGCTAGTTGAGTTGCATTGTTTGTTTGAGTTCTACATTTTGCATGCTAGTAATTGTGTTAGACTTGTTTATTTCCGAAAACTCCCATCACTGCCTTTACCTCATTGCTTAGCATTTCTTTTGTTTTGTTGAAATTAGAAATCAGTTTCCCAACAATTTGGTAAGTGTCTAATTAGGTTTCCATTAGTTGAGTTCTTTAGTGCCAACTTCTTGTTTAGTTCATTAGATCAAGGTTCTTACTTTTCCATTGCAAATTTTATTTTCGATTACAACCCAAAACCCAATTACTTATTTGAAACCCAAAAACACAAATGACACATAAACCAAGCTCGAATCAAACACGACAACTACCTCCGAGAAAAATACGACCTATGGCCCCTTTGCTACATTTTTTATATTTTTGATTGTAAAAGGGTTTCCAGCACATTTTATAAATTCTAAATTTGAGACTCACATTCGTGACATATCATTTGGGTCCGTCAAATTTTTGGCGCCGTTGCCGGGGACTTACTAGTTGATTTGTTTGATTTTTGCTTGAGCACTTATTTCATATCATTCTTGATTTATTATTGTGCTTATTGTTATATCTTTTGATTTGATTCTATTTGTTTTATCTCTTTATCCACTGTCACTGCGATTTGTTTTGTTTTATGACCAGGTCTTCAGGTGGTGATTTAGAAGAATTCGACCCTGAGATTGAGAGGACTTTCAGAGCTAGGAGGAGCCAGGGCATTCTTTCTGAGACTACAGATATCCCTCCTATTCAGACTATTTTCACTCACTCAGGCAGTGACATGGCAGACCACCAGAGAACTATGAAGGAGCTCGCAGCACCAGATGCTGCATTTCAGTACTCTAGCATAGCTTATCCAGAGCTGGGGGGGAATTTTGAGTTAAGATATGGACTTATCAATTTGCTGCCAAAGTTTCAGGGATTAACTGGAGAGGATCCCAACAGTCACCTGCACGAATTCCATGTGGTATGCTCCACTATGAAGCCTCAGGGCATTTCTGAAGAAGACATCAAGCTGAGAGCTTTCCCTTTCACACTGACAGGAGCAGCAAAAGACTGGTTTTATTATCTACCTACAGGGCATGTGTCTAGTTGGATCGCTATGAAGAAGGCATTTTTGGAAAAGTATTTCCCAGCCTCCAGAACAGCTATAATCAGAAAAAGCATCTGTGGAATTTAGCAAGTGGTGGGCGAGACACTATATGATTACTGGGAGAGATTCAACAAGTGTTCAAGTTGCCCCCAGCATCAGATCAGTGAGCAATTATTGATTCAGTACTTTTTGAGGGATTGCTGCAGATGGACAGAGTCATGATAGATGCTGCAGCTGGAGGGGCCCTAGTGAACAAAACGCCAATTCAAGCTAGGGAGCTCATTTCAAATATGGCTGAGAATTCCCAACAATTTGGGAGTAGAGCCTTGACCACCAGAGGAGTGGGTGAAGTTCAGGTAGTTCCTACTGATCAGAAAGAGATAAGGAATTCATTGGCAGAGATCACATCACTTATTAAGGAGTTGAAGGTTAATAATACAAATCAAGGCTCAACTCTTTCAGCAATTCCACAATCAAGTCAAGTGATAAGTGTGTGTGGCATTTGCTCTAGTCAGGAGCACACCTCGGATTCATGCCCTACCCTCCAACAGGACGAGACAGTAGCAGCATTAGTAAGAGGACAATTTCAAGCAAGAAACAATCCTTATTCCTCTACTTATAACCCCGGTTGGAGGAATCATCCTAACTTGAGGTACGGGAACGCTTTCTGCCAACAAGACCCTCAACCGCAGCCCTCACAGCAGCCCTTACAGAATTTCCAGCAGCCCCAGCAAACTTAGATTAATCAGCAAGTTTTTCAGCCGTCGAACCAAAATTTTCAGCCTCCATTTCAGCCTAATTTCCAACAAACTCAGCAACAATTTCAGCAATTCGAACCTCAATTCCAGCAACATCATCAAGGGCAGCAAGGCTTTCAATCATTTCTAGCTTTCCAAACTCAAAACCAACAAAAATTTTTAGCCTTCCCAGCCCTATAACCAGATTTCACAGCCCTACAATCAAGGTTTTCAAAATCAGAATTTTCAATCTTCATCATCGAATTTTCCATTTCCAAATCAGAACTTTCAAGGCTACAACTCCCAGCAAGGTTTCCAAGCAACTTAGCCCGCTAATCAGCCCTATCAACAGCAAATTCCGCCCTCCTATCAGCCCCAACAGCCATGTTTTCAAGGGCAATCAAGGAGCTACTCTAACCAAGGAGGCTATGGAAGCTCAAGTGGAGGAAATGCGTCCCAACAGAGGGTTGAGGATATGTTTCAACAGATGATGCAGCAACAACAAGCTTGGCAACAACAAATACAACAAGTTCTACAACAACAACAACAACACAATCAAAACGTTGAGAGGCAAATAGGGCAATTGGCTAGTGGGATCAATCAGAATCAAGCTCAAGGATCAAGTCAACTACCTTCCCAAACTGTTCCTAATCCTAAAGGAAATGTGAGTGCCATAACTTTGAGAAGTGGGAAGGTCACTTCATCTCCAAAGAGTCCAAGAGCAGATTTTTCAGAAAACCGGACAGCAACTTCAAATCCAGCTCAAAACAGCAATGAAATGACATCAAATTCAACTGATTCCACCCCTAGCCCGTTCCCAACTCCCTCCTCAAGTAACCCTCCAAATTTGGTGGAAAACGGAGAAGAAATCAGTGGCAAGACGCAAGGGACAGCAGCCACTTCGCAGGGGACAGCAGGGCAGAATTCAGCATCTCCACCTCCGGCCAAAGAAGATGATTTTAGGGTTCCTTTACCCTTTCCACAGCAGAGAACACATGCCAAAAAGCAAGTGGAGGAGGAGAAGGCCAAGGAATTCAATGAACTAGTGGAACTTTTCAGTAAGGTAGAGATAAATGTACCTTTGTTGACCATGATCAAGCAAACTCCAAAGTATGCTAAGTTTTTGAAAGATCTTTGTGTTCACAAAAAGAAACTTAAGGAAAATGAGTTGGTCAGCTTTGGGAAGAATATCTTAGCACTTATCCACACTATTCCTCAGAAGTGTGAAGACCCAGGGGTATTCACTGTTTCTTGTGAGATAGGGAGCACCATATTCCATGATGCTATGTTAGATTTAGGAGCTTCCATAAATGTGATGCCCTTTACAGCCCACTGGTGTGGTGATACAGCTAGCAGACAGGAGTCAGACCCACCCAGCAGGTATGATTGAAGATGTTTTGGTGAATGTAAAGGAGCTAATATTTCCTGCGGATTTCTATATTTTGGATATGGAGGGAGATTACTTGGCACACCGTTCTCCACTTATTTTAGGCAGACCGTTTCTGAAGACTGCTAGAACCAAGATTGATGTATATGCCGGTACACTTTCTATGGAGATTGGAGACACGGTTGTCCAGTTTAGCCTTTTTGATGCTATGAAGCATCCGAGAGAGGACCATTCCATCATGAGCATTGATATTCTTGATGATCTGGCATAGACAGAGTTAGAGGCTGGGGGATTTCTGGAGGATTTATCTGGAGGATGTATAGATTCAGAGGAGGCTGAGGGAGTACTTATTGCTGAGACTGAGGATTTTTCAGAAGACATTTCAGATGCATTTCCAGCTGGAGAGATTTTTCTAGGTGTAAGGGATTGCACAGAGCCCCAAGGACCACCTATTTTTCTTGATATTCAAAGTGTAGGGGATTGCACAAAGCCCCAGGGACCACTTATTTCTACTGAAGAAGACCAGAGTGAACTGAAGCCATTACCAGGCCATTTGAAGTATGCATACCTAGGAGAGGAGCAGACTTTCCCTGTGATTATTGCACAACATTTAGAGTCAGAACAAGAAGAAAAATTATTGCAAGTCCTGAGGCACTACAAGAAGGCAATTGGGTGGACTTTATTAGATATACCAGGTATCAGCCCAGCTATTTGCATGCACAGGATACTTTTAGAAGACAATATCAAACCTGTGAGGCAACCACAAAGGAGACTCAACCCACTTATTTTGGATGTTGTAAAGAAAGAGGTGACTAGACTTCTATAAGCAGGTATCATTTACCCTATTTCTGACAGTCAGTGGGTTAGTCCTATTCATGTGGTGCCCAAGAAGTCTGGAGTGACTGTGGTGGCGGATGAAAGCAATGAACTAGTGCCCATCAGAGTCAAGAATTCCTGGAGAGTCTGCATTGATTACAGGAAACTCAACAAGGTCACAAGGAAAGATCACTTCCCTTTACCCTTCATTGATCAGATGCTTGAGAGACTGGCAGGGAAGTCGCACTATTGTTTTTTGGATGGATTTTCAGGCTATTTTCAGATTTGCATAGATCCAGAGGACCAGGGGAAGACCACCTTCACTTGTCCCTTTGGCACTTTTGCCTACAGACGTATGCCCTTCGGACTCTGCAACGCACCCGGTACCTTTCAGAGATGTATGGTAAGTATATTCAATGAGTTGCTAGAGGACTGTATGGAGGTATTCATGGATGATTTTTCAGTTTATGGCACGTCTTTTGATTCATGCTTAAATAACTTGTCTAGGGTTTTACATCGTTGCATTGAAACTAACCTTGTTCTTAATTTTGAGAAATGCCACTTTATGGTAGAGCACGGGATTGTACTTGGACACATAGTCTCTCGGAAAGGTATTGAGGTAGATCCTGCTAAAATCAGTGTTATTTCTTCTTTATCTTACCCCGTATGCGTACGGGATGTTCGTGCTTTTCTTGGACATGCAGGATTTTACCGCAGATTTATTAGAGATTTCAGCTTGATTGCTCGACCCTTGACACGACTTCTGCAGAAAGATGTTGAGTTTCATTTTGATGAAAATTGCAAGGAAGCTTTTCATAGACTCAGGGAGGCTCTTACCTCAGCCCCTATTATTACATCACCTGACTGGACTCTACCATTTGAATTAATGTGTGATGCTTCTAATTTTGCAGTGGGAGCTGTTTTAGCACAGAGGGTTGATGGAGCACCACATGTCATTTGCTACGCCTCCAAAACCCTAGATGCCGCCCAAGCCAACTACACCACGACTAAAAAGGAGCTTCTTGCCATTGTTTTTGCTTTAGATAGATTCAGATCTTATTTATTGTGCTCACATGTGATTATTTTTTCTGATCATGCAGCTCTCAAATACTTGTTGAAGAAGCCTGATGCAAAACCTAGATTGATCAGATGGATGCTCCTACTCCAAGAATTCGACCTGGAGATCAAGGATAGAAGTGGAAAAGAAAACTTAGTTGCAGATCATTTGAGCAGACTTGAAGGAGATGGATCTCCTACCACCATTGATGACGATTTCAGAGATGAGCACTTGATTTCAGTGCATGGTGAGACACCGTGGTATGCTGACCTAGTTAATTTTTTAGTTGCACATGTATTTCCCACTCAATTTTCTAAGGCTCAAAAAGATAAATTAAAAAGTGATGCAAAGTTTTATGTGTGGGATGATCCTTATTTGTGGAAATTTTGTAATGACCAAATAATTAGGAGATGCATACCCGATCATGAGTTTTCTTCTGTCCTTACTTTTTGTCATTCATCAGCTTGTGGGGGGCATTTTGGACCCCAGAGGACTGCCAGGAAAGTATTAGAGTGTGGATTATACTGGCCCACCCTTTTTCATGATTCATATGATTTTTATAAAAATTGTGATAGATGTCAGCGAACTGGGAACATAGGAGCGAGACATGAGATGCCCCAGCATGCTATACTTTATTGTGAGATTTTTGATGTTTGGGGGATAGATTTTATGGGACCTTTTCCTGCATCTTATGGTTATCTGTATATTTTACTTGCTGTGGATTATGTTTCAAAATGGGTGGAGGCCATTCCCTCCAAGACTGATGATTCTTCTATTGTTTGTAGTTTTGTTAGGTCACACATTTTCTGCAGGTTTGGAATTCCCAGAGCAATAATTAGTGACCAAGGATCTCATTTCTGCAACAAACACATGAAGGCACTACTTAGCAAATATGGGGTGGTACATAAAATCTCGATATCCTATCATCCCCAAACAAATGGACAGGCTGAGATTTCCAACAGAGAGATAAAATCCATTCTAGAGAAGAGAGTTGGGCCCACAAGAAAAGACTGGAGCAAAAGACTAGATGACGCACTCTGGGCTTACAGGACAGCATACAAGACACCGATTGGCATGTCGCCCTACCACTTGGTTTATGGTAAAGCTTGTCATCTCCCCGTGGAAATAGAGCACAAGGCATATTGGGCGGTGAAAGCTTGCAATTTCGATGCTACCAAGGCGGGAGAAGAAAGAAAATTGCAACTTCAAGAACTTGAAGAAATTCGGTTGGAGGCATTTGAAAATTCAAGGATTTACAAGGAGAAGACCAAGAACTTCCATGACAAGCACATTGTGAAAAAGGACTTCCAAATTGGCGACAAGGTTTTATTGTATAAATCAAGGCTCAAATTGATAAGAGGTAAGTTGAGGTCAAGGTGGGAAGGTCCATTTATTATAACTGACATTTTTCCCTATGGAGTTGTTGAAATTAGGGACGAAGCTAATGGATTTGTGTGGAAAGTTAATGGCCACCGGCTCAAAAAGTATTTTGAAGAACTAAAGGAGCTAAAGGTGGAGGATGTGTACATTGAGGACGCTATCTACCCAACTTAAGGGGAGTTCACTTTCGCCACACTTCATTTATTGTACATATCAATTTCATTTTGCTAGGAATAAATGTTTCTCGTTTTAAAATAAATAGTGGATAATAAATTCTTAGGAAACATGACATGAATAAATCATTGTAAATACCATGTTTTTAGTTTTAGTACTTTTCTTGCATGATTAGGAATAAATGTATCCCTCTAGGTTAACTTATTGTCATTTTAGGGTCTTTTGGAAAATAAATTAAATTTGGTTGTCAAAACTTAGGGTTTGAGCTAATGGATGAAATCTTGGATGCTTGAGTACTACTTGGTTTTAGATTCTTGATTGAAGACTTGAGATGAATTATTTTTGCCTAGTGAGAATTAGCCTCATATTTGTGATACACATATGTCATTGTACTCTAGAACTTGCTTAGGTTCTTTCAAAACCATATTTCGATGATTGGATCACATCTATGAAAGCTAATTAAATTGTTTCCCTTTTCCATGTTATTCTTAGCAATGATCATACTTGATACATACTCTTTTCAATTTTCCTTTCCTTATTCCTAATCTTAACCCCAATTTTTCTATGGATTTGTTTGCTTGGGATGTTTTCTTGATGCTATTTTGCCCGAGACGGACAAAGATTTAAGTGTGGGGGAGTGATTAGTGATTTGGAAGCAATTTTTATCAAGGATGCACTTCATTTTAAAAAAAAAAAATCTTTTTTGCCAAGTAAGTTGAGTTGGGTGTCAAGTTCAAGTGGGAAGAAGTGGTTCGAGTTGGAAGCAAGTGGAGACCTTGACTCTTGATTAAACTTAGAAGATTGGCACGCAAGCCGGAATTTGTGCCAAAGCAAAAGAAAAAAAAATTTCAATGAAGATAAACTTGAGTAGAAAGTGGCTTGGATCAAGAATGAGGAAGTAAAAAATCAGAAATGCAGCTGTTCTTTGCGGTAAAATCAGAAATGCATTGGGAGAATCTGAATTGCAGCTGTATAGAAGCTGTAAAGGAGCTAGACTCTGAAGCAGTCTGAAATCAAGGAAGAAAAAGCTGTGACAAAGTTTAAATTGGCACGCAATTGCAGCTATACATTGGCTGTAATTTCAGGAATTTGCAGCTGTCGAGTGCTAGAATGAAGTGCTCTAAACTGCAGCTGAACTCCAGCTGGAAACAATTGGGATTGAAGCTAAATTGAGGCTGATGTAGAAGCTGCACACAAACTGTATAATCTGAAGCCAAGAGAAATTTGTGCAGGAAGTGAAGCTGAGAAAAATCTGAATTGAAGCATGGAAAGGTTGCTGCCGAGTGTTGAATTTGGAGCTACTGAAATTAAACAAACTGAATTCAAGGGAAGCTACAAAGTGCTGAAAAATTCAGGAAGAGCAGTGGCCTAGGAGAGTATTCAAAGATGGAATCTTAAATGCAAAGAACCCATAGAAAATCAAGTCAAATTTCTGCCACAAGCACAGTTTAGTAGTATATTAAACTAAAATTTTGATTTTGGAAAGCAGTGAGGCAGTGCCGAAATCAAAGGGAGCACTTATGAAGAAAATTCTGAAATGAAGGAAAGATATGGCACGCAAATAGCAGAAAATCTGTGCTAAAAGTGAAGCAAATTGGATGAAATGAAAACCGAAGAAGGAAGGAAAAATTCAGTGCCAAATTCTACTATCAATAGATGCAAGTCCTAATTGATACCAATTGTTTGAGAGATCAGAGAATCTGAAATGCAGCTTTACAGAATTAAGAAGGCTGATGAAATTGGAATTAAAGCTGAGAAGAAGCTGAGCTAAACTTAAATCCGGAACTGCCCAAATTTGAACTGCAGTCCATTTGTAGTTGCCGAGTACTACATCTGATTAATCAAGATATTAAGTGTAAATTGTATCTGAAGTTGAAGGTGCACATTCAATTTCGGATCTAAGAAGAACCAATGGATGCTAGAAACTACTGAAGAGAATAGGAAGGAAAGGCAGTGGCTTGGCTGAAATTCGACTTATGAGCAGAAATTAAATTTGAGTGGAACACTTGAAGTTTCCACTATCATTTGAAGCAAGTACTACTTGATGCTAAGTGCTTGAAGAAATCAGAGAATGGAAATGGATGCCATGGAGCTGAAACTCGAAACAAACAGTGAGAAACTGATTTAATTCAGAAAGGTTCAAGGCAAGAATAATTGTAGAAATTACAGCTCACAAGTTTCAGCTATCAAGGCAGTTTTATGCCAACTTGCAAATTGCTGATCAATTGATGGAGATCAGGAAGTTAGTCAGCCTGATGACAGGAAAAAATCTGTGCTAAAGTGAAGGAGGAAGTAGCACGCAAGTGGAAAATTGGTGTAGGAAGTTCGGAAGTCAATCAAAATCAGAAATTTTCATGCAAGCAGTTTTACACAAGTGTGGTATCAACTTGAGACCGAAATTGGCTTGGCTCAAAAGTTGGGAAGTCAAAATCTGAACACTGCTGTTAAGTCTGAATTGAAGCTGAGAAGAAGCTGAGCCAAATCTGAGAGCCGGAATCTGAAAGAAAAAAAAAGAGAACAAATGAAGGAAGTGTGCCAACTTGTAAAGGAAGTGTATCAAGAGTGAGTTACAAGGGTTGTTGAGTGAAAATTTTATGTTGAGTATCTATTTCACTTGATATCATATGTTCTTTGATACAAATCTGAGCTGGAAAGAAAGAAGAGAAAGAAGAATGAGGAAAGAAAAGCAAAGTTGGCACGCATAGACAAGAATTGGCACATGTGAACAAGGAAGGTGTCTTCATTCAAATCAAAAGCAATTATTTAAGTTTGACTTCACAACACTTTTGAGATCATTAGGGGACTATATAGAGAAAGCAACGAGCATCAGAAACATACTTGAGCACTCAAGTCTTCCACTTTATCAATTTTTCCATTTCCTTGATTTTTGCTCCATTTCTTACTATTTCTATGTTTTCACTTGTTTTTGTAGATGTTGATCCTAATTATGAATAATGGTGGAGATTAGATAATAAGCAGGCCTACGGTAGTGCAAGAAGCATGTGTGTTTGAGTGAGCTCCACTTCCATCATCAAGTTAGAATTTAAGGAGAGAGCCACCAAAAAAATTTTCCTTGAAAGGCTAGTGATTTAAATTCATCTCAATGACTCATGATTGATGAAAATGTTAAGTTGTTGATTTAAGGACAAGATACTAATCCATAGAGCTTAGATTTATGAGAATTGACAACCTTAGGTAATTTCTTTTCATTCGCTTCTAATTATGCTTAAGAAAATCTAGGGGATACATACTTAGTAGTTTCGCGAGACGCTCAAGGTTAAGTGTGGGGGAGTTGATAGATATCATTTTGTTGATTATTTTAATTGTTAAAATCCATGTTTGACCTATGTTTTTATTGCTTAATTGTGAAATTGCCCTAGGTTTTAGAACTTACTCTTATTTTGGACTTAATTGCAAATTTACACATATTTGGATTAATTGGCCACTAAATTTTGGATCTATTTTTGTAGGCATCAAAGGTTCAAGGACTTAGGGCATATTGGGTCAAACTCGAGTCGGAAGTGACCCGGATCAAGTTATCAAGATTAGGATTAAATCCGGGCCGTCCGATTCAAGAGCGGCTAGATCTGAGCCATCCGGGACCATCTGAAGCAATCCGAGCTAGGGTGAGGGTTAATCAAGCATTCTGATCAAGATCTGAAGGTTTCATCCCAATTAGAGCTAAATCAACCGTTGGATCAAGCTCGGAGGGCTCTAGATCGTCCATTCAAAGACTAAGTTGATCTGGACCATCCATTGTACATCTGGAGGATCCGAGCTACCACGAGGCAGATCCTGACCCCAGATCAACATCCTCAAAGTTTGGCTCAAATCAGAGCAAGATCAGCCGTTGGATTTCATCCGATCAATCTGGACCGTCCATGGCTAGCTATTTAATCAGAAACGCGCATCTTCTTCCCTTCATCGCATCTTCGCCGCAACAGTAGATTTCTTCAGTTCTTCATCGTGTTCTTCAGTTTTTCATCTAATCGAAGGCGTGATCACTCAATCCTTCATCAGAGCAAGGGCTAGGTCAGTGAAGAGAGTCTCAGTGAAGTTTTCAGATAGGGTTTTGCTCAATAGCAAGGCTGCGTGAGGTTTCAGCAGCCTTGTTATCCGATTTCAGCGAGCTCAGCTGTGCTTCATCGCCACTGCATCCGAGCTATCCAGAGGGGTTCCCTGGAAGGTTTCGGTCATTCCCTAATCCCAATCGCAAGCCACCACAGCGAGTTTGAAGGAATTGGAAGCAAATTTCAGCTTGAGCAGGATTTGATCTGATTCGGTAACAGAGATAGCTCCTCACGTTGTTGAGCTTGCGGGTCCGAGGTTCTCCCTTGATTGACGACCAAGGAGCTCTTGAGTTGGAGAAGGGTTGAGGAGTAACTTAGATAATTTAGTTTCATTGTGTTTGTAGCTGTAATTCCATTTCTGCCGAATCTGTTTTGTTTCTGCAATTATATCAGCTGTGTAGATTTGTTTTTCTGAATAGTTGAGCTTAATTAGGTTGTTAATCTTTAAGTTAAGTAGTTTAGAAGCTTGTTTAGTGAACAAATAGATCCAATTACAGCTTATTTTCTGTTTATTTCTTACGTGCCATTTTGTAAGTTTGCGTATCAGTCCATTACTGAAATTGCATTTCAGTTTCAGAATTTTCAGTTTGTTTCACTTTTAGTGAGCTAATTTAGTTGGTCTAAGTTTGTCTAGACTTTAAGTTCATTCCTGAATTCTGTTTAGCTTTGATAACTCGAAAATTCAAATTGCTCCCCACTTAAATCATTGTGTATCAAGTCTGCCCTGTTTTTCTTCTGCATCTTGTGTCTGAAATCTCCATTTCTGCTCATCCGATTAGGAGATCTGAGTTATTGTTTTCCATTCAATTGTTTCTGAATTGGCATTTGATTTGTTTGCCTCAGTTGCATCTGCTTTACAGCAGCTTATAGTGTTACAATTGGCATGATTTTCAGCATATAGTTTCTCTTGTTTGCGTGCCAAATTGGATGAGTTCCTGAAATTTGTATCAAGAGGCAGCTGTGGCATTGTTTGGTATCAAATAGCCACGATTTTTAGTGTGTTTTATAGCTTGAAATAATCTAGCATTGTCTTTGTGCCAATTCTGAACAGTCCCTAGCCCTTGGTTGGCTTCCAAAAACATTGTAGCTAAGTTGATGTTATTGTTTGTGTAATTCCCGAATTTCCTTTGCATTGATTTGTCTTAAATTGGTTGTTTCCGAAAATTGCCATAACTGCCTTTATATCTCAGCTTAGTGTTGGTTTGCAATTTGAATTTAGATTTGATTTTTCCAATTCGGTTAAGTTCCTTGTTTGATTAGGTTTCCATTAGGTTGAGTACTAAGTGTCATCTCTTGTTTAGTTCATGAGTTGAGTTTCTATTTTTCATTGAGCTTTCATATCTGAATTATAACCCAAAATCCAATTACTTATTTGAAACCCAAAAACACAAACGATACATAAACCAAGCTCGAATCAAATTATATCAACGAACCCCGAGAAAAATACGACCTGTGGCCCCTTTGCTACATTTTAATATTTTGATTGTAAAAGGGTTTCCAGCATTCTATTCATATCTAAATTTGAGACCCACATTTATGACAGTCTATTTGGGTCCGTCACTAGGCCGAGATAGAGCTAGCCAACTTAGCTAGTTCATCCGCCTTGACATTGCCTGCGCGGGAAATCTTCTACAGAGTAACCTCTATGAAAGAGGATTTCAGCTGCTCATAAATGGTTACATATCTCTGCAAACGCTCGCACTTTATTTCGAAGTCTCCCTTTATTTGCTGTGCCACAGGCTGAGAGTCTGAATGCACAATGATCCGAGCACCTCCCACATGCTTAGCTGCTTACAACCTGGCTAGGATTGTCTCGTATTCAACTTCATTGTTGGTGGCCCAGAAGTGGAGTCGGATAGATAAATGCAACATATCTCCCCGGGGGGAAAACCATTAGGACTCCGACCCTGCTGTGCTTGTTGTTGGAGGACCCATCGATATAGATCTTCCAGACTCCTTCAGTTTCGGGCTCAAAGACAGCTTCAAGCATGAAATCCGCAAGGGCCTGGGTCTTGATGGCAGTACGAGATTGATACTCAATCCCGTATTCGCTTAGCTCCACGGTGCATTTGATCATCCGACCCGAGGCTTCCAGATTGGTGAGAACTCGACCTAGTGGGCTGTTGGTGAGAACCACAATTAGGTGTGCTAAGAAATATGGCCTGAGCTTCTGGGCCATTAAGACCAGAGCGTAGGCTAACTTCTCCGTCATGGTGTAGCATGTCTCTGCATCCTTCAAGAGGTGTCCAAAGAAGTAGACTAGGTACTGCACAGTGCCTTCTTCTCCGATAAGTGCAGAGCCCCTCGCTTGCTCAGCCACAGACAGGTAGATAAACAATATCTCTCCTTCCACTGGCTTATAAAGAATAGAGAGCTCAGCCAGGTAGGCTTTTAGATCTATGAACGCCTTCTCACACTGGTCGTCCCAATCAAACTTGACAGCTTCAAGCATGAAATCCGCAAGGGCCTAGGCCTTGATGGCAGTACGAGATTAGTACTCAATCCCGTATTCGCTTAGCTCCATGGTGCATTTGATCATCCGACCCGAGGCTTCCAGATTGGTGAGAACTCGACCCAGCGGGCTGTTGGTGAGAACCACAATTGAGTGTGCTAAGAAATATGACCTGAGCTTCCGGGCCATTAAGACCAGAGCGTAGGCTAACTTCTCCGTCATGGTGTAGTGTGTCTCTGTATCCTTCAAGAGGTGTCCAAAGAAATAGACTAGGTACTGCACAGTGCCTTCTTCTCCGATAAGTGCAGAGCCCCTTGCTTGCTCAGCCACAGACAGGTAGATAAACAATATCTCTCCTTCCACTGGCTTATAAAGAATGGAGAGCTCATCCAGGTAGGCTTTTAGATCTATAAACGCCTTCTCACACTGGTCGTCCCAATCGAACTTGACTGCCTTTCTCAGAATCTTGAAGAAGGGCAGGGTTTGGTCGCAGACTTGAAGATGAATCTAGATAAGGTTGTAATCCTGCCGTTCAGTCTTTGTACCTCCTTGAAGTTGCGAGGAGAGGGCATATCGAGGATGACCTTCACTTTATCTGAATTGGCCTCGATCCCCCGCTCTGTCACCATGTAGCCTAGGAACCGACCACTCTTTACTCCGAACAAACACTTGGCAGGGTTTAACTTCAGCCGGTTGACCCTCAGGGGGCGAAGGTCTCTTCGAGGTCGGCTATCATATCCTTCCCCTTGTCTGTCTTGACCAGGATGTCATCTACATAAACTTTAATATTCCTCCTGATTTGATGTCTGAAGACCTTGTCCATCATCCGCTGGTAAGTTGCTCCAGCGTTGCGTAATCCGAAAGGCATGACATTATAGCAATATGTGCCCTTTGCCTTTCACAAAGCTGGCCTTTTCTTGGTCTTCCGGGGCGAGAGGAACTTGGTGATACCCCTGGTAGGCGTCCAACATGGAAATAAACTCACAATTAGAGGTGGAATCTACTAGTCTATCTATACGAGGCAGAGGGTAGCAGTCTTTAGGGCAGACTTTATTTAAATCTCGAAAGTCCATACACACACGCCTATTTACCCCTGGGCTTAGGGACAAGCACTACATTAGCTAACCAAGTTGGGAACTAGACTTCTCTTATGTGACCAACCTTCAGCAACTTGGCGACCTCCTCTCTGATAGCCTTGTCCTGCTTGGGCGCGAAATATCTCTGTTCTGCTTCACCGGGCGAGTCCCGGGGGTTACATGCAAGCGATGTGTGGCCAAGGCTGGGGGGACTCCTTTGATCTCCTTGGTAGCCCACACGAACACGTCCTGATGGTTCTGCAAGTAGTCGATCAGACGACTTCTCAAATCCGGCGGGAGATCAGCAACAATCTTTGTTACTCTCCCTTTCTGTTGAGGGCGTATCTGAACTTTTTCACTCTCGACCTCTCTCCATACTTCTCTGGACCCTTCCTCCTTTCTAGGATTGGCAAGGTCAATTTGTAGAGCTTCCTCAGCCTTCAGGTTCTTATGGGCTTCAGATTTGACCTCCCCGCTATAACATCATCAGGAAGCCAGTTGATCCCCCTTGACTTCGGCTACTTGCTCACCCTCCGGGAACTTGATCTTTTGGTGGTAGACTGAGAGCACCGTCTAGAACACGCTGAGGGTTAGGCGTTCAAGGATGGCGTTGTAGGATGAGGGTGCATCCATGACTAAGAAATGAGTCCTCCTCGTCCTCTCCAGCGTGTCATCCCCCAATGACAGGGATAGGGAGATCTGCCCTATCGGCTGCACTCGGTATCCAGTGAAGCTGAAGAGTGGAGTAGAGACCGGTTGCAACTCGCCCTCGTCGATCTGCATTTGGTCTAGGGCCACCTTGTACAGGATGTTTACAGAACTATCTGTATCCACGAAGACACGCTTAACTTCATAGTTAGCTATGCGTGAGAGAATTACCAAGGCGTCCTTATGAGGGGTCTCCACGTCCTCCATGTCATCCGAGCCGAAGGAGATGACGGGACCTCTACGCTGGCCACTACTTGTTCCGATGGAGTAATTCTCCTGCCGCCGAGTATGGGCCTTCCTTGCCCGGTTCGAGTCCCCTCTGGTAGGACCTCCAGAAATCACCCCTACGTGGCCCGAAGGAGGGCCTCGCACAGGAGCCTTGCCCTTCCTGGGGTCTCGCTCAAGGGAGAGAGATTGATAAGGCGCCACCTCCCGACTTCTCCCCTAGACCATGACCGAGACGGCTGCCGGGCTCCTTCCTCTCCTACGGTTGCTTGCGGGAAGACATAAGGCGCCACCTCCCGACTTCTCCCCTAGACCGTGACCGAGACGGCTGTCGGGCTCCTTCCTCTCCTACGGCTGCTTGCGGGGAGACAGACTCCTTCGCGGGGACCTCCGGCGATATCCTGCCTTCTTCCATCGCTTTCGAGGCTTATTTTTCGCTTCCTCCGCCATCCTTTTCTTCAAGGCATGACACTCTTCTGTGGAGTGAATGGTACTACCGTGGAAATCGCAGCACTTCTTCAGTCACTCTGGTTCTCGGGTATCCACTATTTCTACGAGCCTCCTCTTACCAGCCCAGTGATCCTTCCCCGACCGAGAGTCTTTCGCTCGGATCGGTGCTGATGGTTCCTTTCTCTCCGACCGAATCATGGTATGTGATGGAGCCCCGGCTGGCTCTTTGCGACGGGCATACTGCACTTCTTCGACATTGACGTGTTTGACAGAGCACCCTAGCAAGTCATCGAAACTGGTGGGCAATTTCTTCACCAATGACCGGAAGAAGTCCCCTTCGGAGAGGCCCTGTGTGAAAGCGCTGACGAGGATCTCCGACGTAGTGGTTGGCACATCTTGCGCCACTCGTGAGGGTGAAAAGATTCAATGTTGTCTTCTGATATCGACGGATGCTTGCAAAGTTATGTAAGAACGCAATTCTAAACTCCAGAAAAGAGTTTATGGAACCCTGCGACAGTCTTTGGAACCATCTCTGAGCGGCTCCTGACAGAGTGTTTAAGAACACTCGATACTTAACACCATCTGTGTACTGGTACAAAAGGGTCACGTTCTCGAATTTGCAGACATGGTCCTCTGGATCTATCTTCCCATCATAGTCGGCAATTCCGAGCTCGCGGAACTGCTTCGACATGAGATCTTCTACGATGTCCAGGGAGAAAGGAGTGAAAGGTGCCTTTTGGAAGACTTTAGGATCCTCTATCTTCCCTGGTCCCTCTTCTTGCCTCAGGGAGCTTGAATCTATGGAGTTGGCCTTCTCCAAGTCTCCCAGGGAATCCAGCCGGTGTACGGGAATTGCGCCAGCGTGTCCCACCGGTGGTGAGACAGATCTCCGATGGTGGGGATGTGAAGTGGAGATCCTGGGGATCTCGCCTTGCCCAGAGGGCACTCACCGTGAAGCGGCTTGCTCGATTTAGTGTTGTTCGAGCACTCCTTTGACAGCATTGGCCACAAGGCGATCTAGTTCTTCTTTCGTCAAAACGATGGGTTGTCCATCCAGCTCTGCCATCGGTGCTCCTTCTGGCACTTTGATTTGTATTTCCCACAGACGGCACCAAACTTGTTCCAGAAGGAATCGACGCGCACGACCAATCACCAGAGTACAACCCACGAGGATGGTGACGAAAGGAAAGGAGATAACACCCTGAGAGATCAACACGAGTGTTAAGGGGAACACGCCGGAGATTTTTCTGCGGAACTTACTCCGATGCTCAAGTCAGCACTCAAGTCACTTATAGGAAGAGAAATCAAAGAGAAAGTTCTGAGTTTAGAGAGCGTAACCCCCTTACCTGAGGGGTTGAAGTACCTTATATACTTGTAGGCTTGGTCGCACCTCTCTCCACGTTCTCCTCCACATTTCGTACTTGTCGGTTACCTGATAACTCTTAGGTAACGACTCCTGCGATTATTGAGCCTTAATTGTCGCATATAAAGGACAATAATTGTCCGCCACCTTTCCTGACAATAATTATCCGTCACCTTTCCTGAACAAGAAAGGGTAACGATTATTGGAGTCGTGCTATCGGATCTATGACTTCTTGGGCTCTGCTTTCTCGAGAGGGTCTCGAGAAATTTCCTCTCCCAGAAGGGCCTCGGGAGCCTATCTTCCCGGGGAGGTTTCGGGCATACCCCATCCCGAGTTGGTCTCGGGGATCTACCCTCCTGAGGTGGTCTCGATAGTTTGCCTTCCCGAGGAGGTCTCGGAGTCTGCCTTCCCGAGGAGGTCTCGGGAGTCTGAGAGAGTCGTTCAGACTTAGTGGACCCAGACACATAATTTTCTCGTTCCACGTGTCATCTCTGGGATGCTCAACCCCATCAATTATCTCTAACTAGTTAGCATATATATATCACACTCCTGCTCCATTCTCATTATCTTGTTTGCACTAATTTATTGTCCTTTACATCAATTGCAAATGCGATTGCAATATAATGGTGGTGTATATGTGCTTGCTTCTCTTCTCTCATACACGCTTGTATTTATATTGTCCTTTATGAAGCTTAGTTTCCACCTCTGTTTGAATTTTTTGATCCTTTTTCATTGGTCACGGTAAAGATCATAATAATTATTATTTCGCATTGGCTTCAACATTTTGTGTTTCTTCAAACGCACCGTTTCGCTCCTTTAACGATCATAACAAATTGAAGTTGATTAAAATATATCTTCGATCAATTATGTCATAAGAAAAATTAGATGAATTGGTGATATTGTTTATTGAAAAGAAAATAGTTGAATATCTTGATTATACATGTTTAATTGATATTTTTGAGCCAAAATAGAAAGACGGGTTGTATTCAAATTATTATTAGTAATATTTATCTTTTTATTTAATTATATTTTGTAATATTAATTGTTATTTAATTTCATATTTTACTTTACATGTTATAGGCTCACTAAAATCCGATTGCATTGTATTTTTATAGCTAAAATTGAAACAAGACATATTGTATTAAATGATTATTAGTAATATTTATTTTTTTATTATATTTTAAAATATTTATGTTATTCAACTTTTTATTTTACTATACATTTTGTAAGTTCGTTAAAAAAATTTGATCGCACATCGAAAGGAGGACCATATTTTGAAGCGTGTATGAATTTTTAAAATAATAGTAAAACGTTGTAATAAGACTTTTTTTTAAGCTCGACTCTACACTGTTATGATTCAATTGGTGGTCTATTATTTTATATTTTACTATTAATTTTTTAAAAAATATTATAATTTTTAAAAAGGAAAAAATGAAATTGTTTAAGTTGTTTATGTATCTTCTTAAGATAAATGGACCAAAACTCTTATGATTTGCTTTTCTGTTTTTTTTAATTTGGGCTTAAAAAAATATTTGGCTATTGGAATAGTTCGTTAACGACTTGATTTTTTATAAAAAAAACACATGTGAATCGATAGCTTAAAATTGTTGTCCCGGATAATTGAGTCTCGAATCTTAATCGACTTCAATTGACAAGTCAAGTTCCAACCGATCAAATTGAGTAAAAGGGTAACGAATTTGTTAACCCAATTCAGAGTTTAAACTAGATTTGGGTTAGACTTTGTTCTTATATAGGTCTATCTGCATCACTAAGATCTGGAGTTAGTTGCAAGACTTGAGTGACTAAACTAACACAAGTAATATGGGGAAATATGATTGATGGTAGATAAGTAATTTACAATTTTAATAAGTTTATTTGATTATTTAATTTTTTTATATTTATATAGATAGTAAATTTAATATTATAAAAATATTTATTTATAAGTTTAATTTTTTTGATAAAAATAATGTTCATAATTTTATTTAAAATTATTAACTTGCTTAACAAAACAAAATTTCGAATTTAAAATATGGGTAAATTTTCTATACTTTCTTAACATCAAACTTAATTTTTCCTAGATTTTTAAATGAGAAAAAAATTATTCTTATTCTTTGCATACGAATTTTATTTTGATTAACTCTCTAATACATATCGATTTACTTAATTATCCTAATTTTTTATAAGTATAAAAAAATCTAAAATAAAATATAATTCTTGTTAAATTCAATATATTTAAATTAGAATTTAATATATTTATTATCAAATTAAACATGATTCTTTTTCGTTTGTCACAAGGGAACATAAACTCTTATTATTTTTTATAGGTAACAAAAATCTAAAAGGAGATACAATTCCTCCTAAATTTAATATTATTTAATTATAATCAAGTAATTCAATTGAGCATAATTCTTTTTCAAATACTATTTAATTTAATTAAGTAATCCAAAATTCATATAATTGATTAATTAAGTTGAATTGATTGTAAAATTTTTATTAAATGATATTGAATTTAAAATAAATTATATTTTATTTTAGATTTTTTTATTTAAAATTAATATGAATAATTAGATAAATTAGAATATATAGAGTTAGGAGTAAAAAAAAATTTATACTCAGGAGATTAACATGGAAATTGAGTACGATGTTAAGATTTCAAGATAATTTACTATTATATAATAACAGAAGAAGGGGGAAAAAATATATTGGGGGAAAATGACCGATTTGCCAAGCTCCTCGTGAATTGCAGTAATGGACCCGGGGCAAGCAGGGGGGCACCACCTATGACCCCGTCGGTGCCCGTGGGCAGATCGGCGAATCTCAAATCCCGAGACCAGCGAAGGCCATTTTGCGTTTCCACGGGGCCGATCCGCCGCCGCTCCGCCGGATCTTGAGCTCTTCTCCAGATCGAGGTTTGCTTTCCTTTCGCCTCGACTTTCCCCCCTCGTTTTCTGCTAGATATTGCGCTTTCTCGGCTCAAATGGATCTCACATCCTTATTCCAATGCATCGTGTATTGCGTGTCAGGATCTGGATCCTTTAGGCAACTTCTCTCACAGAGTGGATTGTCAAATGCAAGCTTTGAATCTGGGATCACAATAAGAAGGGGTTTGGAATTGGATAGCGAGGATGGCGTGGTTTGGGAATGTGTCTTTGGGCGGCTTCCCGGATTTGGCTGGGGCCGTGTCTAAACTGAGTGAAAGCGTGAAGAACATCGAAAAGAATTTTGATAGCGCTCTCGGATTGGAGGAGAAACATGATGCCAGCGACGATGGTAATAGATTTGTGTTTTTCATCATCATCTCTCGTTCTTCATATTTTTTTAGTGTGTGTGAACATGATGATTTCTTCATTGCCCGAGGCATATCGGTGTAAGTAAAGACAATCTTTCTGCTGAATTTTTGTTCTTATTGTCCTTCAGAATTATTAGCGAACTTTCTCATTTCTCATATATGTGCAACTCATAGGAGATGGAAGTGTTGGTATTCCCCAGCATTATCCCGACGGATTCACCATGCCCCCAGGGTATAGTTTGATTCGGGACGGCGGCCTTTTGGCCGCTGATAATACTGAGTTTTTCATTGAGTTTTTTCACTAAACGTATCAGAGCTCAAAAATATATATATATATATAGAGAGAGAGAGAGAGAGAGAGAGAGAGAGAGAGAGAGGGAGGGCAAAACATAAGTGATGGGTACTTTCTGACCATGCTTAATTTGAATTATTTGGTAAATATGCTTATGCCTCTTCTTTCTACCATATAGAAATTGATTTTTCCAAGTTATGTAGAGTATAGGCTTGTTCCTCATTTAATAAAGAACCCCCGGGCATTTGTTGTTCCACAAGCTACCTGTCATGTACTTCTTCTTCCTGTATAATTTATATTTTTATCCATTAGTTATGAGTTTTGTTTGTCTTCATTTTTATCACAATTAGACATTGTTGAACCATGACATATATGCTTCTTACAATGTTTTAACCATTTGTTTTGCCCATCAGGTTCTGGAAAATGGACATCAACATCAGGTAGGCAAGGCCTTTTTGAACCTATGATGTCCTTTATGGGGCAAAAAGAAGAGGAAAGTGCTTCTGAACAAACAGTACTTGCTGAAATTTCAAAACACCATTTAACAGCTGAAGAACATGAAATGGCCTCAAGCGTTTCATCATCTTTACCCATCAATGAACCAACTATTTCTGAAAAGGGACATGAAGATTCTATAACTAAAGATACTGACATCATTCCTACTAATGCCAACAAAATGATTGAAGAACCTCAAAGCCTTGACGTGAACAAAGGTGTCGAACCAAATGATTTGGAAGCTGGAACAGGGACTTCGTTGTCTAGAAACAAGGAAGAAGAAGATTCATCATCTATTTTCCAACAGAAAATGTATGGCGACATCCAAGCTAATGATAACTCAAGACCAGAAGATCCTTCACAACCAATTACTGACAGCATAGAATTAACTGTCAGCAATGTACTACAAAAACCTGAAGAGGCACGTCATGTACTAGATTCACAGGGAGCTGATGTCATACAGGAGACTAAAGCTGACCATCTTCTAGATAAAGTGTCTTCTGAACATTCTGAAGTACTTTTTGCCCCAGAAAACCTTGGCAAAGAAACCTCCGTTGCACTTCCTGTTAGTGTAGAGAAATACGATCATGTCAATGAACCATCATATGACAATGTTCTAGTTGCAATCCATACTGAGCAGGATCATGAAATGGCATCTGACTCAGTATCTCATGATTCCAATGCATCTCCCAAGCCATTAAAAAACTCCAAGGAAACAGATGATGAACATGAGAATGCCAAGCCTTCAGTTATTTCATCAGATAATGCATTACGTTCAGTGGATCAGCCAGGAGAAATAGAGAAGGTAAAACAGGAAATGCGGATGATGGAATCTGCATTAAAAGGTGCCGCTAGGCAAGCCCAGGTAATAAAATTTCAGGCAATTCAGTTTAAGTAATGTAGGATTATGGAAATGCCAACTTATGCAACATTACTTCTATATGGTCAAGAGGTCCTTTGTACCATGACATAAAGTTTGTCACCCTTGTACTTCCAATAGCAAAACTCTAAGTTTCTTGTTATTGTTTGGTCTATAACTGGAGGTTAGTTGGCTATGATCTGTGGCTTTCTAAAATAGTATCATCTTGAATTTTGGATTGTTGATTTTTTTTAACTGTAACAATCTTCTTCTGGTATTGTAGTACGATATTAGTTTCTTACACTTATTAATATTGCTTAACATTTTATCTGCATGACTTTGCAGGCTAAAGCTGATGAAATTGCTAAACTGATGAATGAGAATGAACAGTTAAAATCTGTTATTGAGGATCTAAAGGTAGCTAAGAAACTAGTATATGTTGTTTTTACTACTGAATATAGTAGATTTCACAAAGGTACCTTTGAAGTTGGTGTGGTTTGTTGGAGCTTGCAATATCTTAAAAATTATTATTACAAATGCAATTATACATATGCATTCTTTTGCAATATATAAAATGTTGTGCCTCTGTTTTGTTTGTCTCTTGAGTCTATGTTGTAGACTCTTCTTATTCATAGAGTTAATGCTTGCATGTAAATTTTGGAAAGGTCACCAAGAGGTTTCTGCTTTTCCTGTGTCATTTAGAAATGTAATTGAATGTATGTAAGCTGGGATTTCAATGCTTTTAAAGTGTTGCATGATAATGGGTTGTATAATTTCTCAGTAAGAAACATCCATACTTGTAAACACTAAATGGCTTGTCCATAAGTTTGCATGTTTTCAACTTTGAGATCCAACACATGGGGAATTCTGTTAGTTTCTGCATATACAGTTTTTACTTGTGTTTTTGACATGGTTGTTCTCTTCTTTATTTGTTTCTTACTGAGGGATTGTAACTTTGTTCCTTGTTTTGGTTAAAATGCCTTGTCATTTGATTCTAAGTTTTTGTTATTTTCACAGGGGAAATCAAAAGAAGATGAAATAGATGCATTACGAGATGAATATCATCAAAAGGTGTCATCTCTTGAAAGAAAGGTGCAATTAACACATTACACTTCCTGCTTTTTTTATGTTACCGTGTCATCTCTCTATATCTCACTGGAATATACAATTCACATTGACTTGATCTGGGTATTTCAACTATGTGTTCCATCACTTGAATGTGTTGCCTCTATTAGTTCGTGTAACATTTGGATAGAGGGATTTGGAATTTAACTTCTGTCCTGTGTCCTTATCGTTGGATTGATTACAATGTAAAACCAAAACCATTTTTATTGTTCTCGTAGGATAGGAATCTCTGTTTGAAACAATTATAGGTTTAGACTGTCCTGTCTTATTGCATGATGTATAAACCTGGATATAAACCATGGACCTAAGTATGGTGGTTAGTGCTGCAATATGACATGTATAGCCATTCAAATATAAGATAGTATCGAGGAAGACTAATCAATAATGATTGCAGAAGAAAGCAAAAGGGTACATAGTTGGCAGTGGGAAGTGGGAACAATTACTGGAGGATTCTGATCAGCTTAGAAAGCATGACCAATATTTGAAAATGATTAGTAAAGGTTAATTGTTTTCGCTGATCACTGCTACTGTTATGGCATACTATGTTAATTCAACTCAGGTAGGAGTACCCTTTACACAGGTGTGAATTTTCAGCATGGTTGTTTCTAAAAATTCTCATATGTGATCAATAGGGGACAAAGAGTTCACATGTAGTGTCAGTATACGACACTGGTATGGAGTATTAACCATCTTAATGTCCATGATATGACTTTGTGGAAAATAACAATGACTTATTCTTTCAGTTTCTGATTCACATATCTATATTAACCATCTTACTATCCATGATACGACCTTGTCGAAGACAACAATGGCTTATTATTTCAGTTTCTGATTGTCTTGATGCTATTGCACACCAAAACATATTTTGACATTGTTACAATTAGAAAGTGTTTTTCAATGTTAGGTATTACACGCACAATATCTTCAAATTTTAATTGTATATATATTTTTTTCATAGAAAGATGACCTTTAACAACCTCTTACAAAGTAAGGTAAGGCTGCGTACAATAGACCCTTCCCTAGGACCCCGCATGGCAGGGAGCTTCATGCACCTAGGTTGTCTTTTTTTTTTTTTTATAGAAAGATGACCTTTCCTTGGAAGAAAATTTTCTAGCTGCATCCAGGATATCAGATTCTTATGTGTTTGTTCATCATCTTCTTAATTTTTTACTTCTCAGTGAATACCAAGTGTGTGACTTGTTTAGTTGCCTTCTGGCAATTTACATTGCTTCTATTGGTAGAGAGTCCACGATATCAATCATCTACTTCTAAAAGTTCAGTTAAAGGGTTAATGTAGCAGCAGTGGATTTTGAAGTTACTAGAAAGGATAAACTAATTGAAATTAATATATGAGAGCAATTAAGTGTTCCTTCAATAGATGATAAAAGGAGATAAAATAGGCTGAGATGGAGGTGACATGTTAAAGGCGACCGGTAGATTTATATTTAGAAGAGTTGAATCAATTTGAGTGGAAGGCGTGAAGGTAAAAGGAGACCAAGAAAATCTCCTTCAGGCTCTAGGTCTTATCTCTTGTATTACATATTAATGAATTATCTTGGTTCATGTAGTCACATATTAATGAACAATCTTGGTCCATGTATTCACATATTAATGAACTAGCATGCTTTCTCTCTTGAGTCTTGCCGCTGAAATAAAATAAATCTTCTGTGCACCATAACTTGTTCAATAATGCCAATTTTTTTTTGCAGGTTTATGCACTCACCAGAGAAAGGGATACATTAAGGAGAGAACAAAGCAAAAAAAATGATGCTGCTGCTCTTTTGAAAGAGAAAGATGAGATAATTAGTCAAGTTATGGCCGAAGGTATATCATAAATAACTTTTCTTGCTTTCAGCGGAGTACTGCAATTTCAGTAACCTTGCAGTTGGAGCTCTAAATGGATTTAGTAAATCATGCTTTACCTTGCTCAAACTCACTTGAAGAATCCTGACAGAGAATGACTTTGACACAACTAAATTTTAGCCCATGCTCAACTTGCTCAACTTATGTCAAGCTTTACAGTTGTTTTGTTGCTAAATTAGCTTAGCTTCAGCTTGGCTTCTTTGTGTTGCAAAATATGCTGGAGTATGCAAAATGTGCTTAAGTTCTTCTAAACTTAAAATCTTAGTTTTTGTTTTTTTTCCTACACAATTCAATCATTGAGCGAAAGAAATATATATCAATATGATTTCTTCGTTTTTGAGAAAAGTTAGCTAAAGCTAAATGCCTAAGTCCATTTCAATGAATTGAAATGGAACAAATTGTATAAGAGAATTTTAAAACAAATGATAAAAAAGAAAACCTGTCTATATCAAGGTTCTAAAATTTGCTAGGCGCTAGTCGGGCGCTAGACTAGCGCCTAGCGCCTTGGCCGCCTAGGCGGGGATTAATCGGCGCTAGGCGGATTAATCGGTATCAACATAAATTACATAATTAACATTATAACATAATAGATCACATATTATAATTCCAAGTCCAACAAAATAACATCAAATTTAAAATGAGTTTAAACTTTAAAATTGCATAACTAATAAAATATCATAGTCACTCAAAACACAAACTCAAATTTAAAATGAGTTCAAACTTCAACATTACAGTAATAGAATTTATTCTACTTCTTCTTCTCCATAATTTTCAACAACTTGGTCTTTATCGGACACAAACTCAATATCATCATTGTGTTCCTCCTCTTCTTCTTCAGATTCAAAATCATCTTCATGAAGTTCTCTTACTCTAGAGCTTCTTCGGGGTTGTAGATTTTCATCTGCTCCACTTGCTTCATCAACCAGTTGCCATGTGAGCCCAGAACCTAGTTCAACTTCATCATCTTCCCCACCATCCACAATTCAACCTTGTGCATTTGAAGCATCTTTTGCAAGAAAGACATCGACATTTCTTTCTTTTTCTCTTTTTTGTTTGTTCAACAATCTAGCATTAAATTGGACAAATACTAGATTGTTCAATCTGTTGACATCCAACCTGTTTCTTTTCTTTGTGTGAATCTAAAAAAAAGAGTAAATATTAAAATTAGTAACATGAATATAATAATATATACTTGACTTTAATTAAAGAATAAAGACTTAAAGTTTAAAACTTACTCCTTCAAATGTACTCCAATTTCTTTCACACCCAGATGCACTTGTAGTTAATGAAAGTATCCTCAATGTCACTCTTAGCAAGTTAGGTGTGTGAGCGCCGTATGTACTCCACCATGCACATGGATCAAATGTATCATCATTTTTTTCACATGCTTTTGCTGCCAGTGTTTTTCCAAATAACCCAGTCTTGTCTCTATATTTTGTAAATTCCTTGTTAATAATTGTATCTTGTAGATCCAACTCATTCGCATGCAAAATTTCTATACATTCAAAAATCCCCATCGCAACCTCCTCATAAAGAGCAATAGAACTATCTTTATAGTAAAAATAGGGATTCAGTAAAAAAGCAGTGGTATGCAATGATGTATCAAGTCTATCCTTCATTTTTGATTCAATAATTGCTATAATAGGCTGATAATTTGATTCCACGTTGTTCAGGGCAACCTTGATATCTTCTTTAGCTTGAAGAAGCTCCCCATATAGAAACCCCATCGATGGCTTTCTATCTCCATCTACCGATCGAAGAACTCTAACCAAAGGAGCAAATATTTTCAAACAAAGTGTCACACCGTTCCAAAAACTCATGCTCATCACAGTAGAGTAAGCCAATTTCCCTTTATTTGTCTTTGACCATTTACATGTCTCCCACATATCACTTGTAAACATGGCCCTTAAACTTGCTTTTTTTTCAATCAAACTTTGCAATGAGAGAAAATTTGATGCAAACCTAGTAACTCCTGGCCGGACTATGTCTCTTTTCTTCGTGAAACTTCTCATCAATGACAAAGTCTTATGGTGAGCATAAATAAAAATAGTAAAAGATTTGGATTGGTCAATAACCTTTTTATATCGTGGAAGTTTGCCAATACTTTCAAGCATGAGATTAACAGTGTGAGTTGCACATGAACTCCAAAAGATACCAGGTCGTTTTTCTTTCATCAATTTAGTTGCAGCCATATTGTTGGTGGCATTGTCTGTTACAATCTGAACAATATTCTGAGCTCCTACTTGTTCAACACACTTGTCAACATACTCAAAAATAAATTCAGCTGTATGTGCCTCATCTGAAGACTCCTTGGACTCTAAAAATGTAGTACCTTCCTTGCAATTAACACACAAATTTAAGATACTTCTTCTTTTTCTATCACTCCATGCATCTGTCATGATCGAGCATCCATTCTTTGCCCATTCTTCTTCATGTTTCTTCAGCAGTTGTTTTGTTCTTTCAACTTCGGCTTTTAACAGTGGTTCCCTTAGTTGATATTGAGTTGGAGGCTTGAATCCTGGTCCAAATTGACCCACTGCTTCCATTAATTGCTTGAAGCTATCATTATCAACGACATTGAATGGGATTCCATTTTCATAAACCCATCTCCCAACATATTGTTGAACTTGCTGAGTTCTCTCCTTAAAAAGAGCCTCATTTATATTTTTTTGGCGAAGCACTTTACTCCCACTTGAACTTACATTCTCTGGAGCAATTGCTGATGCAAATCTATCTATGGGGCCAAGAGGAAGAGGTTTTTTAGATGGATCTATCCCTTCAATTTCAGAACCTTCTTCTTCATCAGGAGAAATAGTCATCTCTGCTCTACAACTTTGTTCTTCCATTATTTTGTTGTTCTTTCTGTTCCTGCCTTCTAAAATAGCCTGTTTGCACTTGTTTTTATCTTCTTGAGATGCTTTTCGACAACCAGATACATTTCCAGGTATATTTCCAATGTGCTCCTTAATCCTGTATACTCCTCCCGACATTATTTTTCCACACAACTTGCATTTAATTTTGTTGAGGTTCTTAGAATCAATCAACATCCCAAACTCCCATCCAATATCATTTGACTTTCTTCTAAGAATCCCAGATTCAGGTTGAGTAACTGATGCTGTCGAAGATGGATTACTTGCCATTGTAGAGCAGAAATAACCTGAAAAATAATTTAAAAACAAATTTTAAATAACCTGAAATAATTTAAAAACAAATTTTAAATAACCTGAAAAAATTAAAAAATGATATATAAAATATAAAATTTTAAATATAAATTATATATAAAATATATTTTTTTAAAGTTTAAATATAATTTTTTGAATAAGAATATGATTTATAATTAATAAATATGATTTATAATTTATAATTTCTATTTATTTAAGGAAATGTTTAAAATTTTAAATAAAATAAAATAATAAAATTAAAAAAAAAACAGCGCCGGCCAGGCTACTGTCGGCGCCGCCGGACGCGTCGCGGGAAGCGTCCGGCGGAGTCGGCAGCGTCGCCGGAGACTTCCGGCGGTGCCGGATGTCTCCGGCGTCCGGCGGCGCCGGACGCTTCCCGCGACGCGTCCAGCGGCGCCGAAAGCGTCGCGGGACGCTTCGAGCGGCGCCGGACGCGTCGCCGGAGCCATCCGACACCGCCGGAAGATTCCTGCGATGCTTCCGGCGCCGCCGGAAACGTCCCTCGACGCTGAAAGCGTAAAAAAAAAAAACTAAACTCATACCTGCGGCGTGCGATACCGGAGGAGACAGCGGCGAGCGAGACCGGAGGAGGCAGCGGCGACAACGAGCAATTCCAGAGGAGGCGACGGAGGTGTGGGAGGTGGCAGATGAATCACAACAAGAGGTTTAGGGTTTAAAAAAAAAAGAAACAAATCGCGATCCAAATCGCGATCCCGCAAACCACGCGACCACGCGACGATTCGACTTCGTTGCGTCGCGCCGCCTAGGCGCCGCACAGGGCGCCTAGGCGGCCCCTCCGCCTAGCCTGGCTGCGGAGGGGGAATCCGCCGCGGTCCGTTGGCGTCGAGCGGCCAGGCGGCGCCTAGGCGCCCGCCTAGCCTGAATTTTAGTACACTGGTCTATATATAATGTGTGTCACTAGTTCTAGGAACCACAATTCATTTCAAATGCATTATTTTTTTTATTAAGAGAGGTGCAAATTTTCATTAACATAGCTTAGGTTTATTTATGAATTTGTATGTCTCAATAAAAAATCTTAAAAGGTTTATCTCTGTCTATTTGGAAATACAATTTTTGTTAAACTTATTTGATGACTATATGTCAGAAATGCTTTTCCTACTTCAATATTTATTGCTTAATGATAATAATCACTTTATCAGTAAATTCAATGTTTTTATTTCCTTATCTGAAGTAGAATATGACAATAGGACAGTTAGATTTGTGACCACTCCAAAGAAGTAAATTTATGGCATTAACATGACGTAGGGTATGTGTTGGAGACTTCATTAGTGGAGAAAGGAGATAATAATTACCAAATTTGCCTTGGGATTCTTGCTATCACAGTTAGGGTATGGCTTCGCAATAAATGCTCTTTTCCACAAATGATAACAGTTATGTGTGTGTGTGTGTGTGTGTGTGTGTGTGTGAAGTAGAATATGACAATAGGACAGTTAGATTTGTGACCACTCCAAAGAAGTAAATTTATGGCATTAACTTGACGTAGGGTATGTGTGTGTGTGTGCGCGTGCGCGTGCGCGTGCGCGCGCGTGCGCGTGCGCGTGCGCGTGCGCGCGCGTGCGCGTGCGCGTGCGTGCGTGAAACTAAAATAGAAAATTAGATTCAGAGAATTTTAATTTATTGAACGGGCACTTAGTCACCTTAACATCAAGCCATATATGTAGATCTCTTTTAATTAAGTAATATATTCTTTGATTATCCTGGCTGGATATGGTAATTTATATCTTTGCGGAGAATGCCAAACTCAACTACCTTCCTGGTTGACTAAGAGATATTCTTAGTGGTAGGCTTTCTAACTCAGCTAGCTGATTTTTCCAGCATTTGTAATGTAAACAAACTCATAAATCAAGAAGTTTTTAAACAATCCCATAGGTAAACAAACCCTTGATACTTGTCACGGCTAATGTTTTGGATTAACAAATATCATCTTTGCACCTGCAAATATCCACTAATTACTTCATTGCCATGGCTTACCTTTTGTTATAGGTGAAGAGTTGTCAAAAAAGCAGGCTGCTCAAGAAGCAACTATAAGGAAACTAAGGGCGCAGGCTAGGACTATATGTTTTGATTATTTATTCTGCTAATCATTACTATTTTGCAATCTTAAGATGTGTTTTCTGTTTGGTGATGCTCTTTTGGTACCAGATTCGGGAGCTTGAAGAAGAAAAACAAAGACTCAATTCAAAGCTCCAGGTAATTTAGCATGGCTTCCCTGTTAACCTAAATTCAAACTAAAATATTCTTTTTCACATGTTAATCATTTCCTTCTTTTTACTGAAATTTCTAAGCTTTCACACTCCAATATCTAATTGTGTAATCTTGCTATCTTTGACACCATAGTTTAATTCTACTAAATCTGCACTACGAGTTGTGGACTAGTAAAAGAGATTTATTGGCTTTGATGAGCTAACCATTGTATAGAGTACCGAGCCGTGCCCCTTGACACACCTGAAAACTATTGGGCGATATGAGATTGACACATGAAACTTGCTGGCATGGGGTAAATGACTCTATGTTGCCCATACCACATGGTTATTCCTGTAGTTGGTCACTTATGGTCTTAATCAACATGTGTGATCCAGGCTGAGACGTGATAGAAAGAATGAAATTCAATTTCTTCTTTCAATCACCAAGGGGTGGGAGATCAAAGTATGGAGCTATAAATAGAGAGGAGGGGTTGAGGGAGATTACTAGGCAGCAGCAATGATGGGTAAGCGGAGGGCTACCAACAACACTGTGGAGGCATCAGAGCAGCAGCGAATCTGAGGCTGCGCACAAAAGAATTTGGTAAGGACTGGATAAGTTTCTTAGGAAAGAATGATTCTGGTAGTATATTTGAGGATGTCAACTTAGTTTAACTTAGACGAGAGCTATGTTACTCATTTTAATCCCTCTCCTATTCTCCTTCCAGTCCTATACATATCGCTGCTTAGTTAAGAGGGTGACGGATTTTCTGTCTAAAATCACTACAGATGGAAATGGGAACATTGCTTTCACAATCTTGGTCAACCCTCATTCTTGTAAAATTATCTGATTAGCAAAGTTCCATTTAGTTGTCTAGAATAAGTTTCTGCAATTAATTGCCTGTTATATTTCCATTAGCTTTCCATCAAGTTGCTGAATGCGGTCACTTATTTCCTTCATCATCTGAAAGGTGTAAAAGCAGATTATATCTCCAAACTTTATTTCATTCCTAACTTATGCCTTCTCTAGGTTGAGGAGACAAAAGTAGAAAGTATGAAGAGAGATAAGGCAGCTACTGAGAAGTTGCTGCAGGAAACCATAGAAAGAAATCAAGCAGAACTTGCTGCTCAGAAGGAATTTTATACAAACGCACTTAATGCAGCCAAAGAAGCTGAAGCCTTAGCAGAGGCACGAGCTAACAGTGAGGCCAAGGTCGAACTTGAAAACCGCCTGAAGGAAACAAGTGAGCGTGAAGCTATGTTGATTCAAACGCTTGAGGAGTTGAGGCAGAGTCTGACTAGAACAGAGCAGCAGGTTATTGTTACCGTTCAGCAGCTAGTGAAACTCTTTTACATTACTGTGCTGACCTTTTGATTTCTTTGCTTTTTCTTTATTTTTTTTGCTTAAATATGATTATTATAGGCAGCTTTTAGAGAAGAAATGCTGAGAAGGGATATGGATGATCTTCAAAAACGCTACCATGTATGTCAGGCAATATCAAATAATCCATGAATGGATTGGTGCCTTTTACTAGTCAGTTCATTTTCTGAGACTTATTGCTTTTATCTTGTCATATCTCCAGGATAGTGAACTCCGCTACACTGAAATGATCACTCAAGTTCCTGAGTCAACTCGGCCACTTCTAAGGCAGATTGAAGCTATGCAGGTTTATTTCTGCGGAATCATCCTGCTTGCTTGTTTGGATTTTTCTTGTTTTTCTCTACTACACAATGTGACTCTCTGTAGTTGAATTTTTTTAATGTTTATTAACTTAAACTTTAACAGGAGACAGCTGCTAGAAGAGCTGAAGCCTGGGCTGGTGTGGAAAAAGCTCTAAACTCTCGTTTGCAGGTTAACCTTGAACATTTCTAATGCCTTCAACTTGAATTATGGAAGGTTTTTTCCCCTTCTACATGCTTTTTAAGGATCGCCTACGATGAGATTGTACTAATAGAACCGCCGAGGATAAGAATATTACATTTTTTTTATCAGAAATATAAATTTTAAGAACTTTGCAAACATGTAGAAACTCATAAGTGATATTTGTTGGATATCTTACTAGTTCTTGTTTCTCCTTAGACATCAAAACCAATTGAAATAGTCAAACCTCTATGCCGGAGCTTTTTAGATGCCTTTCAGATTTTTGAATGGAGTGAATGTTACTGAGATTATTTGCCTGATAGACTAATACAGCAATGTAGGTTACTGAGGTTCCTGGTTATAATTCACAGGAGGCAGAAGCCAAAGCTGCCGCTGCAGAAGAAAAGGAACGAACCCTAAATGAACGTCTATCTCAAAACTTATCTCGGATTACTGTTCTTGAGACACAGGTTTGGCAACATTTTATTTTATTATATCTTTTTTGAAATTTTTATTCTTTCTGTTTTTTTTTCAATAAATAAAGTCGAGCATATTACTAATTATTATGTCGAATGTTCAGATTGCTTGTATCAGAACAGAGCAGACACAACTGAGTAGGTCACTTGAAAAGGAAAGGCAAAGGGCATCTGAAAGCAGACAAGAATATCTAGCAGCAATGGAAGAAGCTGCTACACAAGAGGGCCGTGCCAGGCAATTTGAAGAAGAACTCAAGGAGATTAGAAGTAAACACAAAAGGGTATTACAAGATGAGGTGGTTCACAGAGAACTTCTGGAAAAGGTAATTTGTATTGTGGTCTACTATCATAGTTTCCCTTTAGTATGAATCAAGTCAGTTGGATGCCAAGATAGTCAATTTTTTTAAATGATCATGTATCCAGTGTATTCTCATATGGCTATTATTGCTTAAAATTTTACTACTGATTTTTAAACACCATCATTGTCATCATTGTGATGCCATGTCTCTTCTTTGTGGCTGGTTACATAAATCTTATCCCTCCATTCCATTGAGCCCTGTTCTTTGATTCCCAGAAATATTCAAATCAATTAATCATTTAATGTATTAATGTTATTTAATTTCTATCCACCCCTTGTATATTGCACTCTAATATATTCAACTCCTCTAATCATATAATCTAGTGATCATCTTTGATTATGTTTGTGCTATCTCAATCTATTTTCTCTCATTTTATCATCAAGGTTACTACTGTTTTTAAACAATAAGAAAAGATAAAGACACTCTGAATGGACAATTATATAAATTGCCTTCTATTTAGTTACATACCTTACATGTGAATGCCAACAATATACACACAAATTAATTTAGCAAAAATGAAAATGTTAAGACGGACACAGTTGATTGGATCAGAGGGGAAGGTGGATAGGGTAAAGGGATACTAGAGGAAGGTTTAAAGTTTTATTCAAAGCTGGGGTAAAATGGGGTGTATCGACACATGGCGACAGTGGAGGTAGAACCAAGGAGGAGGAACGTGGATAATAAATACTGAGGAAAAGAAGAGGGATCTTATTATCATATGCCTTCCACCTCATGTGCTGGAGGCAGAAGACACCTTTGCTCATTTTGGACGAAAAGCACAAACAAAGAAGACAACTTGGGTTGCATTCTATTGTCTCAATACATTCCACTGTCTGGTTGGTTGGTCAAATTGTGAGCCCAAGGCAATTTGATTTAAATATTAGCAGTGATATAGTATCGCAGTAAGTTCAATTGAGGAATAACATCCACTTAACCTACCTCAAATTGTTGGGACTAATGATGAGGATGATGTGTTAACTCTTTCAAGTTTTGGCAGAGTTTGTTGTGATGCTCTTCACAGTTGCATGTCCTCTCAACCATATATTTACTATATTTTTTTTTACCATCCTTTCCTTATTTGTAGCTTATTTTATTGTTTTCATTCACCAGTATTACAAGTCTCTTGGCCACTTGCATTTTAATTAACTAAATAAGTATTTGTTAACATATTATAAAACTGATTGCCTAAACCTTTACTGGAAGTCTGCACTTGAAGAACTCAGGCTTGGCTTGGTAAATCTTTTCAGTATATGTCTTCTTGGCAATCATCACTTCACCTATATGTTTTACAGATTAGGTTGAATTTTCATTTCGATGTTTGAATTTTGGCAGGAGCTTGAGAGGGTAAGAGCTGCCAAAGATGAACTGGAAAAAACTGTTTCCCGTGAATCTACTGCAGTTGCAAATCAAAATACAACCAGTAAATCTACTATTGTCTTTTCTTTTTTGGTGCTCAATTGATTTTAAACTTAATGCCTCTTACTAAAGCCTCTTACTTCTATATAACAATTGTTTAAATCTTCTTCATTCTATTGGTACATCACAGAAAACTTATCGGTTAGGAACCTTTCAAGTGCTGGGAGTTCTGGCAGCATGGAAGAAAGCTTTTTCTTGCAAGCATCCTTGGACTCATCAGATAACCCTTTCTCAGAGAGGAGACAATCTGGGGAAGCAACAGTTTCTCCATATTTTCTGAAGAGCATGACACAGAGTGCATATGAAGCATCATTGCGTCATAAGGATGGTGAAGTTGCATCATATATTTCACGCTTGGTATGACAATGCTGACACTGGTTGGTAATAATAGATATTCCTCTTGTAAAGAGTTAATTTCTATGCTTATTAAATTTCATTCTTCAAAGAGTTTTGATGCAGTGAGCCTCTCATACTACATGTCTGTCTGGTTTTATTTGCTACTTCTCCTGATGTCTAGTTAGATGTATTTTATTCGCTGAGAGTGCGCTAGGGTATAAAATCGTGGCATTAGGGAACCATTATGATTATCTGCAATATCATTGAGAAATATAAGGATCGTCTTTCATCATAGTCAGTTCAGAACATAGATATTTATATGGAGCTTCCAAACCATTAAAAAAAAAACAGTGCATTAATATTGCTTGTTTGAAATGCTTGTCCTTGATTATACTATTCTCTTGCCTTGTTGTAGATGGGTATAATATGTGTGTTTTTAGAAAAAAATATATTTCTGGTTGTTTCTCTTTCATGTTCAATATATTGGTGACTCTTTCTCAATTCCTTATGGACCTATTTAATCTATGCTTGGATCATGTTTGTAGGCTTCGTTGGAATCTATTCGCGATTCTCTTGCTGAAGAACTAGTCAAAATGACAGAGCAGGTTGTCTTCCACAGTGCTCGTATTTTAAATCACATAATAATTTTTCTATTGCCTATTCCTGATAACAATGCTGGATTGGTGTCGTAAGCAGTGCGAAAAGCTGAGAGCAGAAGCAGCAACTTTACCTGGGTTAAGAGCAGAGTTAGAAGCACTGCGGCGAAGGCACTCAGCGGCACTGGAACTAATGGGTGAACGCGATGAAGAGGTATGCACCCTCAATCACCTTCATCAAAATTACAACCTCAAAATTGAAGACCAAGCTTTCTCAATTCAGATAAGTTGATTTCGACATAAATGATTTTGATCTGGAACCTTTTAACAGTTGGAGGAACTCCGCGCTGATATCATCGACTTGAAGGAGATGTACCGAGAACAAGTGGATTTGCTCGTGGACAGGGTAAATCTAGTTCAGTAGTTGATTCTTGCTTTGGGTATAATTTCAACACTAACAGAAATAAAACCTACTGTGACAGCTTCAGACAGTAAAGGCTCAGGAGCCATGATCTGTTTAGTGATGCAGAATTTTCCCTGCCCCTACAACTGTAATCAAGTTTTGCTGTAGCGTGGAATTCAGAATGGAATGTGAAGTTGAATTGCCATATCGATTCATAATTCTTATTGTTAGAGAGATGTTTTTTTGTTGTATAGGTTTTTATAGCAAAGGAGCACATACTGTTTCCTTGTAGATCTTTATTGCTCTGGAGCTTTGCCATTGATCAAACTAGAGAGTTGATTCTGAAATAACTATGTGAATGCGTTATTAGGATTAAGTATATGTATATATATATATATATTTCAGTAGAATTAAGTTCACATGTAAAATCTAAAAAAAAAAATTTAAAATTGCCCCGTCGACCATTCTTTGCAGATATATGTAAAGTTAAATTCAACTTACTTGGATTAGGTATTTCCTTTTCTTGTCGGTTGCTGATTGGGGCACGTGTCCATCGGACCCAATCTGCTTAATATTAATAAAAAAAATCGAAGGATCAATTAATTAATGATATTTCACTAAATTGGGAACTTACGACGTCAAGCCGTATCCTTATCTCCGCCGTTAGATTCCCAAACCACGTTGCCCGTTTCTAGCCACCTGCCTTAGCCTCCGAGAGCGACGCGTGCTGCGCTTGCCTCCCTAACCGGCCGTTCTTCCTCCTCCTTCCACGTCGAAATGCCACACCGAAACCATTAAAATGAACGTTACGGAATGATGGTTACCAACTATTTACCCGGTTTTTTTTAATCCAGTATCCAATTCTTCTATCGGATTAATCTAGGATGATCAATATTCGATTCGTTTTTCGTTGGAGGTAAAAATTCCTAAAATATGTCACAGCTGAGAATATTTATCCGAGTCTAATGGGATGGACGGATAAAATATGGAAAACAGTCCATTATTCCGTCCCGTGCCTGGAGCCGTCCAGAGTCCTGCGGCTCCCCACGCCTTACCTATGCCGCTTGTGATTGGAACTGCGTGTGGGGCCCAACTAAAAGGATAGTAAGGCGGTGGTAAATGTATCGGTCGTTGTATCACCCCTCAAAGGTTCCAGAGAGTTTCGTATGCGGACACATCGATGTCGACGGGCAACACCCAAAGCGGTCCGCGCCTAATCGTTTGTATAAACACCGTCCCGCAGTCGTTCCCCTTCGCATTCCCAATCTGCCACGCACTCGATCGCAGTTTCTTCGAGCCCTAAATCGTCGCGTTTCATCTCGCAGCATGCAACTCCGACTCTCCGCCCCCTCCGTGGCCGGGTGCGTCCTGGTCACTGGTGGCGCAGGCTACATCGGCAGCCACACCGTGCTGCAGCTCCTCCTCGAGGGGTGCTCCGTCGTGGTGGTGGATAACCTCGAGAACTCCTCTGAGGTCGCCATCCAGCGCGTCGCGGAGCTGGCCGGCGAGTTCCGCAAAAATTTGACCTTTCATAAGGTAACTGCAGCAATTTCGGCACTGGGTATGGTTCTACGTTTGCGGATTGTTGATGCATGTCTTTTCTCAGATGTATGAACTTTATAATATTTGAGCGTTTGTTTGATCGTCATGTTTCATTTTTCTTTCTTTCCGTGAATCCTGGAGCAAAATCGTTCCTAGTTGCTTGGCTGGCGTGAGAGCTCATATCTATGTGGGGCCAATCAACTTCAATATAGCATTACTTATAATACGAGAATCAATCCTAATCAACAACATATGAATCCTGATGGAGGCTTTGCCACAGGGCAGTCTCCTCGACACATAATTTTCTTAGACAAGTGTATTTGGATACAAATTGTAGCAACTTATCTAGGTGAGAAAATTAACTTTTTAAGGTTCAACCACTACCCCAAAATGTTTAATTGCTCATATTAATAGCTCCCGTCAAGCTTATCAACATTTATTACAATTTTTCATGTAAGACTAATCTAATAGCTCCCCACCTAAGCTTATAAACATTTTTTTTTACAATTTTTCATGTAGGACTATATTTAATTGTTTTCAGTAACCTTAAAAGGTCTTTCCTTTTGTTAATCGTCAGCAACTTTTCAAAGAGATAATATATGTGATAGATTTTCACCAAGAATTTATATTCAATAATCTGCAATCAAGAGAAACTGACTTTCCTGGAGGTGGCAATTTCCCTTGATTTATGTTTAGGATCCTTTTACTTTGTTTTTCTGATGAAAGTTTAAAGAAACATTAGATTACCTAATCTGTTTTTGATTGTATTTGATTGCTAAACATGCAAATTCTTATGCAGATTGATATTCGGGATAAAGAGGCATTGGAAGAAATTTTTGCATCGACCAAGTAAGTCTTAACTATCATTTTATCATCATATGTAATTGCAGGTGCATACCTGCTTATTTAGCCTTATAAGTTTATAACGATGTTATTGGTTCTATTTATGCATTTCCTTCTTTTTTTTTTTTTTGTAAATACTGTTTTAAGTCAAATCTATTGGCATTCACAAAGTGGCATTTTATGGTTAGCACAAGTTTGTGTAGGATCGTGTAGGCCTGCTAGAGGGGGATGAATAGCCTGCAAAATTCAAACACAATTCTTTTGCAAACTTCTTTAGCAAAGATAGAGATTCGTTAAGCATAAGTAAATAACATCAACAACTTAAAAGAAAACGAAACTCCGAGTTTTCCTTGGTTTGCAACCTGGGTGGTTGCTAATCCAAGACATTGAAAGTTCTACTATCAATCTCCTTTAACGAAGGCGGAGAAGCCTCTTACACTCGTTGAAAGCATAGAATAAAATTAGAAAACTGATACAAGTTGTTCTACTAATTTTGAGCCAAAAGGACTCTGTTTATAGAGTCTGCAAAAGTTATCTTGTTGCTGAAGTGGCACTTCCTGAGCGCCTGTGTTTGTTGGGGGCGCCTGAGTTGGGTCAAACTTTATCCGTGTCGCAACGACTGTGAAAACGGCTAGTTTCAGATAAACAACATTCCCGAGCGCAAGTATCAACCTAGGCTCCCGGTCCAGGCCCGGGTTCACTCTGGCACCTGTATTGGTTCTGGAGATCAGGTTGACTAGTCTTCTGGCGCTTCTGGTTAATTTTTGATCGTCTGAAGTTAAGCTCACCCAAATCCAACTTCCGACCTTCTCCTCGAGCAGTCTTCCTCCCCAGCTTCTCGCCTGCGACCTTCTCGTCCACTGATGTACTCTTTCGTAGTCTTCTCGTCCATTGGATGTATTGAGATCGTCGGATTCCTTCTCATGCCATCCTTCTCGTTTGCTGCGTCTTCCGCTCGACTTCTTGTGCTTCTAAGCTCTTACACACTTAGACACAAGGATCAAGTCAACAGAATCTAACTTGACTCGGTTAACCACATCAAAACTATCCCAGGATACTTATAATTTCTTTCTTTTTGATGTGCATCAACCCGAGTTAAATTAGGGAAAACCAACAAGAGATAAAAACAAACAATAGTAATTATTGCAATTTAGTCCAAAATATTGCAATGAAACCTACACCTTAACTTAATTCCCATTTTCTTCCCCTTTGATCACATAAAAATATGGTTAAGGGTAAACTTAAAAAAATTCTTAAGTTAAACTTAAATGTTGAAAGATAAAACTCTTTTAAAAATCAGTTTTAAATTTTTAAGTTTGTGACATTCAATCGAGATTCATCAAAACTTAGTTTCACAAAAAAAACTATATAAAAAAAAATTAAATTTAAAAACTCAGTTTTAGAGAGAAAATTCATAAAAACTTATCCTATTATCCGAAATTTCTGAAAATTTTTGAGAACATGTCAAAATATTAGATCTGATGACAAAAATTTTCAGGATAAAATACTTTTTCGTTGAGTATTTAAAAATAATTTCTTAACATATGCATAAAATTTGGGAACTAAATGTTTAAAAATGAGTTTTGAATTAAAAAATATTGATAATTTTTTAGAAAAGTCAAAATCCAACAGCTTACCTTTGAAAAATTTGGTTTTTCAAAAATAATTTTCTAAGTATTTATAAGATTAAAAATTTGATTTTTGATAGAAAAATCATAAAAATTATCTAATCATCAAAAAAAATTTCTGTGAATACATTTTAATTGTGTCTATCACAGAAAAATTTGAAAATAAATTAAATCCACAAATAAATTAGAGAATGGAGTTTTCAAATAAATAAAAAAATTCCCAAAAATAATGTATTCAATTTTAACTACTAAGTATGCATAAAATAATCTTGCAATTTAAAATAGATTTAGGGATCCAATATAAATCTTTACCTACTGGATTTATCAAATTAGGTGGAACGTAATTTTTGGGCATTTTTGTAATTTGGCCCCTGTGGTTCTTCAAATACCAATTAAGCCCTTCAAAAAATTTAACTTGTGAATTTTGAGAAAAATTTGAATTTCTACATGCATAATCATTTTTTTGATTTTTCTACCTATGCCTTTAAGTTTTCATTTTTCATTTTTAATTTATCATATAACTCTAATGAATTTTTCTACCTTAACGAATCTCGGTTTGTCACCTTTTCTCTGAGATTCGTGAGACCATTGATTAACTCCTTTATTTTCACATAAAGTTTGACCACCGTTTCTCCGTCTTTCATCCGAAGATTGGTTAGCTTGTTTCGGAGTATGTCTCGTCGTGCTAGCTTTGCTTTCGAGTTTCCTTCGAGTACTTCTAGGAATTTCTCCCAAAGCTCTTTTGCTAATGCATACGTGCCGATCCGGTTGACTTCTTGAGTTGGTAACACGGTTAGCAGATGGAACTCTGCTTTTTCATTGGTTACGAAGTCGGCTTGCTCCTTTGACCAAAGATGCTCTTCCTTGTCTTCTGGCACTACAAAACCTTTTTTCATTATTAACATTAATTCAAAATCGGTTTTAAAAAATACCTCCATGCCGCGTTTCCACATTGTGAAATCCCCCTCAAACTTTGGTGAGTGAATACTTGGTCCAGCCATTTATTTGATGTTTCAGGCAGCGGCGATTAGTCCTTCTAAAGCGACTTGGCTTTGATGTCAATTGTAGGACTATGTAGGTCGGCTAGAGGGGGTGAATACCCTGCAAAATTCAAACACAATTCTTTTGCAAACTTCTTTAGAAAAGATAGAGATTAGTTAAGCATAAGTAAATAATATCAACAACTTAAAAGAAAACGAGACTCCGAGTTTTACTTGGTTTACAACCTGGGTGGTTGCTAATCCAAGACGTTGAAAGCTCTACTATCAATCTCCTTTAATAAAGGCAGAGAAGCCTTTTACACTCGTTGAAAGCACAGAACATAATTAGAAAATTGCATACAAGTTGTTTTGCTAATTCTGAGCCAAAATGGCTCTATTTATAGAGTTTGGAAAAGTTATCTTGTTGTTGACGTGATACTTCCCAGGTGGTTATGTTCATTGGGGGCGCCTGAGTTGGGTCAAACATTATTCGCATTGCAACGCTTGCGAAAATGGCTAGTTTTGGATAAACAACGTTCCCGAGTGCCTGTATCACCTCGAGCGTCCAAGACTCCAGGCGTCCGGGTTCACTCAGGCTCTCGGGACTCTAGGCGTCCGGGTTCACTCGAGAGCTTGTATTGGTTCTGGTAAACCTCCGGTTGACCAGTCTTTTGGCGTTTTTGGGCGATTTTTGATCGTCCGAAATTGAGCTCATCCGAACGCAACTTTCGACCTTCTCCTTAAGCAGTCTTCCTCCTCGGCTTCTGGTCCCTCAAACATCGCACACGCCCTTCTCGTCCACCGGTGTACTCTTCCACAGTCTTCTCGTCCCTCGGATGCACCAAGTTCGTCGACTCCCTTCCTATACTATCCTTCTCGTTTACTGCGTCTTCCGCTCAACTTCTTGTGCTCCTAAGCTCCTGCACACTTAGACATAGGATCAAATCAACAAGACCTAACTTGACTTGGTTGATCACATCAAAATTATTTCGGGATACTTACAGTTTGTAGTTTTCCTATGTTAAGATTGTTTTTGGTTTTAAAAGCTGCACCGTAGTTACAACCTTTGGAATTCTTTTGATCTTCCCGAGTAACAACAATTTTATCTGTCTATTTCCCCCCTAAATTATGACAATTATTATGGCACTTCAGTAATGTAAACATTGGGTTTTATCAACAGGTTTGACGCAGTTATACATTTTGCTGGTTTAAAAGCTGTGGGTGAAAGTGTCCAGAAACCTTTGCTTTATTATAAGAACAACCTCATTGGTACAATTACTCTTTTGGAAGTAATGGCTGCTCACAGATGCAAAAAGGTAGTGACTGAATATTCACTTTTTTTATTTCATAGAAGAATGAGGAATGCATAGGATATTGCATCAGGGATTGCAGCCCATTGTTTCTTGCCAATATGTAGTTAAGTGCATGAATATGTAGATATTATATAAGTTAAAGCATAAAGAATACAACAATGAAATTATATAGCAGGTTGATTTCGTCTTTTGAATGACTCAGAATTCGAAGTTGTGCATTCCCATGCTCCTTTTCATCATCAATAGCAGCAATTGTTAGTCCATCATTGTAGTTATAAATGTAGAAGCCTAGAGTAGCTATGTTAGAAGTCTGACGATATGCTGATGAAATATTGATGCTTGTCAATTAAGTATTATTGTGTTGCTTGACGAAGTTAAGTATTTGACTAGCAGTATATGCTTCAGTATTATTAACTATGGCTTGTATCCAAGTTTTGTCTTAATTAGTTTCTTAGGCTTGAGGCACCCCTGCCATGGCATTATTTTATTGTCTTGATGTTTTCGATGTTCAGCTTGTGTTTTCATCATCAGCAACTGTCTATGGGTGGCCCAAGGATTTGCCTTGCACAGAAGAGTCCCCTTTAAGCGCAATGAATCCCTATGGACGAACTAAGGTATCTTCATTCTTCTTTTCCATAATTCTCGTATTTAATGCTCATATTGCTTTGATGAGTGCTTGAATTGTTTCTCATTTCATGATTACAGATTATGATTGAAGATATATGTCGTGACATTCATCATGCTGATAGCGAGTGGAAGATTATGTTGCTAAGATATTTCAATCCTGTGGGAGCTCATCCAAGCGGGGACATCGGTGAAGATCCTCGAGGAATTCCTAATAATCTGATGCCCCTGGTCCAGCAAATTGCTGTTGGGAGGAGACCAGCACTAACGGTGTTCGGAAATGACTATTTGACCAAGGATGGTACTGGGGTATTGTCTCATGAACCATTTGCTTTATTTAAATCTTTCTTTATTTTGTTTATTCAAACACAGAAAATTGCATAATAAGTCGGTTAAATTTTGCTATTCACCTTTAGGCTATGAGAATATGACTGTTTTATTTGGTTGTTTTTATCATGTAAATAAATTTTATCTAGTCTCTTATTGAGGACATCGTATATATAACTGCAGGTAAGGGACTACATACATGTTGTTGATCTTGCAGAGGGACATATTGCCGCACTAAAGAAACTTTTTGAGGACTCGAAGATAGGTATTGACTTCCATTAAGCTTGTTGTACTCGTTGGTTCCTCAAATAAACATTTTTTTACCATGAACCTTGTGAAAGACTTGCTGCATAATCGTCTCTTCTAAGTTCTAACACAAATTAAATGCACTAAGTTTTCTTTTTAATTAAAGAATTGTTGTATTTATTTCGGAAAATTTGGAGAGAATCTACTTGGCTTTCGGTCAAACATCGTTGTGCAACTGCAGGCTGTGAAGTTTACAATCTAGGAACTGGAAAGGGAACATCAGTTCTGGAAATGGTGGCAGCATTTGAGAAGGCTTCTGGAAAGGTACTACAATTCACACACCGCAATTCCCAGACAGATGAGAAATGATCTAACCAACTTTCTATGTCTTTCTTTAACCAAAAGTTTCGAGTTAGTGAAAATAATTACCTCATTCGGTTTTGACTTGATACTGTTTCAGAAAATCCCACTCATCTTCGCCGGAAGGCGACCTGGTGATGCCGAAGTCCTGTTTGCATCCACTAGCAAAGCAGAAAAAGAGTTGAACTGGAAGTATGTACTTGCAGCGCTTTTGTTCATTAACTTGCTGTTGTTCCTACGTTGTGTTTGCTTTAGTACTATTGTTATGGCTTATGGACTTACGACTTCATAAACTATGAATCATTACTTATGGAATAATGACTACTGCAGAGCTAAGTATGGAATCGAAGAGATGTGTCGTGATGAATGGAACTGGGCAAGCAAGAACCCGTGGGGGTACGAGTCTCCTGACACTGCTAACAGTGGAGTGACAAAGTAGTTGGGCTCGCCGAGCCTATTGTTGTTACTGCTAAAATTCATGTACATGGTACATCTAGGTTCACTGATGTCTCTTTTATCTGATATATCATGGATAGGATAAATATACTACTGTCACTGCTGTAACCTTCTAGTCATAAGAGATGGATTCCATATATTCTTGTAATATTAATAAACCCTCATATGAACTTCTAGTAGGCCTGGGAGGATTAGGTGTAATTTATTGGTATTTTGATGTATTAACCCTTGTTAACTGCTAAGATCAGTCTAATGAAATACCCAACAGGAATGGTTTCAGTAAAAAAAAATTCAAATAAGAAATGACTAATGATGCATTGGCAATGAAAATTTGTAAATGCAATAAAGCAAGAGTTAAAAAATAGTCAGACTATACATATAAGAGACTGCATAGAAATCCATCATCTAATGTGTTCGACTTCTATGTTTACTAAATGATATTAATTGCCTTGAGATTTTGTGGTTCTACTTGTCATTTTCATGCTATCAAAGTAAGTTGCAACTTAGCATGCTTTCTTTTGTCATTGTTACAGTCAAAATGTTTACTGGCAACCATTTCTACAAAATTATTGACAGATGAATGCTACTACATCTAGAAGAAAGGATTAAAGAGAGAAAGAAAACAAGGATACCAGTTAGTAAAGGCTGTGGTCCTTGGCCCTGATATGTAGTCTCTTCTCCATGTGAGTGCTCTGAAGCTTTCATGCTCTGTCTCACAGCTATTCGTGTTCTAATGGTAGGGTAGCTAAAGACAAAATCTAACTACTAAGTTACTATGACCTTTGATCAAATACAAGTTAGTAACTCTTATTACAAGAAAACATAAGTCCATCATGGCCTTCATAGGACAATTGTGTTTGGACAAGATGAGCAAAATGCCAGTAGTACAGAGTATGATCATAAAGCAATGACCTTATGGAATAACAATGGGCCACAGCAGAAGTAGCAGAGGAACCATTCAATTTTTAATGTTGAAGGAGAAAGGTAAAGGCAATGTTAAACTTATAGTTTCCAAATAAATATTTTAGGCCTTCTTCCTTTGCTCACATAATTAAGAAAAAGTTGATGTGAATAAACAAGACTAGAAATATGAATTGGGTCTTCACCCTAACGCATGGTACTAATTCTTGCTATTGGTTTTTTTTAACATCTTAGACAATGGGACTATACCTAATAGAATCATCAGTCCCGTGTGTTTTAAAAAGAAGCATGTCAATGGATGAGAGTAGCCATCAATGACAAAATGGTGCTTTAATTTATTCACTTCTTTATACAAGCCAAAACTCACAGAACATGCTTCTTATTATTTATAAGGGAATAACATAAAGGTTTCTGATTAGGTGCAAACGAAAGTAATGAGATCGAATAGAATCCATTCAATTATCATGATAATAAAGCACTTGATAAAGCTGCTAAAAAAAGGGCAAAGTCAGACATGTTTAATTCAGATATAACCTCCTTAAAGATTGCAATATGTTATAATGCAAAAATGGTGTGGTATCATATATTCAATGAGCAATAGCTTCAATAATCAGTAGTATTATCAAGTTGAGGGCAGCATGTCCTAGTCTGTGGAACATAGAGGTGATGCAGTTCAAGCGTCAAGCTGAATATTAAAGAAAAAAAATTTAGATGATCAAGCAAATCTTTTAGGCTAGTCGGAATACTAAATACGATGTATTTAGTTGAAGTTATACATGATAACCTTGATTATTCATCCAAAATTATCAAAAAAATATCATATTTGATTTAGATAATCAATGATTCCCAAATAATCATCCATGTCCGATACATTAGTAATAAGGGTGATGCAACCAGGAATCAAAAAATCTTGAAAATTGAAATTTTTCTTAATTTCGGAATTGTGATTTTTTTTTTCAAATTATTCCTCGACAAAACTACCCCCACGTCTTTGTTTGCTAGTGTAAATTGTACACTTACGACTGCAACACAAAAAAACTTATCCAAAAATATTGTTTATATGTGTAAGCATTCTTCATTCTCCAGTTCTGCTTTGTTATTTTGTACTGCAGTAGTCTTCTTTACTCTATTCTGCATTTTATTAAACAAGAGGTTTGCAATAGGGTAATAAAGCTCGATTATAGAAGATAAAATATTTCAATAGTTAGATGCCAATATAAATTTTTAATTATAAAGTTAATAAGATATTTAGGTGGAATAAAGTTTTTGGATATTTTTATAATCTGGCCCTATGATTCTTGATATTCCAGTTCAATCTTCCATTATATATAGTATTTATTTTTGAAAAATAAATATTTATACATGCATGATTATCAGATATTTAGGTGGAATAAAGTTTTTGGATATTTTTATAATCTAACCCTATGATTCTTGATATTCCAGTAGTATTTCTTTTTAAAAAATAAATATTTATGCATGCATGATTATTTTTCAATAATTATATTTCTAGGTGTTGCTATTGTTGCTTCTTTGAAAGAAAAATGCAAGGTTGCTCATCAACTTACGTTGACAGATGGCTCATATTTGAATAATATATATCATGGAAGAAAAATCTATTAAGATTTTTCCTAACAAAATTCTATTATGATTTTATCGGGTTTGAGTTTAAGCATTATTTGTAGGGATCATTACAAACCTATTGTATAATCATCACTAGTAGCAAGAGAATAAAGTGTATTCTCTTGTGTAGATAGAATTCTAATAAAATTTTGACCTTTTTTGTGAAGTAGGTTGTCCCACCCCAACAAAGGGGAGCCGCTGGTTCTATATACAATCAGACAGTATCTCTCCTATACAACGGACAATTTGAAACATTCATACAATACCACGCAATATAATAATGACCTCAGACCTCAAAACAAGAGATATCATATAGGAAAGTAAGTGCCTCTCATCAATAAAGCCATAACACTCACCTGAGCTGCCCTTTGGGCAGGCGCGCAATAAAACAATATACATAAAGTCCAACAGAGGACTCAAAAATACATAATCACGAATCAAATATAACCCAATACAAGTCCACGATGCAAATCAAATACAAAATACGAAGTATGCTAAAATCGAAAGCATAAGCATGCAGAAGAAACTAAACCGGAGATGTCGGGACTTGGAACGGGCAACTGGGCTCCTCTAGCGACCTATCAACCTGACAATAAAACATTGTGATGGGTGATGAGTCTAAGTGGACTCTGCAGGTATAGAAAAAGGTATGCATGACATAACAAATAGTTGTACCAGTTATACAGAAACAATAGGATACAGTCTCAATAAAAATATTAGAATATGCATAACTGAAAGTACTAAATGAATGTATATACCAGAAATCAACTTATCGTCAGTCATAAAAGGCTCGAATCATACGAGCAGCTGCAGGGTCATCGAACCAAACACACATAATTGAAGGATAGTCTAGGCGTGCTAGAGGGGGGTGAATAGCACTTTTTCACGTTTTGGATCTCTACAGAATTGTTAGCGCAGCGGAAACAATAACATGCAAAGTAAATAAGAAATAAACAATGCTAACAACCTGATTTACTTGATATCCACCCCGGTCGGGTGACTAATCCAAGAATCCTTCGGTGGATCAACCCCCGGATAACCTCCAGCTAGATCTGTCGCTCCTTGTGGGTGGAGAAACCTTGCCACAACACTTCGGACGCTCTCTGATCACAGTAGACTACTAACCCACTTTATCCAACCGAGTTTCGTCAAACAAGTTAGTAGGAAACGAGCCCCTTTAAATAGGGCTCGAATCTGAAACAGCCGCTACCAGTCGACTGCCCCTGGGGCAGTTGTTGGAACCCGGATGGCTAGAGAGGGGGGAGGTGAATATAGCCAATCACTTGGGCTTAACGACTTATAGAATTTCTGCACTCAAATTTATCAGTAGCACAGCGGAAGAAACAATGGAAACAGATAAGTGTAGAAAACAAAAACAGAGAACGAAAGCAAGCAACCACAACTAGCAGGATCGCTAACAGGGAGGGTTTACAAGGTTCGGGGATAACTTGCCCCTACTCCTTGGCGTGCCCTTAAGGTGGGCGATCCCTTGATCGTCGGCAGATCAAGCCCCGGTTAACACCGGATAGAAAGCAACCTCCTTCTCGGTGGAGAAACCTCTCCACAGCGTTTCAATCACAGATATAGGTTTAAGCACAATGAAACACAAGAAAGATCTTACTTAGCACTTAGCAAAGACAAGAACACAGCAGGCTTCTCCAACCTCCACCCAGCGACGATCTCACGCAAGAATCCCTTTCTCCGTGTCTTCTCGTTGTTGGACTTCAAGCCTCTTGTTTTTTCCTCCGAGTGCTCAAGCACGGGGTGGTTGCTTCTCAGATCTCAACGGCTTGCTCAGGAATGATGGAACAGCAAGAACACTAGCACGTAGCAAGCACAAAACTTTTCAGCAATACTGATTAGCAGCAATGTTGAAGACTTCTCGCAACCGGCGCTTAAGTCTTCTCCACATAGCTCCAGGTCACCATCCCACAGCAGCCTCCAGCTTCTCTCCTGCAACCACCAGCCACCACTGAGCCCTTCTGGACCTCCTGAGCTTCCCTCAGACCAACCCCAGACAGCAGCCCCAAACAGCAGCTCCAGCCAGCGCCAGCGCCCGTTGCAACCTGGGATGGAAAATAGACAAACCTGCTTCAAGGAAAGACCACCATTGACTCTCCTTGAGTGTTTGAATCCTCCCGTGTCACCTGTAGCTTAATCAGTGGCTTAGAGTAGCATATCAAGCAAGAAATCAAAGGATCAGAGATCAGGCGCAGTATATCAGATATGCTCAGACGCGATCAGAGCGTCTGACAATGTAATTTGAATTAAAGTGATCGGTCATCGGACCGATCCAGGGCTCGTGGGTCGGTCACCAGACCAATCCATCGCTTAGCTGGGACTCCCAGCTCTCGCGGCAACACAAGCCTGATCGGTCACCAGACCGATCAGGTAGCTCCCTGACCGATCAGGCTCTAGCCTGATCGGTTGTAAGACGGAGTCCGCGACACTTTATCGTTCTCCAGAACGATCTGTACAGTGATCCAGATCGGTCACCGGACCGTTCAGGACCTGATCCGCAAGGGAACTCACTCACTCTTCGCTCCCTGATCGGTCACCAGACCGATCAGGAGCAAGGCAGTGAGGAAGCTGCCTGCTCTTTGATCGGTCACCGGACCGATCAGGAGCAACACAGTAGGTTTCCAACCTTACTGTGTGCTCCCTGATTGGTCACCAGACCGATCAGTCATCGCTGGATCGGTCACCAGACCGATCCACGAAGGAGCAGCGTGCCAATATCCCTGATCGGTCACCAGACCGATCCAGGGACTCAAACCTAGCCCTCCAAGCTAGGGTTTCATCCACCTTAGCCCTCCAAGCTAAGGATTTTTCACCTAACTCTCCAAGTTGGGAATTTTCATCTAACCCTCCAAGTTAGGACTTTTCACCTAGCCCTCCAAGCTAGGACTTTTCACCCAACCCTTCCGAATTAGGACTTTTCCAAACCTAGCCCTCCAAGCTAGGACCTGACCCTCCAAGCCAGGACTTTTTCACCTAACTCTCCAAGATGGGAATTTTCACCTAACCCTCCAAGTTAGGACTTTTGACCTAGCCCTCCAAGCTAGGACTTTTCACCCACCTCTTCCGAATTAGGACTTTTCCAACACCTAGCCCTCCAAGCTAGGATTTTCTCACACCTAACCCTGCAGGTTAGGATTTTCCAACACCTAGCCCTCCAGGCTAGGATTTTCCATACCATGCCTAATCCTCGATCAGGACTTAATCATAATCATCATAATCATCAACCTAAACTAAAATCGATGTCAACACCAAAACAACAATCAGGGTCAGACTGTATCAACAGCAGTCGACTGGTCCCACTTAGATTCGACCGTTACAGTACAACGTTCAAATCTGTCAGGTTGTTCCAGTCACCACCAGTCGACTGCCCCTGGGGCAGTCGACTGGTACACACCTAAGCCTAGGGTTTTACTCCCGAGTACAAGTCTCTCCGCACTCAAACCCTCCCGGCTTAGCCCCTGAGTACACACACTCATACTCAGACCCTTACAACCCAGTTGACTCTTCATCAGCAGTCTTGACTGTTGCCTTCACGCCCTCTTCATCTTTGGCCCTCGTCCCTCGGATGCGCACGCAAGCCTCCAGCTTGCCTCCATGCCACCCTTCACGTACGCCTCGAAGTCCGCGTCTCTCGGCTCATCATCTCTACTATCCAACGGTCCCTCGGATGCGCACGCAAACCTCCAGCTTGCCTCTATGCCATCTTTCACCTGAAGACGTCAACTAAGTCCATGTGTACCTGTACACCTGCACACTCATGTACACATGTGAGAACACCACAAATCCTAGCTTAACCATATTGCCCACACATCAAAATATCATGATCTTCCAGATCATCTCAGGGCCGATTGCCCCAACAATCTCCCCCTTTTTGATGTGTGACAATATGTTAAGTTAGGTAAACATATTACAATAATAATAGCAAAAGCAATTGAAATTCAAGCATAACACACAAGAGGCACACTCCCCCTTAACCTATGCTTTCTCCCAAATTTCAATTCTTATTGTTAATCCCAAGTGAAGTTCTCCCACCTTAACTCTAAAGTTTTATAACCAAACCTAAGTTAAGTTTCAACCCAAACCTAACTTAACACCCAAGTTCTCCCCCTTTGACACCATCAAAAGATTGTCCCAAGCAACCTACCCTTGGTGCCAAATAGAACATAACCCAACTTCTGAAAAACCCTTCAGAAATCACAAAACCTAATCTGGCAGTCGACTGATACAGCAGATTTCAGAATTTCAACCGAAATTCAGAAACGAATAAAAAATTCTAGAAAATCCGGAAAAATGTAAAACTTTGCAAGCACGATTGTTAAAGTATTCCCTACCCTAGAAAAATTTGATTCATGAAAAAGATCAATCGTGCTTGACTTTTGGTACAAACTCAAATATTCCCAAATAAAACCAACTTTGTATCAACCTAGAGTTCTAATCATGGTATCCTATACTTGTCATTCTCTAGCAACTCCATTTGTCATTCAAAATGATTCCCAAACTCCCTTCTTTCAAATAGATATTCTCATTTTGACAATAACTTCCCCTCTTTGACTTTTGAGTCCAAATGATCATCCCTTCTATATAAGAAATCATTATTTGATTTTCAACCAAATCATATTAGATAATATAATACTATACAAATTTCACATTATATCATGAGTACCTATATGTAATGATCATAAAAGAAACCAAGATGTTTTAGCAATAGATTAGGCCTCAAAAACAAAACATTATCAAAATAAGACACAATCTTAATATGATAGCATAATACATGAAGTCATAACGAAAGTGCATAATACATGAGGTCATAAAATAAGTCAACAAATAAACATCACAACAGTACCATGGGCCAACAGGCCGGAAGTCATCCAAATAGATACACCCATCAGAATATAAAGCGTTTGAGAGGTATAATAACACATCAGAACAGAACACTCTCAACGCTACAATCACTCTAAAACACTGCATCCACCACTCAGAAGTACATGTGGTCGTCACCGCCTGATGGAGGAGGAGGAGGAGGAGGAGGAGGAGCCTGATAGGCGAGATGCCACTGCTGCATCATCTCGTACATCTCATCTTGACGACTGGTCATCCTATCAACTTTTGCTTCAAGCCTCTGCTCCGTCTGCTGGCATCCGTGAATGTCCTCGCGGATGACGTGAACATCCTCCCGGAGCCCATGAACATCCGCCTGAAGCTGGGTAATCTCTACACGGGTGACCAGCTCGGTGGGTTCCTCATCTGCATCAGCGGCCTCTGGGCTCTCCCTCCACACAAATGCCCCCTGTCTACACTCAATCCCTGCCAAGGACAATTGGCGGGTGCCAATCTGATCATAGTCCTTTGACAGGTGTCTGACCTGACCACTGGTGACACGAATGCCAAATCGTAGCTGGAAGAACTCAGTCAACATGTGGCAGAAAGGCATGTAAATTTTCCCATTAACACTCTGGGAAAAGTGACAAATGGAGGTAAAAGCATGCAATGACACGTCTATGTCCAACCGTCTCTCAAGAGCATACATCATCACTAAGTGAGGCAATCTAATCCTTGCCCTCCCCTTAGTAACAATGGGTAGGATGCACTTTACCACAATCTTATACAGAACATGGCTAAATGGACTCATGGGCTTTGCATCAAAGGTACGCTCAGATTCATGCCTATGTCTTCTAAAATAGTATAGTTTTTTGAATCTGATCAATGGTGATGTTTTGAAACTCAAGCGGCTCAATGACATTGGAAAAATAGGTGTTGACATTGTTTGACGCCCGACACTCTAAGAAACCGGCTAGAATCATGGTTGTGAAGGGAATGGTAACGCCGGCTACTCTTGATTCATAAATATTATTTTCTGAATTAACACAAGTCAAATTTGCATAGAACTCTTTGCATAGATCAATGTTAATGTCATATTGGCAATATACTAATTGTTCTATGCCAAAGTGAGTCACCATCTCAATAATTTGTGGCGCTTTATCCTCGAAATAGGTTTTGTTAAGATACCGACAAGGCAATGGAACAAACTCATTCTCCTCGAACCTCTTTTTGCACTCTAAGCTCCTAAATATCGACTCTTCTGGAGCTTGGGGACCTGGTCGGGATGAACCCTCACCCCTAGACCTCTTAGACACAGCCTTAATATACCAAACACATGCATACATACCAAGAAAATCCCCCAAAAGATAAAATCCCAAAGAAAAAAAATACACAAAACATTATATTAGTATCAATACAAGGTTCAAATGAAGAAATAAACCTCAAATCATCATACCTCTTGGCTACTCTTTTCATATTTTCGGTTTTGAGAGAATGGCTTGAGAAGAGGGGTTTTCCACCAACCCTAGAGATAGATCGGAGTTAGGGGAGGCCTTAGAGACTGATTTTAGGTCTTGAAAGGGCCTAAGATCGAAGAAGGAGCTCAAGAGAGGTGATGATCGCCGGGAAATTGCCAAAACCCTAGAGTTTGGCTTTCTCCCGGCGCGCCCTTTCCTTTTATAAAACCCGCGCACCAGTCGACTGCCCCTAGGGCAGTCGACTGGGCCAGAGTGTAATTACATTCTGTGGGTTTTGCCAGTCGACTGGTGTCTGATGTTCTAAATTTCAGATTTTCAATCCGAACTTTAGAAATGCCTAACTAATTCCACAAATTCCCAAAAATTATGAAACTCCATGGATGGATTTGTGGATCCTAGGTCTACTTGGGAAAAATATAATTTCAACCAAAATTATCCCGATTTCCAAGATTAGTACAAACTTCAAGTTTCTTTAAAATGTATCATGAAACCTTTCCCAAAAGTTCTAATTTTGACCTTACCTTGATGCTTCTTTCCATACTCATTCATAATCCATTCTTAGCATCAATTTATATGGTAGTTAGACATTAAAACCACTTTCTCTATTAAAATCCTCATTTCTTCCTTTTACTCCATAATTCTCTCTTTAGTGTGTCAATTCTCTAGGACTAAGACCATGTTAGTATTGTGAGAGAAGTGTCCTAAGGCAATCGCCTTATGAATGTAATCATTTATTTTAATAAATGAATATTCACTATTTGAGTATACATGTTTGTGTATTTGATTGAGATCTTAAACTCATTTACTGAATGTCCGCAATACAATTCATAGCATGAGAGAATTTGTGATGAATTCACAACTAGTGATTATCTCTACATGTGCAATTGTGAAGTATTGAAATTGTCCCTAGTCGATGAATTGATAAATACGGACACTATCAATTCTGTTGAGACTAGCATGGGTTATTCTCTAATCAACTGATTCTCACTGGCTGGTGACATTGGGATGTCCGAAGATAAACATGAATGCTAGTTAAGGGAACTAGTTCATTGGAGTGACTGGCTGTAAAACTTCATATGGTAGTCTACATATAGACATGTCAATGAAGTTCTTACTGCAGCTTAAGTGTGATGTTCCTTTGACTTGCGGTGTTCAAGTCATCTTGGTCATGAAGACTTATACTTTGACATCTTAAGCAAGCATCTCCAAGGAGGTGTGGACCCAGGATGATTGGGTATAAGACGAAGTGCCCGAAGATGTTTGAACAGCCTACAAAGGATTCATCACTCCTTGCGAGGAGATGTATACCCAAGGTCTATCGTCGGATTGTTACTCAAAGCCTCTGGCCAGAGCATCACATGTTCCGAGTATGAATCTCTCAGAAACATGAGAGTAATTAGAATCCGTTGGACGAGAAAGACATTACTTGGGCTAGGTGTGACGTAGTCAGCCTAGTGGGGACTGACACACATAGACCGTGTCCTGAACCAAGTGGGTATAAGATGGTGAAGAGAATGAGGCACAATTCATTAAAGCTACTGAAGGGTTTCAGAATAATTTCTGAGGTCAACCGTTGATCTTTCGATTAATTGGGGATCATGATGTACTACTAGGTGCCACTCATGATCGTTCTATAATTGATGAATTATAGACGACCAACATAAATCGAAAGCCTATTTAGTCACACGCACTACGAGTAATCCGAGGGATTTAAAACGAGTTGAAAATTAGATTTTCCGATCAAGAGAGATAAGTCGAATCTGAATTTTCAGAGACGCATCGGAAGCATAAAATGGTTAAGTCTTTTGAAGACTTATTGAACGAATTAAATGAGTTTAATTCGTGAGGTTATGGCTTGGGTTTGGCCGGCCAAAGAGGGTTCCCACCCTCTTTGTTAGGCCGGTCACATTAAAAGGGGAGAACCAAATTGTTTGGTTCAAATTATAAAATAAACCGAGCGCGGTTTGTTTTATAAAATTATGGATAAAGAAATTTATATAAAGAAATTTATATAAACGGATTTATTTTTCATGGAAATTAAAATGAACCATGGATTGGTTTATTTTATTTTATAAAATCAATAATAGATTGATTTACCATGATAAAGAAATTTATCTAAAGAAATTTATATAAATGGATTTATTTTTCATGAAAATTAAAATGAACCATGGATTGGTTTATTTTATTTTATAAAATCAATAATAGATTGATTTACCATGATAAAGAAATTTATCTGAAGAAATTTATATAAAGAAATTTATATAAAGAAGTTTATATAAAGAAATTTCTTTCCATAAGAAAAGGGAGACATGATTGTTTTTATTGTAAATTAAATTATAATAAAAACTTGGCATAATGGAATAATTCATAGAAAAATTTATAAGATAAATTTCTTATGAAAATTTATTCCGTTAAAAGGAGACTTGGCGATTAAGAGGCTACTATATAAAGGTACCAAGGCAAGGCTTGGAAATTAATCGAAGAGATCAAGGATTCTTGCCTAGCCTCTCTCCCTCTCCTTCTCTCCCTCTCCCTCCTCTAGTGGCGCCGGCCCTAGAGGCCCTCCGTTTGGTTGCCGTGAGCTTCCACCACCAAGAAGAGGCCGAAGAAGAAGAAGAAGCGGGCGCGACTCCTTCCTTCCTCCCGGAATCTTGATTCCATTCTTCGTTTGATGGTTAGTCTTTCCATCTCTCTCTTGGTATTCTTGTCGTGCCTTTGGAGAATCTAGTAGTTCTTGTCGGCATGAAACTCGTGGCTTTGCGAAGTCATCCCGAAGAAAACTCGGCGTGGACGCGAATAGAGGCGGAGCTTCCAAGGGACGCTACGGTTGGATCTCGTCCCTTTCTACGAGTTACGCGAGGTATTAAGTAAATTAGTTTACTTTCTGCAAAATTTTAAATGTATGATCATGTCTCCACAACATAAGGTTGCATGCTAGATACGTGGCTAAAATAATTTGAGAAATTATTTATGCTAAACCTTCCGCTGCACGTAATTAAATTTTAAAATTACGAACCCGTATCCATGTCAACATGCACCCGGTCCCAACAGACCAACCCTAGCCTTTTAAGCCTCTTGGCACACCCTATAGTCCTCTTCAATTTCCTAGGAGGAAACCACCTGAGATCCATTGACTATGGAACCCATTTTGACTTTCAGAGCTCTCACTTGAGCTCCTAGCCCTAATTACCTCCCTAGGTAACTCTTCTACAAAAGCTAGACCACACCGGTGCTCCATCGGTGCTTCTTGACCTCCCACTATTACTCTCTTAACCCTATAGACCTTTTCTTTGGTCAATTTCTTTTCTTTTCCTTTAAATGGCTTTTCCTTGCCATTTTTGACTTTTTCTCTACCATAGTTATAGGGCATCCTTGAATATGATACTCGATCAACATTAGCCCTCCTAGAATGGTATCCTAAACCCGGCCTATCATTCCTATGATTTTGGTCCTTTGAGATCATGTTCACATCCTTGGCCCCTTGAATAACTCTACCTAGGTTTCTTTCTAATTGATCAAGTTTTGCTCTTAAAACTTGATTTTCCTTTTCTAACTTCCTAACCTTAGGATTACTAGATCTAATTTGATCGTTTCTAGGTTTACCTATTTTTCTAAGCATGTGTCTTCCTTTCTTAGAGTTTATGTCTTGGTCCTTATTCCTAGAGTTCCTAGATTCATGGAATTGTTGGTGTTTTGGCATACAACATTGTTTCTATTCCTATCATGATATTTAAAACCAAACGCACGCATGGACACACAATTGTCATTAATTCTATCATTTATACAAGCATTTTGAGCATTCATGAAATAATTTGAACCATAAGTAGAGTTAGATGTTACCTCCCTTACCCTTGAGGCTCCCCCTTGATGAGTGCTCCTCTTTCTTTCTTCTTTCTCCCATTTCCTAAGGTGCTCCATCTTCTTGAGCTCTCCACTTCTTGGACATTTTGTGTGGTAGTGCCCGAGCTCCCCGCATGTGAAACATCGAATTCTCCTTCTTTTATTTTGAGCTTCCTCATTCCTACAACCCATGTTAGTTTTAAATTGAATTGATTTAGGCTTAGGAATTATCTCCTTTTTACCTAGTGGACACTTATCCTTGTAGTGCCCCTTTTTGTTGCAACCAAAGCATATGATATGCTCTTTTGATTTAGCCTTGGTGAAGGTGGAAGTCTTTTCTTGTTCTTGTGTGGATAAGAGTCTCTCCTCCCCCTCAACCCTTGATATTGATGCATCTTCTTCTTCCTCTCTTGATGAGGTGATTGGCTCCTCACTGGAGTTTTCAACTTCACTTGATGAACTTGACACTTCCCTTTCATTTTGATCTACTTTGACCCTTGAGCTTACTTCTTCAGACATTTTAACTAATTTAGCTTGTGAAGGGTTCTGGTGAAGTTCTTCTAGTTTGCTCCATAATTCACACGCATTTTTATATTCTCCTACACAACTCAACACATTTTTAGGCAAAATATCAACCAAAACATTGATTACCTTTTCGTTTGCTCTAGATTGCTCTCGTTGTTCATTTATCCAATATCTAGGCCGAAGTCTCTTGTCGTGCTTGTCTCTCGAAATTTCAAAGGGGTCTTCAATCATCATTTTACACTCCCAATCCATCCCTAGCCAACTTTCCATCCTTGCCTTCCAATGGCTGAATTCTTCATGATTGTAGGATGGTGGTGTGTTGATGTCTTCTCCCAACTTATCTTCCATATTTCCCTCTAGCTTTGCTTTGCTCCCTTGGCGGTTATTCCAATCAAGAGCGGTCCTTGCTCTGATACCAACTGAAGGATCGTCTAGGCGTGCTAGAGGGGGGGGGTGAATAGCACTTTTTCACGTTTTGGATCTCTACAGAATTGTTAGCGCAGCGGAAATAATAACATGCAAAGTAAATAAGAAATAAACAATGCTAACAACCTGATTTACTTGGTATCCACCCCGGTCGAGTGACTAATCCAAGAATCCTTCGGTGGATCAACCCCCAGATAACCTCCGGCTAGATCTGTCACTCCTTGTGGGTGGAGAAACCTCATCACAACACTTCGGACGCTCTCTGATAACAATAGACTACTAACCCACTTTATCCAAGCGAGTTTCGTCAAGCAAGTTAGTAGGAAACGAGCCCCTTTAAATAGGGCTCGAATCTGAAACAGCCGCTACCAGTCGACTGCCCCTGGTCCCACTCAGATTCGACCGTTACAGTACAACGTTCAAATCTGCCAGGCTGTTCCAGTCACCACCAGTCGACTACCCCTGGGGCAGTCGACTGGTACACACCTAAGCCTAGGGTTTTACTCCCGAGTACAAGTCTCTCCGCACTCAAACCCTCCCGGCTTAGCCCCTGAGTACACACACTCATACTCAGACCCTTACAACCCAGTTGACTCTTCACTAGCAGTCTTGACTATTGCCTTCACGCCCTCTTCATCTTTGGCCCTCGTCCCTCGGATGCGCACGCAAGCCTCCAGCTTGCCTCCATGCCACCCTTCACGTACGCCTCGAAGTCTGCGTCCCTCGGCTCATTATCTCTGCTATCTAACGGTCCCTCGGATGCGCACGCAAACCTCCAGCTTGCCTCCATGCCATCCTTCACCTGAAGACGTCAACTAAGTCCATGTGTACCTGTACACCTGCACACTCATGTACACATGTGAGAACACTACAAATCATAGCTTAACCATATTGCCCACATATCAAAATATCATGATCTTTCAGATCATCTCAGGGCCGATTGCCCCAACAATAATATCTCCTGTATGTGCATGTCAAATATATATAGCAAACAAATGCAGCAACCACAATCAAATGCACAATGCATCACATGCATATGATGCAATGTCATGTTCACCCCTAACACCAGTCAAGTCATTGAGACATGCTATATGTGTCGGCCGAATGGGTAGGGCTGTGACACTGTACGCACTCTGTCATCACTACTCTTGAGTGGCTGAGTAGACATAATGTTGGTGGAGTAAACACTCTGCCCCATGTCATATGGGAGAGATATCTCTCTCATCTCCTCTGGTCTATGGAAAGAGGAGGGATTCATGCCTGTTACCACACTCCGGAACCACTAACCATGAGCGGTCGAGCGGAGTAATACAGAGCAAATGCACACACCCAATGATATCTGAGTGATCATATGTGCTGATCATGTAATGGGCGACGGGATCAAACCATAAGGGAGCCGATGATTGTCGGTTGACTCTAACTCATGCAACCCCTACCAGATCATTAATACATAACTCAACCTAACATGCATAGGTCGAACACAGGTATCATAACCTAATCATCATATTTCTAGGTACACATGCAAGTATAATTAGAATCAATCCATGCAGTATAATTAGAATCATCATATTTCTAGGTACCCAATGATATCTACGTACACATGCTTGCATAAATCCTATACAAAATCAGATATCAATAAAATGAGACTGTATAGATGGAAATTAGATCATATCAAAGATCAAACAATAAGTATCAAGCAGGATAACAATGGTAGCATATTTAAGGTAAACAAAACCTATTGCACAATAAAATCAGTCATGCATAAAGGTAATGTGGATCTAAAGAAGATAAGCAAGAAGTACCCGCCTCCAAATGGAAGAACTCGTATATTTAGAGAACCATCCGCCAAATAATCCGCAACAATAAATCCTAATCAAGGCCATGTATCAAAGGACATATTTAAATAACTATCATGACAATTATTAAGTAGCAAAAATAAATCCCTAAGCCGTATTAGGGTTAACCTACTCACCCTTTTTATTTAATTACATATAATTAATGGATAGGTTCTTAGTTACTCAATGTAATCAAGATTATGTTAGAACGTAGGTTCTAATCCAAAGGTAGCCCAAAAGATCACCCCTAGCACAACCTAAACCATGATCTAGATCTACAAGGGCTCCGTTCCTCGTGGCCCAGGTTGCAAAGCAAAATAGTTAGATTCAACTTTAACCTAACCCACGTCACAGGGCAAATAGTCTCAATTCAGATTCTAAACACGAACCAGCCAAAACTACTGTAACCCATAATCCCCTTAGCTCCTATCTAGATGTGTAGCTGCCCAAAAACAAGCCAAATTCTATCGGAACTCATGGTGGTGTGTGCCCAAGCAATTCCAACTCAATTCAACAATGCAAATCCATATCCAAATGACTACTACAACATATCTAGATAAAAAACATTCTTTGAGCAAACTCTACTAAATCAAAACCTACCCATTGCGCACTACACCATTTCACCCATCTGCCACAAATCTCAATACACTGGAATGAATCAAACCAAAAGTAATTCATTATACTAGGAATCAACTACGATGTCCAAATCAAAGCTACCACTACACATCTCAATCCTCACTTGAAATGGCCCGGCGAGCCCCTCTGTTTTGGATCAGGTGCAACACACTCATAGGGAAGATGGATTGACAACCTCTAGTCCACCAATTGCGTTAACAACCCACGGTCCTCCTCTAATTTCGCCTCCCATAGAACTGTAGATCGGAATTGGAGCTTAGAGCTTGATGAAGTAGGAATAGATCTCACGCCAAACAACTCAATGATAACACAAATCAAGAACGAACAGATCCACTAATCCCATCATCCAATTCAATAATGAAATGTACCAAGACCTTACCTCAGATCCAGAAAATCTAGTAGTATGAATTCTCCAATTTTCAGCTCCAAATCGGCACATCCAAAGTCGCAAGGAAGAACACTGATAGAGATTTCGCTCACAGGAACCTTCTGCTCTGAATCAAAGAGACAGGTAAACCTCCACAAGCTGCTCCTCAATCTTGACCCTACTCCTAGGGTCGCGTGTGGCTTGGCTGGAGCATATCTAGGTTGGATCCTGGCTGGTGATGAGGAGTAAGCTCACATCAGAGATCGTTCAGCGAAATAGAAGGATTCTAGATACACAATCCAAAAGTCTCTGTGCTTATCCAAGTTAGACCCGTTGTCAATGGATCCTCTGCGATAAATTGAGTCACCAGTGGTCGGCTAGGTCAAGTGGCACCGACGGTGAAAGCGGCAAAAGGGGGAGGATGATGCGATTTGGGGTGAGCTGCGGGTGTCGACTGTAAGCTACGGGCGAAGAGAAGGTGTGAGGAAGAGGGGATATAAGTATAGACTATTTGCATTTTAGCCCTCCTAACCTGCCAAATACCAATTGAGTCCTTAATTTAGGTTTTCTAGCTATTTAACCCTCCATATTTTGGTGTTTTCCCTCCCACCACCCTAAGGATTAGGGTTTAACAAATTTAAACCCTCCTACAACTTACCCAAGGATCTGATAACTGTACATTCGTTTTCGAGAAAATTTCTTGACAAGTTACCCAATTTTTTTATATTTAACATAGGCACATCGCCGAACCATGGTAAGTCTTCTTCTTCTTCTTCTTCTTCTTCTCTCTTCTCTTCTACATCTTCCTCGTGTTCTCTCTCTCTATTATGCATTTTTGCCTCGTTTCTCCGCACAATCTCTTTCTCTCTTCCACTTCTTCCGCGTGTTAGAGGTTTAGAGGTTGTTGCCCCCGTTTTACGAAAAAATTGGTATCAGAGCAAGGTTTAATGGATTTTTTTAACATGTCGAGGACGTCTTCTGTGAAGTTTGATATGGTGAAGTTTGACAGAATTGGAAACTTCGGATTATGGCAGAGGAGGGTCAAGAACTTGTTGGTGCAACAATGCATGACGAAGATGCTAGGAGAAAGGAAAACGAAAAGCATGGAGAGATCAGATTAGGATGAACTTCAAGCGAATGCACCGACAACAATCAGACTTTGTCTTACGGATGATGTGATGTATCATGTCATGGATGAAGAGTCACCGTGGCAGTTTGGTAAAAGCTGAAAAGGTAGTACATGTCAAAATCATTGACAAACAAGTTGTATCTTAAGCAAAAATTATTTGAACTGAAGATGATAGAGGGAACCAATCTGAGTAAGCACATCAACATATTCAACAAATTGTGAGCGATCTGAACTAGGTTGATGTGAAGATCAAGGACAAAGACAAGGCGCTGATATTGCTAAATTCTCTACCTTCATCTCCTACGTATGAGAATTTGGTTACTACTCTGATGTGGGAAAAGGAAACTCTCAAATTGGAGGAGGTCACAGGTGCTTTGTTGGGCTTTCATCAGAGAAAGAAAGCAAGTGATAAAATTTCTCAAGGAGAAGAACTTGTGATGAATAGTAACCAAGAGCGTGATTGGAGCAACACTTGGTATGAATCAAGCAGCGACAATAAGGTTCGTTCTAAGTCGAGAAGGAAGAAAATAATCACATGCTACAAGTGTGGAGGCATTGTCCAGAGACGAAAAAATACGTTGCAGAAAACAAAGGTAGTTTGACAAAGTCTACAAACATAGTTGAAGAAAATTCAGAGAGCGGTGATGGAGATATGCTACCAGTTATGTCGAGTTTGGAGTAGTTGACAGATGCATGGATTTTAGACTTTGCATATTCATATCACATGACTTCAAACAAGGAATAGTTTGACACCTATAGGACAGTGAATTCTGGTTCAGTGTTGATGGGAAACAATGCGTCTTGCAAAGTCATTGGCATAGGCAATATTAGAATCAAGATGTTTGATGGTGTGATCAAAACTTTATGTGATGTCAGATACATACCAGATCTAAGGAAGAATTTGATTTCAATAGGCACACTGAATGATATAGGTTGCAATTATAAATCAGTGAGCAGAGTGATGAAGGTCAACAAGGGAGCTCTGATGGTAATGAAAGAACAAAAGGTACAAGGAACATCTACAAGTTGATAGGGATTACAATTGTAGGTGGAGTTGCCTCAGTATAGTCTAAATCAGAAAGTACAATCTTGTGTCATATGTGGTTAGGGTATATGAGTGAACATGGGATACTGGAGCTTCACAAGAGAGATTTGTTGAAGGGCGTCAAGACGTGCAAGCTTGAATTCTGTAAATTTTGTGTCCTTGAAAAACATAGCAAAATACAATTCAAGACGACAATACACAAGATGGAGGAGATTCTGGACTCTGAACATACAGATCTCTGGGGATTAGCTAGTGTAGCATCACGTAGAGGGCACTTATATTTTGTGAGTTTTATTGATGATTACTTACGAAAGGTCTGGATATACTTCATGCAGCATAAGTCAGAAACTTTTGTGTAGTTTAAACTATGGAAAACTAAAGTGGAGAATCAGTTAAGAAGGAAGATCAAATGTCTTAGGTCAGACAATAGGACTAAGTACACAGATTCAAAGTTTCAGGAATTTTGTGAGCAGTATGGAATAATGAGACATTTTTCAGTTTGCATGACACTTCAACAGAACGGTGTGACAGAAAGGTTGAACATGATAATTTTTGAGAAGGCAAGATTTCTCAGGCTGAATGCAGGGCTAGCAAAGAATTTCTGGGCGGAAGAAGTAATCATGGCATCTTATCTTATTAATAGATTACTAAGGACATGACTAGAAGACAAAGTATCAGAGGAAGTATGGGCAGGGAATCCAGTAGATTACTCTTATCTTCGAGTTTTTAGATGTCCAACCTATATGCATATATCTAGTGAGGAAAGATCAAAGTTAGATATGAAATCAAAACAGTACATTTTTCTGGGATATTAGAAAGGAGTTAAAGGCTTCAAGCTTTGGGATCCTAAGGCAAACAAGGTAGTGATCAGCAGAGATGTGGTGTTTGACGAGAAAATTATGCTACAGCGCACTCATGATGAAGGAAAGGAAATATCACAGAGCAACAAGGAGAAAGAGGTTGTGCAGGTTGAGCTAGAGACTCATGATTCTAATGATTCTAGCTCAGAGCACACGAAGCATCGCACTATAACTGGTGGCAGAATAAGACGAGTCGTAAAGCCACCCACCAGATATGGATTTGAGGACTTGGTGTCTTATGCACTGATCACCAATAGCGGGGATCCAACATCTTTTCAAGAGGCAGTATACAAATCTGAGAAGGGCAAATGAATGGGTGCTCTGACGAAGAAGATGTAGTCATTGCATAAGAACCAAACATGGGATCTAGTGGAACTTCCTGAGGGAAAACAAGTTATATGGTGCGAGTGAGTATTCAAGAAGAAGGAAGCTTTTTGGCTTACAGGGTTGGTCAGAGAACCTGATCCATGTCTCTAGATGCTAGAGAAATGGATGCTCAAAACCAGAGTTTCAGGTCGAGTTTTGGTTAGATACTCATGCTCTTCGAAGGGGTGAATATTCGCCAAGGTGGAGATTATTGACTGGTGGCTCATACCTGAATAATAGATGTCATGGAAAAAAAATTTGTTAAGATTTTTTCTAACAAAATTCTATTAAGGGTTTTCTTATAAAATTCTATTAAAGTTTTTTCTAATAGAATTTTGTTAAGATTTTTCCTAACAAAATTCTATTATGGTTTTACTGGGTTTGAGTTTAGTCATTATTTATAAGGATCATTATAAGCCTATTGTATATTCATCATTAGTATCAAGAGAATAAGATGCATTCTCTTGTGTAGAGAGAATTCTAATAAAACTTTGGTCTTTTTTGGTGGAGTAGGCATACTGGCGAACCACAGTAACTCTTCTTCGCCTTCTTCTCCTCTTCTACTTCTTCCTCATGTTTTCTCTCTCTATCGTGCATCTTTGCCTCGTTGCTCCGCACAATATCTTTCTCTCTTCCTCTTCTTCCGTACGTTAGAGGTTGAGAGATTGTTACCCCCGTTTTATGCAATAGCTCACAAAGCATCATAGAGTAGTAGAACGAGTGCAGAGGCATAGTCTTTCTCCAATTTGGTAAACTACTTGCTGCTTTCCTTGAAGGGGAATTGCAATAGCTTATTGTTTAATATATATATATATGTGCATCTGGTTCAATGTTTTATATTGATTACTTTTCTAATCTCCCTGATCCTGTCGGCAAGTGAGGAGGGTGACCAACTGATGATGCAGCTTGACAATTGATCGAAGAAAACCTCTGCTGATCAAGCGAGGGAGGAGGCACTCCAGTCTGTAAAACAGGAGACTGTTATAGACCCACCGGGAAAGTTCCTGGCAACAGCCCTCCGACAGTCAAGTTAGCTCCCCTCCAAAGAGAATAAGAACTGTAGCCGAAATCTAGAGCTTACCTCACGTGTAGAGAAGTCCGGGCTTTATATAATCGAGGGTAATCGACTAGGCCTGACAATGCGGCCAGTCTTACTTGCTGTCCCGGGGTAGAAGGTAGGCAATGCCGACCGATTGGGGGACGTGTTCCCCGAGATCTCTATTAATTCTACTGTATGATCCGTTTCTTATCTATTGTTTATGTTAGAGGGCATACATGACTAGCTGGTGTCATCGTAATCCTCGGGATTTCTAACACAAGGCGTGTCAAGTCGTATCGATTCTTGACATGGGAAGCTTCTATCCGTACGCTCGTCCTACTTGCGGGACAAGCTTAGGTCCGCGTTTACAAGCTCCGTATTCTAGGGGTTTCCTTCCGTTTTGTCACGTTGCCTTTAAAGGCACACTTGTGTGGTTTCGTAATTAGCTCACTGTTTTGCAGTTGAGTCACCGCGGAGTGGCCGATCAAAAGGTCGGTCAAATATCTTCGTGATAGCCTTTTGTCACGGCTCACATGCTCTCTCTCTCTCTCTCTCTCTCTCTGTATTCTTCTAACAAGTGGGATGGTCGTGTGTGTCCGCGAGTTGTCTGCTATCCCATCACACCCTTTTTCCATTATTCCAGGCCGCTTGTGTTCTTTCCCGACTGGTTGCACCAGGATACGAATCGTCACCATAACGGCCAACGACACGTGTTGATTCCCAAGTGGATGCTTCAAGAGACGACACATCGTGTGTCAGAGCCTACGCGTGTGGCCAGGAGCAGTTTCCCGAGGTTCCTCCTGGCGGGAGATGAACGGCTGGGATCCAATCCCGCCTTTTCACAGGACGACTACCATGCGTCGCCGATCAGCTGGAAAGCCGCTTCATTCTCTATCGGGGCTACAATTGTTAGAACCCAGATGGCTAGAGAGGGGGGGGTGAATATAGCCAATCACTTCGACTCTCAGCATTTATTGAATTTCTGCACTTTACTTGTTAGTAGCACAGCGGAAGTATTGAAAATAGAGTATGCAGAAAAACAGAAAACAAAAACAAACTAACACAACTAGCAAGATCGCTAACAAGGAGGGTTTACAAGGTTCGGGGATAACTTGTCCCTACTTCTTGGCGTGCCCGTAAGGTGGGCGATCCCTTGATCGTCGACAGATCAAGCCCCGGTGAACACCGGATAGAAAGCAACCTCCTTCTCAGTGGAGTAACCTCTCCACAACGTTTCAATCAAGGATATAGTTTTAAGCACAATGAAACACAAGAAAGATCTTACTTAGCACTTAGCAAAGACAAGAACACAGCAAGCTTCTCCCGAGCTCCACCCAGCGACGATCTCACGCAAGAAACATTTCTCCGTGTCTTCTCGCTGTCGGACTCAAAGCCTCTTGTTCCTTCCTCCAAGTGCTCAAGCAAGGGATGGTTGCTTCTCTGATTACATTTGCTTGCTCAAGATGATGGGATCACAGAACACACAAGCAAGGATGTGGAGAACACAATCGCGCAGCAAGAACAAGCCAGAAAATCGTTTCGCAAAAACCTTCTCTTTTTTTCTGCTCTTCTCCACTACGCCTTTTGTTTCTCCACTGAGCACAGGTGACACCATCTCACAGCAGCCTCCAGCTGCTTACCTGCCAACGCCAGCTACCACTGAGCTCTCCCTGGACTCCCTGAGCTTCCCTCAGCCAAGCTCCAGTCAGCAGCTCCAGTCTGCAGCTCCAGCCGTTGCAACCTGAGATGGAAAACGGACAAACCTGCTCCAAGGAAAGGCCTCCATTGACTCTCCTTGAGTGTTTGAATCCTTCCCTGTCACCTGCAGCTTAATCAGATCATTAGAGCAGTATATCAAACAGAAAATCAAACATCAGAGATGAAGCACAGAGAATCGGATACGTTCAGACGCGATCAGAGCCCTTGACAGTGCATTTTGAATTAAAGTGATCGGTCACCGGACCGATCAGAGAACCCCCTGATCGGTCACCAAATCGATCAGGTTGGGTTCAGACCGATCAGTCGGTCCCTGACGGGCCCAAACTATGTGTCACGAATGTGGGCCTCAAATTTAAATGTAAATGAATGCTGGAAACCCTTTTACAATTCAAAAGTATGAAAATGTAATATAGGGGCCACAGGTCGTATTTTTCTCGGGGCTAGTTGTCGTGCTTGATTCAAACTTGTAGTTATGTGTCGTTTTTGGGTTTCAAACAAGTAAATGGATTTTGGTTTGTAATTGAAAATGAAATGGCAAATGAAAAATAGGAACCGTGATTTAATAAACTAAACAAGGAGATTGGCACTTAAAAACTCAACAAATCCAAACACTTACAAAGTTTTTGATAACTGATTTCTGATTTCAAACACAAATTGGAATGCTATGCAATGAAATAAAAGCAAGGATGGGAGTTTTCGAAAATCAATAGGCTAAACTCAATTAAAAGCATGCGAGATTAGGACTCAACCAAGCAATTTAAACTCAACTAGCTAAAGTATTTTGGAACCCAACAGATGCCTACAAGATTAGGATATGAGTGAGTGCAAGTTTATTGACTTCAAACACAAACTTATGTCATAAAACCCAGTTAAATGCAGATTTCAAAACTGCAATTCAATTGGCACACAAGGAGAAATTCCTTGTGCCAAAATCCATTACCAACTTTATTAAATGAGTAGACTTTCGGCTCAACTGTTCCAGCTGAGTGATTCACTTGGAAATCATTGATATGAAGAAGGAACTATGCGAAACTAAGGTAAGGCATTGAGATCGAAATCAGAACATTGAAAAGAAAAACTCAAATTCAGAAGCAGTTTTGGGTTTTAAGGAATGAGATGGCACGCAAACCAGAAATTTATGCCCAGAATTTTAAACAAATGCTATTCTAAACCAAACAAACTATCTATCTACTACTAGAGCAGTAATTAACAGCTAAGAAACTCAGAAATTCGAAACAAGTGCAGAAACCAAAGGAAAGAAAAACAAAACTGAATTAAACTTGGCACGCAACACTTGAAATTGGCACGCTAGCAAATTAAACTAAAATGAACTGAAATTTGATCTTGTCGATTGTTAAACAAGTCCCTAAATTACTCTACTTGCAGAATTGAAGCTAAATTACAGCTAACAACTCAAGAATCGAAAAATTCAGTAACTACAGCAAAATTTCAGAACATAACAGTGCTGAATTGAAACTACAGCTATAAACTTAGAAACTAAATTATCTAAGCTACTCCTCAACCATTCCTCAACTCAAGAGCTCCTTGGTCGTCAATCAAGGGAGAACCTCGGACCCGCAAGCTCCGCAAATCAGCGAAAATCGCCTATGCTACCGAATCTGGTCAGCTCACTGCCCAAACTGAAATCAGCTTCCAATTTCATCAAACTCGCTGTGGTGGCTCGCGATTGGGATTAGGGAGTGTCCGAAACCTTCCAGGGAACCCCTCTGGTCAACTCGGATGCAGTGGAAGTGGAGCACAGCTGAGTTCGTTGAATCGGATAGCAATTCTGCCGAGACCTCGCGCAGCTTGCTATTGAACAGAAAATCAATCGGAAACCTCACTAAGAGCTCTCTTCACTGACCTAACTCTTGCGTTGATTGTGGAATTGAGGGATCGCGCCTCCTTGACGAAGAAATTGGCTAGAAAATGAAGAAGAAATGACTGTAGCGGCGGAGACGCGACGAAGGGGAAGCTGGGCAGCGTTTCTGATTAAATAGGAAATAATGGACGGCTGTGATTGATTTGATGAAATCCAACGGTAGATCTTGGTCTGATTTGAGCCAAACTTTTATGATGATGATCTGGGGTCAGGATCTGCCTTGTGGTAGCTCGGATCCTCCAGATATGCAACGGATGGTCCAGATCAACTCTATCTGTGAATGGACGCTCTAGAGCCCTCCTTGCTTGATCCAACGGTTGATTTAGCTCTGATTGGGATGAAACCTTCAGATCTTGATCATAGAGCTTGATCAACCCTAACCTTAGCTTGGATTGCTTCAGATCGTCCCGGATGGCTCAGATCTAGCCGCTCTTGAATCGGACGGCCCGGATTAATCGTAGGCTTGATAATTCGATCCGGTTCACATCCGACTCAGGTTTGACCCAGTATGCCCTAGGTCCAGGATCCTTTCATGCCTACAAAAATATATCAGAAAATTAGTGGCCAAATAATCCAAAAATTATGTAATTTTGCAATTAAGTCCAAAATAAGAGGAAATCCTAAAACCTAGGGTAAAATCACAATTAAGCAATAAAAACGTAGGTCAAACATGGATTTTAGCAATTAAAATAATCAATAAAATGGTGCTTATCAACTCCCCCACACTTAGCCTTGAGCGTCTCGCGAAAACAGTCAATTTGTATCCCCTAGATTTTCTTAAGCATAATTAGAAACAAATGAAAAGAAATTACCTAGGGTTGTCAATTCTCATAAATCTAAGCTCTATGGATTACTATCTTGTCCTTAAATCAACAACTTAGCCTTTTCATCCATCATGAGTCATTGAGATGAATTTAAATCACTAGCCTTTCAAGGAAAATATTGGTGGCTCTCTCCTTAAGTTCTAACTTGATGAATGAAAGTGGAGCTCACTCAAACACACATGATTCTTGCACTACCATAGGCTTGCTTATTATCTACTCTCCACCATTAATCATGATTAGGATCAACAACTATAAAAACAAATGAAAACATGGAAAATGGTAAGAAATGGAATAAAAATCAAGGAAATGGAAAAATTGATGGAGTGGAAGACTTGGTTGCTTAAAAATTGTTTCCAATGAACTTTGCCCCATCTTAACAGTCCTCCAATGAAATCAAAAATGTTGTGAAGTCAAATTTCGATAACTGCCCTTGATTTAGATAAAAACTCCTTCCTTGGTTCAATGTGCCACTCTTCCATTTTGCGTGCCATCTTGTTTCTTTCTTCTTCCCTTTTCTGATCTGATTTTTCTCTTCTTCTTTTATCTTCTGAATTCTTCTAGTATGGCACATTCGGGTCAGATTCTTTCATTAAAGAACTTGAGACATCAAACAACAATTGAGGTATTAGACTCTCCACATGTGTTCTTCACTAATCAACTATTGCAACTCCCTCTTGTACAGCCTTTAAAAATCAAATTCAGCCTCCAAATTGACACAATTCTGCACAAACTGCTTATAGGGAAAACACCTTCTGAATTTTCTTTTCCAACTGCATTTCCCACTCTGATTTCTCCCAACCAGCTGCAGTTTTCGAATCCTAAATCATGCATCATATGGTTCATGAATTGTTCAGCTGCAATTCCTCTTCTAATCCACCCAGAATTTTCAATTCAGCACAGATTCCTTGCATTCCAACTCAGATTTTCTGTTTTGTTTCATATCTATCCATCTCCCAGCTTCAATTTCGAACTCATCATCCCTTCATTTAAGATATCTTCAACTGGAGTTAAGATTCCTGCACTTAGCAAACTCAGATGCAGTATTTCATGCTCAGATTCAACTCAGCTTACTCGAATTTACTTGTATCATTCAGCAGCTCTCAGCTTCAGATTCTGGTAACAAAAATTGCAATGCAGTTCAGACTTTTTCCTCAGCTTAATTTCAGAGATTTTACACTGCTTTCCAGCATCCTATTCAGACTAAGCAAAGTGGCCGAAACATCTTATATTAACTGCAATTTCAGCTGCTTGCAAGTGGAGTTCTTGTGGCACAAATTTTCTGCTTTGATCCCAGCTTCAAACAGCTTCAATTCAGCCTACATTCAACTTTTTCTCAGCTTCATTCTAGACTTAACAGCTGGAGTTCAGCTACTAGCATTTCAGCTCCAAGATCTCAGCACTTGCACAAACTGTTTTTGGCACAAAAAATATTTTTTTTTTCTCTCTGCATTGGATCAGATTTTTCATCTCCTTTGCCCATTCTTGGTACCAAACTCAACTCACTTGGCACCGAATTCTACATTAATCTCAGATTAACACAGCTACATTTCTTTTGGCCGAAACATGCTCCTAATCAATTCTTCCTTTTCATTTTTGGTATAGATTTTTCTTTGTAATGGCACAGAATTTAAATTGGCTGCATTTAAACAAAACCTCTGCCACTCCTTGATTCCTTTCATCTTCAGTTCAGGAATTCTTTGCAATCAAGCTTCAATAACTGTTCTTTACTAGATTAAAGCTTTGCAGATTAGTTTATATCCCTTCAGCAGCTCCAAATTCTAGTCTCGGCAGATTACAGCTCTCCTTTGTTTCAATTTTTCGAATTTTTGCTTCACTGCCTGCACAACTTCTCTTGGCTTTTATCAACTTACAGTTTACTCCCTTTTCAGTTTCTTCATTCAGAGGCTCTCAAATGTGGTACTCGGCAGCTACAATTCCAATACAGTTCAGATTTGGCAGTTTCAGCATTTTCCAGAATTTGGTCAGCTCACAAACTTCTTTCTGATCTGGGACTGCTTCAAATCAGATTTAACAGCCTTCAATGAATCCATTTCCAAGTTGATACATCTTCAAATTTCTGATGGCTGGCTGGTTGATGGACTTGTTCTTAATCCTTGTCAGCACCCTTGCATTTGTTTCCATTCCGAACAGTCCAGATTAGTTCAGATCTACACAAACTGATTCCTTGTTTGGCACAAACGTTTCAGCATTGATTCAATTAATTCCAGCTTTGTTCAGCTTCTTATCAGCTTCTGATCAGCCTCACAATCTTAAATTCAGACTTGGTAGCAATCTAAATTCCAGAAATTGGATTTCGGCCATGGCACAGATTTTCAAATTTCTCCATTGCTTGCCTCTTGCTTCAATCCAGAATTCCTTACATTTCCAGCTTTTGTTCAGACCTTGCTCAGACTCCTTGATTTATACAGCTGCACTTCAGCTTCTAACATCATGTGGCCTTATTTCTATAGCAAAAAACAGCTTCCATCCAAGCAATTTTAACCAAAACATGCTTCACAGATTTTTCTCCATTTTGGCAAAGAATTCTGTGCCATTTGCGTGCCATGTTCCTTCTTCTCTGCAGATTTTTTTCTTCTCTCTTTGGCAAAGAATTTCAGCCGAATTCACCTTGGTTTCAACATGGCTTAGATCTCCAATTGATGGTCAAGAATCTTCAATTGTTTTCAATCTTTGATCACTTCTTCTTATCATTTTTTTTACTCCAAACTCAACTCCCTTGGCAAAATTTTTTTTTTCTCGAAATGAAGTGCAACCTTGATAAAAATTGCTTCCAAATCACTAATCACTCCCCCACACTTAAATCTTTGTCCATCTCGGGCAAAATAGCATTAAGAAAATATCCCAAGCAAACAAATCCATAGAAAAATTGGGGTTAAGATTAGGAATAAGGAAAGACAATTAAAAAGAGTATGTATCAAGTATGATCATGGAGAAAGGGAAACAATATGATTAGTCTTCATAGATGTGATCCAATCAACGAAATATGGTTTTGAAAGAACCTAGGCAAGTTCTAGAGCACAATAACATATGTGTATCACAAAATAAGGCTAATCTCACTAGGTAAAAATAATCCATCTCAAATCTTCAATTAAGAATCCAAAACAAAATCGTACTCAAGCATCCAAGAATTCATCCATTAGCTCAAACTCTAAGTTTTGACAACCAAATTTAATTTATTTTCCAAAAGTTTCTAAAATGCTATGGGATAATCTAGAGGGATACTTTTATTCCTAATCATGCAAGAGAAAGTGCGAAAAGAAATAACAAGGTATTTACAATGTCTATTTATTCAATTTACTCTAGAAAACATAAAAGTGAAAAATGCGATAAAGAAAATGCAAAAAAAATAAACTCCCCTTTATTCGGGTGGGCGGAGTCTATCCAGAAGTAGCCTCCATCGTGGTAGTGGAGGTGTCTGGGTCGCTGGGAGAATTAAGACTCCCCCACACTTGAACTTTACAAAATAATGCTCCGGTGGCCGCAGGCGATTCAGGTATAATAGTCATTCAAGGGGTGGAGTGCTATTAATTAAAGTAAGATCATCTCCTCCTTCTTGATGCCCTTCAGAAGTCCTTCCAGGAGGCTGGAGTCTGTTCAGTTGGAGCACCCACTCCTGAAGTCTTCTAGACCCTGCAAAATAATGTAATACCTCTCTCAAGCGTGCAGGGTCAGAAAGAAATAAAATAATGTCAGTTTCTGCATGAATTGAATCCAAATCTGCATCATGTCCAATTAAATCAAATTTTGCTGTCTCAATAAATTTTTCACAATTATTTCCTCCAACATTTGCATCCAAAAACTCATCACAATTAATAAAATCAATCCTTGGCACATCAATAAAAATTTCACAATTATTTTGCATCAAAGATGTATCAAGCAATGTGTCACAGCCTAAGAAATCAATTTTGGGTGCCTCAATGAATTTTTCACAGTTATTTTCAGCATAAGATATATCAAGAGACTCATCACAAAAATCAATATCAAGTCTAGGCACCCCTAAAAAATTTTCACACTCAGCATTTTCATGATATGTATCACTACATGCTTCAAATTCAGCAAATTCTACACTAGGTACCTCTAGGGATTTTTCACAATCAAATTCTACAAGAGATGTATCCCTAAGTATATCACAAGCAACAAAATCAGTTTGAGGTACCTCAATACAATTTTCAGCTAAATTTGGAGGAGAATATACCTGATCGTGCTGAAAAATACCTGGAGGTTCTACAAAAGTAGATGTATCCATGTTCTCCTCCTGGTCAATTAATTGCTCCTCTTCAAGTTCAAGTTCTGGTGGACAGTTAACTACAACAGGTGATCCTTGGGTTCTTGCTTCCACCATGCAAGTCCCTACACTTTCTGGTAATTGTGGTGGTCCCTGGGGCTTAGTGCAATCCGCTACACCTATTACTTTCTCAACTATTCCTGTATCAACCAAATTAGAAAAATCAGGACCATCAATAGCAATATTCTTACAAAATAAAAGTTTAGAAGGGTCCTGAAAAGTTTCAGAGTCGAAGTCAAGACTGCTACAAGCTCTACTATCCATCTCCTCCCAGGCCTCTAAATCAGTAGGAATGGGTGATTCATGGGGCTCAGTGCAATCCACTACACTCTCAATCCTATCCTCTGAATTTTCTGATGCATCAATCAATATAGGTGGTCCCTGGGGCTCTGTGCAATCCCCTGCACCTATAGAATCATCTGATTGTTCTAATCTTTGAGCTTGTATTTCATTCCATTGATCAACCAATTTTGCAAGGCGTTGTTGTTGTTGTAAATTTTGCTGTTGTTGTTGTTGTTGTTGTTGAAGGACTTGTTGTATTTGTTGTTGTTGAGCTTGTTGTTGCTGCATCATCTGTTGAAACATATTCTCAACCCTCTGTTGTTGAGCCTCATCCCAATCAGGATCATCAAAGCCTCCTTGATTAAACTGCTGAAATGGGAGGGGCTGGAAATTCTGGGTTTGAAACTGAAAATTTGGATCGCATGGCTGTGAATATTGAAAAGGTTGTTGAAAATTCTGTATAGGTTGAAATTCTTGCTGTCATGGCTGAGGTTGAAGCTGAAATTGATTATTTCCTTGCTGAAAAGGCTGCTGGAAATCTTGGTTAAAATGCTGAAATCCTTGGTTTGGTTGGACTTGAGGGAAGGGTGGTTGCTGAAAATTCTGATTATTTAAACACCCTTGCTGAATTCCTTGAAATAATGATTGATCTTGTTGATAAGGTGGCTGAAAGTTGGGCTGAACTAGTTGAAATGGTTGCTCAAACTGGGGCTGAAAATTCTGTAATGGCGGCTGCCCGTTCTGAAAATTTTGACTTGACTGAAGATCTTGCTGAAATTGTTGACATTGTGGTTGAAAAAATTAATTTGGTTGCTGATTGAATGGTTGGTTCTGCTGAAAATGTGGACACGGCTGCTGGTAAGTGGATGGAAACATTCTGAACTGGCAATCCTGTCACAAAACAAACAAGAAAAATGGCAGTACCCGTATACAAAAGAATAAGCAACAAAAAATAGAACCCAATGATATATCAAAAAGCATACAAGCAAAAATCAAACAAATCAACTAGTTGCTTCCCCGGCAACGGCGCCAAAAATTTGACGGGCCCAAACTATGTGTCACGAATGTGGGCCTCAAATTTAAATGTAAATGAATGCTGGAAACCCTTTTACAATTCAAAAGTATGAAAATGTAATATAGGGGCCACAGGTCGTATTTTTCTCGGGGCTAGTTGTCGTGCTTGATTCAAACTTGTAGTTATGTGTCGTTTTTGGGTTTCAAACAAGTAAATGGATTTTGGTTTGTAATTGAAAATGAAATGGCAAATGAAAAATAGGAACCGTGATTTAATAAACTAAACAAGGAGATTGACACTTAAAAACTCAACAAATCCAAACACTTACAAAGTTTTTGATAACTGATTTCTGATTTCAAACACAAATTGGAATGCTATGCAATGAAATAAAAGCAAGGATGGGAGTTTTCGAAAAACAATAGGCTGAACTCAATTAAAAGCATGCGAGATTAGGACTCAACCAAGCAATTTAAACTCAACTAGCTAAAGTATTTTGGAACCCAACCGATGCCTACAAGATTAGGATATGAGTGAGTGCAAGTTTATTGACTTCAAACACAAACTTATGTCATAAAACCCAGTTAAATGCAGATTTCAAAACTGCAATTCAATTGGCACGCAAGGAGAAATTCCTTGTGCCAAAATCCATTACCAACTTTATTAAATGAGTAGACTTTCGGCTCAACTGTTCCAGCTGAGTGGTTCACTTGGAAATCATTGATATGAAGAAGGAACTATGCGAAACTAAGGTAAGGCATTGAGATCGAAATCAAAACATTGAAAAGAAAAACTCAAATTCAGAAGCAGTTTTGGGTTTTAAGGAATGAGATGGCACGCAAACTAGAAATTTATGCCCAGAATTTTAAGCAAATGCTATTCTAAACCAAACAAACTATCTATCTACTACTAGAGCAGTAATTAACAGCTAAGAAACTCAGAAATTCGAAACAAGTGCAGAAACCAAAGGAAAGAAAAACAAAACTGAATTAAACTTGGCACGCAACACTTGAAATTGGCACGCTAGCAAATTAAACTAAAATGAACTGAAATTTGATCTTGTCGATTGTTAAACAAGTCCCTAAATTACTCTACTTGCAGAATTGAAGCTAAATTACAGCTAACAACTCAAGAATCGAAAAATTCAGTAACTACAGCAAAATTTCAGAACATAACAGTGTTGAATTGAAACTACAGCTATAAACTTAGAAACTAAATTATCTAAGCTACTCCTCAACCATTCCTCAACTCAAGAGCTCCTTGGTCGTCAATCAAGGGAGAACCTCGGACCCGCAAGCTCCGCAAATCAGCGAAAATCGCCTATGCTACCGAATCTGATCAGCTCACTGCCCAAACTGAAATCAGCTTCCAATTTCATCAAACTCGCTGTGGTGGCTCGCGATTGGGATTAGGGAGTGTCCGAAACCTTCCAGGGAACCCCTCTGGTCAGCTCGGATGTAGTGGAAGTGGAGCACAGCTGAGTTCGTTGAATCGGATAGCAATTCTGCCGAGACCTCGCGTAGCTTGCTATTGAACAGAAAATCAATCGGAAACCTCACTAAGAGCTCTCTTCACTGACCTAACTCTTGCGTTGATTGTGGAATTGAGGGATCGCGCCTCCTTGACGAAGAAATTGGCTAGAAAACGAAGAAGAAACGACTGTAGCGGCGGAGACGCGACGAAGGGGAAGCTGGGCAGCGTTTCTGATTAAATAGGAAATAATGGACGGCTGTGATTGATTTGATGAAATCCAACGGTAGATCTTGGTCTGATTTGAGCCAAACTTTTATGATGATGATCTGGGGTCAGGATTTGTCTTGTGGTAGCTCGGATCCTCCAGATATGCAACGGATGGTCCAGATCAACTCTATCTGTGAATGGACGCTCTAGAGCCCTCCTTGCTTGATCCAACGGTTGATTTAGCTCTGATTGGGATGAAACCTTCAGATCTTGATCATAGAGCTTGATCAACCCTAACCTTAGCTTGGATTGCTTCAGATCGTCCCGGATGGCTCAGATCTAGCCGCTCTTGAATCGGACGGCCCGGATTAATCGTAGGCTTGATAATTCGATCCGGTTCACATCCGACTCAGGTTTGACCCAGTATGCCCTAGGTCTAGGATCCTTTCATGCCTACAAAAATATATCAGAAAATTAGTGGCCAAATAATCCAAAAATTATGTAATTTTGCAATTAAGTCCAAAATAAGAGGAAATCCTAAAACCTAGGGTAAAATCACAATTAAGCAATAAAAACGTAGGTCAAACATGGATTTTAGCAATTAAAATAATCAATAAAATGGTGCTTATCAGTCCCCAACGCTCAATCAGAAATCGCAATTTCTCTGGGACTCTCCTGGACCGATCACCAGACCGATCCCAGGTTGTGGATCAATCACCAGACTGATCCACCCCTTTGCTGGGCGATTTCTGAGCTTCGCAGTCCAAACCTCCTGATCGGTCACCAGACCGATCAGGGAGCCTCCTGATCAGTCACCAGACCGATCAGGTCATGACCAGACCAATCAGGCTCCGTCCTGATCGATCATAGTGAGGAACTCGCGACGCTGGATCGTTCTCCAGAACGATCTGCACAGTGTTCCAGATCGGTCACCAGACCGATCAGGAGCAGATCAACAGGGGAACTTAACCTCACTGTGTGCTCCCTGATCGGTCACCAGATCGATCAGGAGCCAAGCAGTGGGTGAAACGCATACTCCCTGATCGGTTACCAGACCGATCAGTCATCGCTGGATCGGTCACCAGACCGATCCACGAAGGAGCACCGTGCCAACTCCCTGATCGGTCACCAGACCGATCTAGGGGCTCCAACCTAGCCCTCCAAGCTAGGGTTTCATCCAACCTAGCCCTCCAAGCTAGGACTTGACCCTCCAAGCCAGGATTTTTTACCTAACCCTCCAGTTGGGACTTTTCACCTAACCCTCCAAGTTAGGACTTTTCACCTAGCCCTCCAAGCTAGGACTTTTCACCCAACCTTCCGAGTTAGGACTTTTCCACACCTAGCCCTCCAAGCTAGGACCTGACCCTCCAAGTTGGGACTTTTCACCTAACCCTCCAAGTTAGGACTTTTCACCTAGCCCTCCAAACTAGGAATTTTCACCCAACCCTTTCGAATTAGGACTTTTCAACACCTAGCCCTCCAAGCTAGGATTTTCCACGCCTAACCCTCCAGGTTAGGATTTTCCAACACCTAGCCCTCCAAGCTATGCCTAATCCCTGATCAGGACTTAACCATAATCATCATAATCATAAACCTAAACTAAAATCGATGTCAACACCAAAACAACAATCAGGGTTAGACTGCATCAACAACAATGACCAAGGCACTCGGGTAGTCGGTCGTCGGGCAGCCTCTAGGCTGTTGCTGTTGCACCAGTCTTTGAGCCTGGGCGGCGACCAGTAGCTCGAAGTCTTCCTACAAGATCTTGATCTTCATCTTGTTGGAATTGTCCATTTTGGGCTTTTGATCAGGTGAACATTCCTACAGACGACGTCAAATTTGATCCTGTCAGCAAGTGAGGAGGGCGACCAACTGATGATGTGGCTTGACAATTGACTAAAGAAAACCTCGACTGATCATGCGAGGGAGGAGGCACTCCAATCTGCAAAACAGAAGACCGTTAGAGACCCACCGGGAAAGTTCCTGACAACGACCCTTCGATGGTCAAGTAGCTCCCCTCCAAACAGAATAAGAACTGTAGCCGGAGTCTATAGCTTACCTCATGCATAGAGAAATGCAGGCTTTATATAGCCGAAGGTAGTTGACTAGGCCTGAAAATGCGACCAATCTTGCTTGCTATCCCGGGGCAAAAGTCAGGCAATGTTGGCCGACCGGGGGTCGTGATTCCTGGGATTTCTATTACTTCTACTATATGATCCGTTTCTTATCTGCTATTTATGTAGAGGGCATCTTGGCCAGCTGGTGTCGCCGTAAACCTCAGGATTTCTGACACAAGGCATGTCAGGGCATATCGATTCCTGGTATGAGAAGCTTCTATTTGTACGCTCATCCTGCCCGCGGAACAAGCTTAGGTCCGCGCTTAATTACATGTTCCGTATTCCAAGGGTTTCCTTCCGTTTTGTCGTGTTGGCTTTAAAGGCACACTTATGCGGGTTCGTAATTAGCTCACCGTTCTGCCGCTGAGTCTCCGCGAAGTAGCCGATCGGAAGGTCGGTTAAATATCTTGTTGAGGCAATCTGTGGTCCAGAGTAACCATGTGTTTTGATGTTTGGGCAAAGGGTTTAAGTTAGGTTTACCCTTGTGTATTTGATATGTGTATGTGAGTGTGCAGGATGTGCAGGTTACACATATTGACTTAGCTGGATGGCCTCGGTACGGTGAAGGGTGACATGGAGATAAGCCGCGGACTTGTGTGCGCACCTGAGGGACTATGGAGAGCAGGGACGATGAGCTGAGGGGCGCGGACTTCGAGACATGCGTGAAGGATGACATGGAGCCAAGCTGGAGGCTTGCGTGCATCCGAGGGACGGGAGCCGAAGATGAAGAGGGCGCGAAGGCAATAGTCGAGGCTGCTGGTGAGGGGTCAGCTGAGTCGTGAGGGTACGAGTGCTGAGTGATTGTACTCGGGAAAATCCTAGGGTTCGAGTGCTGAGAGAAGTGTACTCGAGCAGGGAATCCTTAGGTGTGTGAGTGGACCAGTCGACTGCTCTAAAACTCACAGAAAGTTTTCGGCTGGGGACCAGTCGACTGCACTGGGAGCAGTCGATTGGTAAAGTCAAAAACTAGTCGTTACAGCTAGCCGTTGGACTACTGTTTGGCTGGCACCAGTCGACTGCCCTGGGAACAGTCGACTGGTGGCGAGGGTTTCAGCCTTAGTTCTATTTAAGAGGACTTCGTGTTGGCTGAAAGGTTTGACGAATTTGGCTTTGGGTAAGAGCCAAATAGTAGTCTTGGTGCTCAGATAGTGTCGAGGTGTTGTGGCAAGGTTTCTCCACCCACAAGGAGCGACAAGGGCTAGCCGAAGGTCATCCGGGGAGTGATCCACCGAAGGATTCTTGGATTAGTCACCTCTTAGAGGTGAATACCAAGTAAATCGGTATTGTTAGCATTGTTTAGTTGTTAATTTTACTTTATTGTATTTCCGCTTGCGCAACTAACAACGTAGGTAGAAGAATGAATCAAAGAAGTGCTATTCAACCCCCCCTCTAGCAACGTCAACGATCTTACAAGTGGTATCAGAGCGAAGGACCGCTCTCATTGGACTAACCGCCAAAGGAGCAAGAAAGCTAGAGGGAAAATGATGGAATATAAGTTGGGTGATGATATCAACACTCCACCTCCATATGACCATGAAGATTTCGGCTATTGGAAAGAAAGAATGGAGACATGGTTTGGAATGGAGTGGGACCTTTGGATCACACTTGAAGAATCATTTGAAATTCCTAGAGATAAACACGGGAAGAAGCTTCACCCTAGATATTGAAATCAAGAGCAACAAAATCAATCTAGGGCAAACAAGAAGGTAATTGATATGTTAGTTAATATTTTGCCTAACAATATTTTGAGTGGTGTAGGTAAATATGAAAATGCATATGAGCTATGAAAAAAGATAAGAGAATTCCATGAAAATCCTACACAAGTTCAATTAGTGAAAGAGCCCGAGGAAGTGAGCCCAATAGCCCAAGAAGAGGAATAACTAAGTGAAAGATCATCTACCTCATCAAGAGAAGAAGAGGAGGTGTCAAATTCAAGAGTTGAGGGGGAGAAGAGACCCTCATCCACACAAGAGCAAGAAGAAGTTCCAACCTCCACCAAAGCAAAGAAAAAGGACCATATCACATGCTTTGGATGCAATGAAAAGGGACACTACAAGGACAAGTGTCCACTAGGTAAAACCTAAACTCATTTCAATTCCTTTTAAATCTAACATGGGTTGTAGGAATGGAGAAGCCCAAGAGAAGAAAAAGAAAATTAGATGTTTCACGTGTGGTGAGCTAGGACACTACCACACGAAGTGCCCAAAGAGTAGAGAGCTCAAGAAAATGGAGCACTTAAGAAGATGGGAAAAGAATGAGAAGAAAAGAAGCGCACATCAAGGAGGAACTACAAGGGTAAGGGAGGTAATCCCTAACTTTAAATTGAAATGCAATTCAAATTTAAGTTTCTCCATGCATGCTAAAAATAGTGTAAATTATTTACCCATGTATAACTTAGGATTTAAATATCATGATAGGAGTATGGTTTGTATTGTAGATCAAAAATCTAGGAAAGCCATGCATCATGAAAAATTCAAGACCACTAGACCTAAGGATCAAGGCAAAAATTCCAAGAAGGGGAAACACATGCCTAGGAAGATGGGTAGGTCTAGGAATGTCCAAAGTGGACATGCGGATTCTAGGTTTAGGAGCCTAGAAAAGGAAAATCAAGCTTTAAGGGAAAAACTTGATAGGTTAGAGAAAACCCTAGAGAGATTCACTGCTGGATCTAAGGGTTTAGATATGGTGTTGGGTGGTTTAAACCGCACCAATGATAGATCGGGGTTGGGATACCAGTCTAAGAACTCCCATGCCAAGGGAAAGAAATATGCTAGGGTAGCATATGATTATGGCAAGAAGGGGGAATCCAAAAATGGCAAGGGGATGTCATTTAAAGGAAAAAAGAAAGGACTTAACCAAGGACAAGGTGTCTAAGGTTAAGAAGGTTAGATTTGTAGGCCAAGAATCACCGATGGCTCACCCGTGTGGCCTAGTATGGATTGAGTCACCTAGGGAGGTGACTAGGGCTAAGAGCTCAAGGGAGAGCTCTAGGAGCCTTTGGGATCCATGGTAAATGGATCTCAAGAGATGATTTCTCTAGAAAATTTAGGTGGACTAGGAAATGTGCCAAAAGGATTGGAAGACTAGGGTAAGTCTTAATCCTAAAGAATTGGCACATTAAAAGGAGAATTATGGAGAAAAAGGTGAAAATACGATTATATTGGGTAAAATTAGGTTTTAATGTGTGAATACCATATAATTTAGTAATAGAAATGAATTATGATCAAGTATAAGAAGATACATTGAGGAGAAATCACAATTAGGACTTTTGGAGAAGCTTGAATGATACAATTTAGGAGAAGTTGAGTTTCGTGCCAATCTTGGGATCTGGAGTACATCTGTTTAAAAATATATTTTTCCCAAGTAGACATAGGGTCCACAAATCTCTCCACGAAATTTCAGATTTTTTGGAGATTTGTGGAATTAATTAGACATTTCTGAAGTTAGACTGAAAACCTGAAATTCAGGTATCAGTCGACTGCCCCCCAGGGCAGTCAACTGATCTTACCCAGAAAACATTCTGTGAGTTTTGGCAGTCGACTGCCCCAGGGGCAGTCGACTGATCCGCAGAATTAGATAGAAAAGGCATCTAGGATGATAGGATATGACCTTAAAATTAACATCCTTGTTAATGCTCCTTGAATAAAGGTTTGCCTCATGATTTAATGGTGATTGTATGAAATGAGGCTATATGGATATCATAGAATTCAAGGAAGGGTGATAGGTGCATATGTATCAAAGGTTAAGAGATGATGAGAAGAGGATTTGATCATATTAAGAATACATAAGGAAAAGGGGAGAATTTAAGATAATTCCATGTGACAAATTATAATGGTAAGCCTTAGCAAACACGTGGAATTATAGATAGATTTCAAAGTTGATACGAAATGATCATTCTTGAGAAAATTAGAGGATGTACCAAAAGTCAACCACATTTGATATTCTTCATGAAATCATATTTTTCTAGGATAGGGTATATCCTAACAAATGTGCTTGCAAATTTTTAGATTTTTTCCAAGTTTTCTAGGATTTTCTAGAGGGTTCTAGGGTAGAAAACTTGGGTTGTTAAGTTGGGATTAACTTGACAAAAGAATGTGTGATGTTAAGTTGGGGTATAACTTAACTTGGTTTTATGGTGTTAAGTTGGGAAGAACTTAACCTTGGTAAATTGAAAATTGGGAGAAGACATAGGTAAAGGGGAGGTTGCCTCTTGTTTGCCTTGATTTTCATAGGAAATTTTGGGCTTTGTGTCAAACTTGGGAATGGTGATAGATACATTGTTGAATGTATTTTTCCCAAGTAGGTATGGGTACCACAAATCTCTCCACAAAATTTGGGAATTTTTTGAGATTTGTGGAATTTCTGACGCATTTCTGAATTTGGCCAGAAAAGCTGATTTTCAGAGTATCAGTCGACTGGTCAGGGCTGGATTGGGTATCCAGCAGCTGATTTGCGTCCAAATGGTGTAAAAAAGTATATGGGGGGCTAGTACACTGTGTTTAGGATCATTAGAGATTAAAAGATCCAATAATTGAGATATTGTTGGAGTCTTTTTGATGTTAGGCAAAAGGGGAGAAGTGTTAGGTTTAATTTGGGAAACCAAACACACCTTTGCAAGGAAACCCTAGGTTTAGGGGGAGCATGATTGCTCCATTCTTGGCGCAAGGGGAACCTTGGAAAGGTTCTTAAAAAGCCTTTGTAAGTCCAATGTAGGGGGAGCTTTGGAGAAGCTTTAAAAAGCCCGTTTTGGTGAAAAATTCCTAACTTGGAGGGTTAGGTGTGGGGATGCCTTGGGATAGGATCCATGACTGGTTTGCATTTGCATATGCATTGGCGGTGTAAGTCCAAGGTGGAGCCTTAGCAACGTAAGTCCAACTGTTTGTTTAGCATTGTTGTTGCTATTTATTGCTATTTGTTTTCCTAACTTAAACGTATTGCTAAACATCAAAAAGGAGGAGATTGTTGAGGCAATCTGTGGTCCGGAGTGACCATGTGTTTTGATGTTTGGGCAAAGGGTTTAAGTTAGGTTTACCCTTGTGTATTTGATATGTGTATGTGAGTGTGCAGGATGTGCAGGTTACACATATTGGCTTAGTTGGACGGTCTCGGTACGGTGAAGGGTGGCATGGAGACAAGCCGCGGGCTTGTGTGCGCATCTAAGGGACTATGGAGAGTAGGGACGATGAGCTAAGGGGCACGGACTTCGAGGCATGCGTGAAGGATGACATGGAGGCAAGCTGAAAGCTTGCGTGCATCCGAGGGACGAGAGTCGAAGATGAAGAGGGCGCGAAGGCAATAGTCGAGGCTGCTAGTGAGGGGGCAGCTGAGTCGTGAGAGTACGAGTGTTGAGTGGTTGTACTCGGGAAAATCCTAGGGTTCGAGTGCTGAGAGAAGTGTACTCGGGAAGGGAATCCTTAGGTGTGTGAGTGGACCAGTCGACTGCCCTGGGGGCAGTCGACTGATAAAACTCACAGAAAGATTTCGGCTGGGACCAGTCGACTGTCATGGGAGCAGTCGACTAGTAAAGTCAAAAAGTAGCCGTTACAGCTAGCCGTTGGACTACTGTTTGGCTGACACCAGTCGACTGCCCTGGGAACAGACGACTGGTGGCGAGGGTTTCAGCCTTAGTTCTATTTAAGAGGACTTCGTGTTGGCTGAAAGTTTGATGAATTTGGCTTTGGATAAGAGCCAAATAGTAGTCTTGGTGCTCAGATAGTGTCGAGGTGTTGTGGCGAGGTTGCTCCACCCACAAGGAGCGACAAGGGCTAGCCGGAGGTCATCCAGGGAGTGATCCACCGAAGGATTCTTGGATTAGTCACCTCTTGGAGGTGGATACCAAGTAAATCGATATTGTTAGCATTGTTAGTTGTTAGTTTTACTTTATTGTATTTCCGCTTGCGCAACTAACAATGTAGGTAGAAGAACAAATCGAAGAAGTGCTATTCACCCCCCCTCTAGCAACGTCAACGATCTTAGATATCTCTGCGACGAGATCTATGTTGGTGCAATCGGCTCAAGTTTAATCGGTACGATCATGAGTTTTGATGTGTGTGCCAATATGATTAAGTTAGGTTTTCATATTGGTTTGATGTGTATTTGAGTCATGCAGGACTTGATGGAACACACATGCGAGAAATCTCATCCTGGTGCTTGGGTCCTTGAGTTGGTGAAGGATGGTGCATCCGAGGGACCGCCAGACGAGGAGCAACAGAGTGGAGCTGAGGGAAGCAAACTTCAAGATATACGCGAAGGATGACATCGGGATGAGCTGAGAGCTTGGATGCATCTGAGGGACGAGAGCCAATGGAAGAGAGCTTTAAAGAGAGACTTCAGAGAGGATGAGTGTGAGTGTGTTATAAGAGCAGTCGACTGGTGGTGACACCAGTCGACTGATCTTTCTGTGGGTCTCGAACAGCAAAGGCAATTGACTGGTCTGGATGGTAGTCAACTGATCTGTTCAAAATTTAGCTGTTGGCTGAACACTAGTCGACTGAGGTTGACAACAATCGACTAGTGTCAGAGCTGATCGTTTTGTTAACATCAATCTTTCTTTACTTCTACGTTTTCTGAAAGGAAAAGAAAAACTTCATCGCATCTGATTCCATATATTTGAAAATAATTTATATATTTATGCACATAATAAATAATTAATGAAGTTGGATAACGTGTCGATCTGGTCCCATAAAAATTTCTCATTAACTGTCAGGTAAATCGGAAAAAGTTTGCGACGAGCGATCCAAAAGTTTAGCGTCCCAGAGTTCGAGTCCTATTTGGAGAATTTTTTTTATAAAATATGTTGTAGTTGGAGATTGAACCGTGAATATTTGAAATGATAATTAATCGTCCTTCCACTGAACTATAATCTAAGGGACAAAATGATAAGATATTTTAGAGAATAGGAAAGAGGATCAAAATTTGAATATCAATGGAGACCATATTTACGTTAACATGAAGTCTTCTATTCAGGTAATTAGATTGGGTTAATTATTCTCCTTATCTTTTGTAATGTGAGATTGTAATCACGGTAGTTTCTAAAGCTGGCTCTCGAGTGGCATTAAGGTTCATCATAACAAATGAAATCCACCTTTTTTTTTTGTGTGTTAGCGATCTAGTGTAAATCATGCATGTCTGTAATTAATAGAAAATTATTCGTGCAGACAAATTGTTGATACTTAAACACTTACACTGACGTTCGAATGCAAATATTTTAGTATTGGATTTGGCAAATTAACTACGTTATTAAGTACTGACAAAAAATGGCATATGTCGCTCCCCATGGAATATTAGTACATACATCTAGGGCTTAGGTTGTAAGTCATGCGGAGCTAAATTTTTTAATGTTTAAGCTTATTTGATAGAATAATTAAGTTAGCCGATCCGAAACTAAAATAAATTAAGTTGTTAAAATGATTATTCAAGTTTGGCTTAATTTCTTTTTTATGAGTTTAAATTTGATTCGTTTAGATATTATCAAACTTTCAATTTAAACTTGCTTGGTTATTTAAAATTTTTATATTTTAAACTTATTTGATTAATTATTGAGTTTTATAATATAAATTTATTTATTCTTTTTAAAAATTTCTTTATTTATTTGCAAGTTGATAAGAGTTATATTCATAAACATAATTTATGAATATTATTAATGAAAGCTGTTCACGAACATTATTCACAAATAATATTCACGAATATTATTTATGTTCGTGAATATTAACGAACTGAACACATATATATTCAAGCTTGTTCATTTAGTTAAATGAGTTATTCAATCATGTTCATTTAATTGATCTTGTATATATTGAACGAATATGAATAAGTTTTTACCAAATCGAATACTAAGCTTTTCATGAAAGCTTAGTTCGTTTACAATCCTACGTATTTGGGTGGTTGCTTCAATAGATTTTGAAATAAATTTCCAGTGAGTGTAAAATATCTCGTATTCTCGTTGAGTAGTTTGACCTCTCCCTTTGCAAAGAGTAGATGTGTTATGATAAAATATTCTTCATAATCTACCTATTTATTTATATCTAACTAGAGGATCGGCGATATTTTTATATCTAACTAGAGGATTGGCGATATTGGACCTAGAATGAGCATTATCATCTTTTATTAAAAAAAAATAAATAAATGACATATGTCGATGATCTGTAGCCATTTTAGATCTAATTAAATAATAACATAGTTACATGTTAATAGTATCAAGATTAAAACTTAGACCAGCAAAGATAAGGTAAGAGTATGGAACAAGTCAGCAATGATATCATCTTGAGCACTACTAAGCTTATCTATCCCTAGAGAATCGAAAAGAAATGTATAAGGGAAGGAATTCAAAATGTATAAGGGAAGGAATTCAAAATGAAAAACATAAATCTCTAGATAATCGAAAAGAAAAAAAAAGACAAAAGAAAAAAAAAGAAAAAAAAATAGGAAAAACAGAAGAAAAAATTAAGAAGAAAAAGATGAAGGAGGAAGAGAAAAAAACAACCGTGACTTCGCGGCCGCGTGAGGTGCCACAGTCATGGGGCGACCTCATGCGGAGCCGCCAACCTTGCGAGGCAATTTCTTGCGGGGCCGCCGACCTAGGCCGTAGGAGGTGACCTCGTGTGGGGTCGCCGTCCGAGATCGCGTAGGGCCACCGTCTATGTCGCGTGAAAAATTCGACTATATATTTAGGAGGGAGGAAATTATTTTCTGTCTGACTTAGATGAACGAAAAAATGATCAAAAACGTGATGCACAAATGAATTAAAAAATCAATTCCCATTAGGTAAACAGGAAAAAGAAAGTAATTTATCTTTTTTAAAGAAACAAATAGGGAAAAGTTTTCCACAATAAAATCTTTTCATAATTTTTATCTTCGCCTTCCCAAATAAACATGACTTGAATTAAAATATAATTGACTCTTCAAAAATATCAAAACAAAAATAGAAAAGAAAAAAATAATGGTAAAGAATGTAGGAACCACAAGCAGAGCACGTTTAATCAATTAATTGATTAGAGGGCATAAACTTATAAATTGATTGCTCCAAGTAAAATAGACCTGATGAAAACTTGCACGATGATGGTTTCAAGTGGGTTTAAATGGCGTAATGACATCATCAAAGACGTTGCATCTGGTAGAGTCATTAATTTGAATTGGATCGGTCGAGTTAGATTCTTAAATTAAAATTTTATCAATCAATTTTTAGATGGATTCAAACGAAATGACCTACTACCCAAGTCCACGACTTGCGCGGATTGGGTTGAGAATTTTTTTTTTCAAAATTCAAAATTAAGGCAAAAAATTCAATGGACTTGTTGGTAGGTTTGACCCGCATAAATCACAACTCAAACTTAAAAATTTCAATCTTCTTAATTTTTTTTGACAAGCTAATGGACAATTGACATATTTACATCGCAACCCAAATTTAAAAAATTCAATTTTTTCTTTTTTCTTTTATTTTTTGAGATAGTTGTAGGCTTCACCTACTTAAACCGCAACACAAGCTTAAAATTTTCAAAATTTTCTATATCTATTTATTTTTTAACAGGCTCACGGGTTAACTTTCCTAACTTGTAATTCGTCTTGAATTGGGTTGAATTAGAGATTTCTTAGGCCAACAAGATGGTGGGTTGACTCGCCCAGCCCTATCGTATGATGGATATTTTGAGAGCCGACCCACCTCGAGCTACTACAAGTTGACCCGTTTTGATAGCACTAGCATTTGGTATCATTTATATATGTTAAAATTTCTTTAGCAAAGTTTCAGCATTTTATAACATTACTCATTTCATGTACTTATGTTTTAAAATTCCAAAAACACAATGATTTTTTATTATATCCCTCTCTTCTTTTCACATTTAAATATTTCTCTACCCATTTAAAAATTTACTATTCTCAATTGATATTATCGAATTTAGATATGAGAAGATGAATACATTAAAGAGTTTTCAAGAATATATAAATTTTGATTTGAAGTAATTAGAATTATTTATATTTTTAAATCGGTTTGTCAAGAAGGATGGACCTACGCGTTCAAAAATTAAAATATTTTATCAAAATGTTTGCCAGTGAGTATCATAGAAAGAACGGCAATGTACCAAAGGGCATACCTAAAAATCGGAAATTACCAAAGGGCGTACCATGGTTTCTATTTTACTAAAGGGCGCAGGCCTTTATGTGAACTTCCTCTTATACCTCTCATTCTAACTGCTGTCTTTCTCTTTCTCTCTCAGTAACAAATTTCGAGACGTCTGCAAGTGCTTTTTCAGACTTTTATTTTAAAATAATATATTATGAAATCGGCGCTAAAAACGTAAGGTAAAAATTAAAAAAATATTTCAGTTAAAAATAGCTCATCCAACGTGATTTAAAAATATAAATAAATAATTTTTATATTTGATTAATAGAAATTAATATATTAAATAATATTTAATAAATATATTAATATATAAAAAAATTCAAAAAAAACGTTTGCAGAAATAAAAAAAAACATAAAAAAATTTCAAAAAAAAATCAAAAATAAAAAAAAATATGGGATTTTAGGCCCACCTGAAATCTTTTGATTCAAGCCCGACGTAAAATCAAATTTTTTTTCTATTTTAAAAATATATTAATATATAAAAAAACCTATCAAAACACTTAATTTCAGATTAAAACGCAGGGTCTAAAGTCACGATAGGAGGGCCTGAACATAGATATGATGTCCATCAGTGGATTTTGGTCAAAACCACTGATATTTCTAAACTACTCCTATTTGATTGGTGATATCTAATATATAGATATTTGGACACCTAAAATATCATCTCCTACATCTAACCTCTCTATTCATATGGAGTTTTCAGAAATCCAGATATGGGAGGTCCATCAGTGGGTTTTGGTCAAAACCCACTGATATTTCTAAACTACTCCTATTTGATTGGTGATATCTAATATATAGATGTTTGGACACCTAAAACATCATCTTCTACCTCTAACCTCTCTATTCATATGGAGTTTTCAGAAATCCAGATATGGGAGGTCCATCAGTGAGTTTGGTCAAAACCCATTGATATTTCTAAACTACTCCTATTTGATTGGTGATATCTAATATATAGATGTTTGGACACCTAAAACATCATCTCCTACCTCTAACCTCTCTATTCATATGGAGTTTTCAGAAATCCAGATATGGGAGGTCCATCAGTGGGTTTTGGTCAAAACCCATTGATATTTCTAAACTACTCCTATTTGATTGGTGATATCTAATATATAGATGTTTGGACACCTAAAATATCATCTCCTACATCTAACCTCTCTATTCATATGGAGTTTTCAGAAATCCAGATATGGGAGGTCCATCAGTGGGTTTTGGTCAAAACCCACTGATATTTCTAAACTACTCCTATTTGATTGGTGATATCTAATATATAGATGTTTGGACACCTAAAACATCATCTCCTACCTCTAACCTCTCTATTCATATGGAGTTTTCAGAAATCCAGATATGGTAGGTCCATCAGTGAGTTTTGACTGGTTTTGGTCAAAACCCACTGATGGACCTACCATATCTGGATTTCTGAAAACTCCATATGAATAGAGAGGGTAGAGGTAGGAGATGATGTTTTAGGTGTCCAAACATCTATATATTAGATATCACCAATCAAATAGAAGTAGTTTAGAAATATCAATGGGTTTTGACCAAAACCCACTGATGGACCTCCCATATTTGGATTTCTGAAAACTCCATATAAATAGAGAGGTTAGAGGTAGGAGATGATGTTTTAGGTGTCCAAACATCTATATATTAGATATCACCAATCAAATAGTAGTTTAGAAATATCAGTAGGTTTTGACCAAAATCCACTGATGGACCTCCCATATTTGGATTTCTGAAAACTCCATATGAATAGAGAGGGTAGAGGTAGGAGATGATGTTTTAGGTGTCCAAACATCTATATATTAGATATCACCAATCAAATATGAGTAGTTTAGAAATATCAGTGGTTTTGACCAAAACCCACTGATGGACATCACATCTATGTTCAAGCCCTCCTAGCGTGACTTCAGACCCTGCGTTTTAATCTAAAATTAAGTGTTTTGATAGGTTTTTTATATATTAATATATTTTTAAAATAGAAAAAAATTTGAGTCCACGTCGGGCCTGAATCAAAAGATTTCAGGCCCAACGTGGGCCTGAAATAAAAAATTTTAGGCCCACGCTGGGCCTGAAATATTAAAATTTCAGACCCACGCTGGGCCTGAAATATTTTTGTTTCAGGCCCACACTGGGTCTGGAATATTTTTATTTCAAGGCCAGCGTGGGCCTGAAATAAAATATTTCAGGCCCACGTGGGCCTGAATCAATAGTGGGCTGAATAATAGATTTCAGGCCCACGGTTTTTTTATTTCTATTTTTTTTGAATTTTTTTACATTTTTTTTATTTCTGCAAACGTGTTTTTTAAAAATTTTTTATATATTAATATATTTATTAAATATTATTTAATATATTAATTTCTATTAATTAAATATAAAAATTATTTATTTATATTTTTAAATCACGTTGGATGAGCTATTTTTAACTGAAATATTTTTTTAATTTTTACCTTACGTTTTTAGCGCCGATTTCATAATATATTATTTTAAAATAAAAGTCTGAAAAAGCACGTGCTGACTTCTCGAAATTTGTTACTGAGAGAGAGAAAGAAAAAGATAGTAGTTAGAAGGAGGGGTATAAGAGGAAGTTCACATAAAGGCCTGCGCCCTTTGGTAAAATAGAAACCATGGTACGCCCTTTGATAATTTCCGATTTTTAGGTACGCCGTTTGGTAAATTGCCGTAGAAAGAAAAATATTAAAATGTTTGATATTTTTTAATCAAGAAGTCCTAGAAACTTATTTATAATGTTGATTAGTGAGTTTCATTGTCCTAGATCTTTATTAGTCTATGATAACTTTTATCAAAAAATATTAATTTAAAATTTTATTATTCTCAATTTACAAAGTCGAATTCTGACCATTTTCTTTCTTAAAAATATTTTTTTAAAAAAATATTTTGCAAATTTAATATAAATATTCAAATTCGTTGTATGGTAAATTTGCTAGTAAATATTTGATAAGAAAGAAAATAAGTATCAATAAGAAAATTTCCTCGTCAATAGAAAAATGTAATTATTTTATCAAAAAAAAACTTTTCATTTTTGCAAATCAAAATAATATAATGGAAATAATTATCTCAATCAAGTGGTAAAAGACGATTTGTTCACCCTTAGTGTCTTCGCCAATCCATCCTAGGGCAAATACAGAGAAGATAAATTATGAGGGTTACTAATTCAGATACTGTAACTATCTCAATCAAGAATTTTATTTAAATAGTTATTTTTTATTATTTATTAAAACTTTGTGAAAGTTGGTTTCTTGCTACAATTGTTTCCTTTTTTTTTATATGTTAAGTGCAGGGTCGGATCTACCATATGACCAAGGGAGCCACGACCCTCCCATTTTTAATAATTATTTTTTTATATTTTTTTCATTTTATTAGTATATATATTATTTGTCTCATTTTTTAAAAAATAAATATGTATAGTTGGTCTAATGGTAAGTTTAATTTTTTTTTCCTTTAACATACATCTTAGAGTTCAAATCCTTTAGACGACTAAATTTAAATATATTTTTTTCCTTTTCATCTACGCGACCCCACCAAACTTAAAATTCTAGATCCGCCCTTGGTTAAGTGAGAAAGTTACGTAGGATCGGATGCACGTGAGAGGGAGGTGAATCACGTGACTTTTAAAAAATTTGGCTTTCTCAGACTTAATAAAAATCTTGAGTGCACAACGGAAAACACACAAATGAAAAACACAAGTTGACACGGTTCGATTTTACTTGGTTCGTAGCCCTCGGTAACTCCTTTTCCAAGGCCCAGGTCCATTGGACCTTTACGACGGGTAATCCACTAATCTCTCTACCGGTAAACTCCCGTAGAGTAGTCGAATACAAGGAAAAAGGAACAGTGTAACACCCTATACAGTCCTTAAGTACATATATGAATTAACTACAAAAACTTTAATCGTTACCAATACTTTCTGAATCTTTGGATGCGAGCGCTCGTGTATTGGTGGTGGTCTTTCAGCAATAGTCGGTCATAGTCGAGTTATAGTAGAGCCACAACACGAAGATGGAGTAGCAAAAGGCTTGGAGTAGCTTGAATGAGAGTTTTCTTCGAAAGCCTCCTCAAACTGCCCTTATAAAGGCTATTGAAGACACCTCAGTTCCAAGGCTTATTAGATTCATAAACTGCGCATTTTATCCTCTTAAAGACGTCTCAATTCCAATCTGAGGTACCTCAGTTCCATTATTTGACGCAACAATCTTCCGGAAGCCATAACTTTTGATGCCAAATTCAGAATCAGGCTCTGTTAGCAACCACGTATCCAGAATTCGAAAATCTTTGTATGCCTCTACACCACAAAGTTAGAAAAATATATGCATGCATAGTTTATATATGTTTATGTGTTAGACCCTGTCTCCTAAGACCAAGATTTAGTCAAGGCCTCAGCTTAGATCTCAAAAATAGCTCTAAGGTGGACTACGCCTACAGTCCCACCAGATTTCGTTCCTCCAATGACTTACCTCACTTAGTTTATGTAGATTTACTCAGTCTCTTGATCCACCAGGTCTTCCTGTCAGATGCTCTATCTGGACTTCAGCCAGCTAGCTGTCGGGTCCCACAGACCCAGTTGAACTTCATGCTAGGTCTTCAACAACCTGGGCCTCGGCTAATTGTCAGGTCTCATAGACCCAATTGGACTTCTTGCCAGGTCTCAACCAACCTGGGCTTCAGCCTGGTGTCGGATCCTAAGTCTTTCAATCATGCACACTTGGGAAAAAGGTTAGAAACACACAACATCTAACTTTAACCATTTGTTATTCATCAAAATCTCAGTTTGATCATTAGTGTAAACTGCACCAACAAATTATATAGTTATCTTTTAAACCGAATTCTATAATTGTTGAGGTAGATGAGCCTTTCTTGATTTGCCTATCGAGTAAATTTAAAATATAACTTAGTTACATTAAAAAAGTTGACCTTTAAAATATTAGTCTCTAATAGAATTAGAATCCTAATCTTTTTAATGGTTCCTTTAAAGTATTCATCTAGAATAGAATTAGAATCCTAATCTTTTTAGTTGTTCCTCTAAGTGTGAATACGCCTAATTTGTTTTGTTACTTGCCCCTCAAGTATCTCTTTGCTACTGCCTCTTATACCATTAGTAGCCCTTTGCGTCCCATCCTATATTATGCTTAGGCTTCATAATTGATTCAAGGAGCAAAAGTTGATTGCTCCCTCCTCTTTGAACGGGTTCAAGGAACAAAAGTTCATTGTCAATTTATTGGCCATCACCATCAACACAAATATAATTGATCTTTGCACCAATAAAGAATAAGTGGTCGATCTTTGCACCAAACTCAAACTAATTAAGAATTCTCTATTTTATCATGAATCATGCTAACCATTGTACTTATTATCTATTAACAAGAGTGACGGTTCCCAAAACACAAAGCAAATCTCCATGTAGTTGACTCTTTTTTGATCTTTTTATTTTAGCTTCTACAATGTTTTCAGGTCTTACACAAAAAAACTTCTCAAAATATTATTTACAGGTGCAGACATTTTTTCATTCTCTAGTTCGGCTATAATTTTCTTTTCTCTATTGTACATATTATTAACCAAGGGGCTTGCATCTTTACCTTTGTTTGAAAAATAAAACATAACAAAATATTAACTATAAGGACTTGAAATAAGGTAATAAGTATCCATTACAGAAGATAAAAAATTTGAATAGTTACACCCATACAAACAATTTTATTTATATCAGAATTTGCTTAAACATTACTAAAATGTAATAGGACACTAATATAGAAGATCAAGTATCTGAATAGTTACATTGATATCAACTTGGATCTTGTCACACAATTTGTCTAAACATTATTTAACTACCCTACCTTCTCCAGCATAATGGTACATTAACTTTGTCAAAAACTCTATCAATCAAATGAAAATACAAACTCCTCCAATTTTGTTTGGATAGTAAGATCACAAACACACTCCATAATCCAATCACATATCCAAGTGAGGTACCAAAGTAAATTGATAAAAATATTTGTGATTTACTCTTTTGCAATTCTTCCTTTGTCACATTACCACCGACATCATTAGAGCAACTCTTGTTAATCAAAGCCCCACAAAGATGAGCATTGCCTATATAAATGGAAGCATCTTGAAATGTTTGAAGTTGATACCCGAAAGGAATGTTCCCTGACAAATTATTGTAAGAAAGGTTTAAATGGTTCAAAGCCATCAATCTTGATAAATCTTGAGGAATGACGCCTGATAAGTTGTTGAATGACAAATCCAAAGTTTCCAATGACTTCATTTCACCAATAGTATATGGAATCCTGCCTCTTAAAAAGTTTCTTGACAGATTCAAAGTTTGAAGTCCTTCGAGAGATCCTAATGTCGTAGGAAACTCACCCGTGAGACTATTGTTTGAAAGATCTATAAGCTTCACCAAATAGAGAATAGATGAAAAAGCATATTCATATCCCTTTGTAACTATCAATATACTATCACTTTCTCCATATTGAATATATGAGATTGATCCTCCAATTGAAATTGTGTCCTCCATTACATTTGATGTTGATCGTATTGCACTGAAATTGCCAAAGGAAAATGGTATAGACCCACTTAAATTGTTATTGGCAAGGTCAAGAATTTGAAGATTGCTCAATTGTCCAAGGTTTGAAGGAATAATGCCAGAAAACATATTTGACCGTAATATGAGAACATTCAATTGTTGGAAACTTTGTCCAATCCATGTAGGTATACTTCCTAAAAACTTGTTGCCTGTGAGATCAATAAGCTGTAGTTCAGTGCAATTTTGCAATGACAATGGAAGTTGTCCACTTAGATCATTGTTGTCCAAATGCAAAGACGCCAATTCAATCAAGTTTCCAATAGAGCTAGGAATTTCACCAGTGAGCTTATTGTTTCCCAAGTGAATAAAGTGAAGGTTCGTATTTGCTTCTTGCCAACACTTGGGTATCTCTCCGGATAATTTGTTGTAGGATAAATCCAAACCATTCAATAGCTCCCATTTGCAAATGAAAGATGGTAAGCTCCCATTGATGTGATTATTTGAAAGAATTAAGTTGTATTCAGGAATGAAGCCACTACCTATTTGTGGTGAAATTTTTGATGGTATAGGCCCGGAAAAATCATTAAAAGATAGGTCTAGGGTCATGATTTGAGGTGGCCAACGAGGAACAAGTCCTTCCAGTTTATTATAACTTAGAATCAAAAGTTCAAGTCTTGACATGCTCTCTAAGGTTGATGGCAAAGCACCCCTAAGCTTATTTTGAGAGAGATCAATAACCGAAAAAGTATAAGAAGATAAATTCCAAAACCAATGAGGTAGGATGTCATTAATGCTTGTATTGGACAAACTCAACTCAATCATGGATTTCTGTGAGCGGAGCCATTGTGGAAACCTAGGACCCACTGTACAAGAGGCTAAGTCAATGGTTTCCAATTGAAAAGAAGGGGCCCAGTCATAGTCTAATGAAATGGTAATTCGAGAATTTTCCCTTAAGGCTAAACTCTTTAAGTTGGTTAGGTTTGTAAGATGGGGTTCTGAGAGGACAGTCACTAAAGAGTTATAAGAGAGATCTAGATATTGTAATTTGGAAAGTTTTCCAATCTCAGTAGGTATGGAACCTGAAAGTGAATTATAAGAAAGGTCAAGACTTATTAGACTACTCAAGTTGCCAATTTCAGAAGGTATTTGACCATTAAGTGAACAATAAGGAAGAAATAATGATTGTAGACTACTTAAATTTGCAATTTCTGCAGGTATAGGACCTGTTAACATTTTATTGAAGCTAAGGTCAAGTCGTATTAGATGATTCAGACTCCAGATTTCAACAGGTAGGGGACTAGATATTCTGCCAGAAATATCAAGTTGAGTTAGTCTAGTTAGGTTACTGATTCCAGCAGGTATCAATCCTGAAGCATCAATTGTAAGCGATGAGAGATTAGGAGTCGCCACAGCCAGTTGGGCAAGGAGGAGGAGAAGCGATTAGCTTCGAGGTTAAGAATTTTGAGAGAAGTGAGATTGAGATGAGAATTAAATGAAGAGGGGATGTGATTAAGATGACAATCGAACAAATATAATTCTTCCAGGGAAGGAACCATGTTGACCTCCAACAACCAATTTTGAGAGACTGTACTGAGATTCACATAGGCAAGGTCGAGGTACCTCAAAGAAGAGAGCCTTGAGAGCCAATCCAAACGATGGGCAATTCGAGTCGCACCCCATCCTGACTGCAGCCCAAGATGATAAAGGCTCGACAGATTGCCAAGTTGAGGAGGAATGACTCCAGCAAAATTGGACCAACAAAGGTCAAGATACTTGAGATTCAAAAATGAGCCAATGAATTGTGGAATTTGAGTGCCTTCGAAGTCATTCCAACTTAGATTCAACCGCTCCAACCGAGTCAAGTTCAACAAAGAAGGACTCAGCATCTCACCTCGCAGAGCCGTATGGGAAGTTTGCTCATAATCAACGTATGGATTTTGAAGGTTGAGCTCCACAACGCGGTGGCCTCCGAACAAACTTGCGTTGTTGGTCGTCTTGCAGACGACGCCACTCCATTTGCAGCAGTCTATTTGCGGAGACCACGAGGCCAAACGGTGGGAAGGATCTTTGACGTTGGCTTTGAAGCCGAGCAGGGCGTCCCGTTCCACTTCCGAGCAGCCTCTAGTAGGTGTTGATACCACTGCTTCTATGTAAGAAAAGGCAAGGCTGCTCATAAGCCCACAAAGCATCAAAGTGCAGTGGAACGAGTGCAGAGGCATAGTCTTCCTCCAATTTGGTAAACTACTTGCTACTTTCTTTGAGGGGGATTGCAATAGCTTATTGTTTAATATATAAGGCTCATCGTCGCAACCTATCTTGTCTGTGGAACACTAGTGCCTTGCAAAATCTGCCACCCATCAGTTGGACTGCCATTCCAATTCTTCTCACTATTTTATATTTAACTACAATTTTCTACAGAGAAATGACCCAACGTCTTCCATATATGGCCGGTTTTCGTCTCTTCTGCGAAGAGCTTACTTCGCGTGACGATTGAATTGTGACGGGTCATGTCTTTTTTCCCCTCTCTCTCCCTTTTGATCCTCTTTTATTAGTTGTTAATTGAGTTCGGTATGAATTCTGACGTTGGGATAATCAAGTCTGGATTAGCCCTATTTTTCCCTTCGTCCGTGACGTTGGGATAGTTGTCCCCAGTTGTATTTCTAAGCTCACGATTTTATTTTAAGGATTATTATTATTATTATTATTATTATTATGGGAAATTTTGGCTAATCAACGTCGCCTTCCTCCAAAAAGATTGGGTTTTGCAGCGGCAGAATTGTTTGAGAGTTAATTCCACTCTACCATGACATCATGCCTTCTCAGTGACGGTGGCCAGAGCTGCTGCTTTGACATAGTCAAGTCGACGTCTTCATGGTGGCACTATACACACAATTTAACTTTACTAAATAATATCAGTTAAAAACAAATATCCATACACTTTGACAATAAAATATGAGTATCCAAAACTTTTATTCTGTCATGTCAGAACTATGAGATCAGTTGACACTCATAAAATCCTCAGAATTATGAGTATTTCCAGCTTATATTACTCGTAGAGAAGAACAACGTCTGGTCCAATTATTGATGACTCTTCGTTATGATTTTGAAGGATTGCGTGGAACTATTTGCATCGTAATCCTCTCCCTTCAGTAAATTCAGTGGTATATGAATTGCTTACAGAGGAGATTCGCCTTAAGTCTCAGGTTGATAAAAGAACTACTACACCATCTACGCCATTAGTTTTTGCAACACCGCAGCGGCTTTCACCTCATAATCAAAATAAATCGACTTCGAAAGTTTCTAATGATGAATGTGTTTATCACAAAATAAAGGACACTGGAAATCTCAGTGTCCATTATTATTGAACAAAGGTAAATGACCACCCTAACAGCAATATCAGCAACAACCTCAACAGCCACCAATGCTACATCAAAATGTTTCATGGAAATCTGATAATCGACTACCTCAGTCTAGTAATGCAGTGGTTGCCCCCTCTTTAGATCCATATATACTTAACAGTTTCAACAATTCCTTGCTTCACAGTCCTCTGTCATATCTGCTTCTTCTCATATAGGTTTGTCATCCTCTGGTACATCAGGTATATCTTCATCCTCGTGGATCTTAGATTCTAGAGTCTCTCATCATATGTCACCTAACTTGTCGTCTTTTATCTCTTTGTCTCCTAATTCATCTTTATCAATTGTGACTGCTAATGAAACCTTAATGCCATTAGTAGATATTGGTTCTATTGTTACAACTTGTTTGTCTCTTCCTGATGTCTATTATATTCCTAGTCTTATATTTAATCTTGTTTCTGTTAGTCAATTGTGTGAGTCTGGATATGTAATCTTTTTCTCTTCATCCAATTGTTATGTGCAAGACCTGCGATCTCAAAAGGTGATTGAGACAGGCCGTAGGAAAGGGGGACTCTATGTCTTGGATCAGCTCCAAGTACCAGGTGTTGCAGCTTCTGGTGTTGATCTATCATCTTTTCAATTGAGTCGTTCTTCTTCTAATTTCTATTTATGGTATACTTGTCTAAGACATGTTTCAGCATCTCGTTTACAATTTTTAGTTTCATCTGAAGTATTAGGACCTTTAAAAAGTCATGATATTTCTAATTATAGTGGTTGTAAATTGGCAAAATTCTCTGCGTTAAGATCAAAACTAATCACCAGGAAAATGCGTCATTAGTTCTCGTTGGGTTTATAAGATCAAAACTAAATCTAATGGTTCTGTCAAATGATATAAATCTTACCTTGTTGCTAAAAGTTACTCTCAGGAGTATGACATGGATTATGACGAAACTTTTGCCCCTGTTGCTAAAATGACTACCGTTCGTATCTTAATTATTGTTGTCTTTGTTCGTCGATGGAAAATATCTCAAATGTATGTCAAGAATACCTTCTTAAATGATGATCTTCAAGAAGAAGTGTATATGATACCTCCTCCTGGAGTTGCTCACCAATCTTGTGAAGTTTATAGGCTTCATAAAGGTCTCTATGGACTCAAACAAACACCTCGTGCTTGGTTTGCGAAGTTCTCCACGGTGATTACTTCTCTTGGCTTTCATCCCAGTGATCATGATTCAACTTTATTTGTTAAGTGTACGCATGTAGGTCGTATACTTTTATCTTTATATATGGATGACATGATAATTACTGGAGATGACTTTGATGGAATTGAGTCTATAAAGTTTGAATTAGCTCGTTGCTTTGCTATGAAAGACGTGGGTTTACTACACTATTTTATGGGGATCGAGATCGCCTCTTTTCCAAAGGTTATCTCTTGTCTCAGTCATAATATATAGCTGATCTATTTGAGCGTGCGCGTTTCGCTGACAATAGGATAGTTGATACTCCCCTTGAGACCAATGCTCGGTATCCTCTATCAGATGGTTCTCCTTTGCCAGATCCTAGCCTCTATCGTACAATCATGGGAAGCTTGGTTTATCTCACTGTGACTCATCCTGATATTGCGTATGTTGTGCATGTAGTTAGTCAGTTTGTCTCTGCACCTACCACAGTTCATTGGGCTGTTGTTCTTCGTATTCTCCAATATCTTCGGGGAACTTAGTTTTAGAGTCTCTTATTTCCTTCTACTTCCTCGTTAGAGTTATGTGCATACTTTGATGTTGATTGTGTTAGGATGTATACTAAAAGCTTTGCCTTTTGGTTAAGGATACATCTACATTTTAAAGAGAATCAGAAATCACACAGTGCATGTTTATGTTTATATTAGTATGTGCATTGAACATCTAATGCTTGGCATTGAAGATAACATGGTGCGTGGTGTCGCACAGAAGATCATGTTATCAGGTTCCTTACCGAAGTATAAGAAAGAGGCTCACAACCGAGATGGAGTTAGACAAATCATCGGCATTGTTGTAGTGTAATCAGGTGTGGTTTATCTTAATCATATGATTACACTAGTGTACTTTGTGTTCATTGAGTAAGACCAAAAGAGAGGTCATCCAATTTTTGTACTGACCTAGTAAATTGGATGAGACCTCGGATGCTATTACGATCTCTGAATCCCGAAATAATGGCGGGCATATATTATTAATTATTGTTTCTTTAATTTACCAATGGGCGAGATCTATTCTGTTAGATCGATAGACCCGATGAGTTGGGAAATAATATTAATAATATGATGTGTCGTTGATTATTGACGGAATCCGTGTCCTGGTTGAGAGACCCGTGTTTGAGGGGGAGGTATGTTTAAACTTAATAACCATACCCTTTTCGATATTTGACAAAGGGGGAGAAAATGGTTGATTAAGTTTAGGGTTATTGTAGGGGGAGGATTTTGATTCCCTTACGATAATTGAACTGCCTTCAATTGATCATTAATGTCTAAACTTAAATCGGGTTGTCAAACAACAAAAAGGGGGAGATTGTTGATGCAGTCTGACCTTGATTGTTGTTTTGGTGTTGACAATTAAGTTTTGATTTAAGTTTGGTTGAACGAATTGGGATTAAGTCCTAGTCGGGGACTGGGCATAAAGTCCTAATCTGGAGGGTTAGGTGTGGAAAATCCTAGCTTGGAGGGCTAGGTGTGAAAAATCCTAGCTTGGAGGGCTAGGTGTGGAAAAGTCCTGGCTTGGAGGGTCAGGTCCTAGCCTGGAGGGCTAGGTTGATGAAATCCCGGCTTGGAGGGCCAGGTCTTAGCCTGGAGGGCTAGGTTGGAGGAAATCCCAGTGAGTGAAGTCGGGTCCTGGTGAGTGAAGCCAGGTGATGGAAATCCCGGTGAGTGAAGCCGGTGTTGATGCAGTCTTGCCCTGATTGTTGTTTTGGTGTTGACATCGATTTTAGTTTAGGTTGATTATGATTATGATTAAGTCCTGGTCGGGGATCAGGCATGATATGGAAAATCCTAACCTGAAGGGTTAGGTGTTGGAAAATCCTAGTCTGGGAGGCTAGGTGTTGAAAAATCCTAGTCTAGGAGGCTAGGTGTTGGAAAATCCTAACCTGGAGGGTTAGGTGTTGGAAAAGTCCTAATTCGGAAGGGTTGGATGAAAAGTCCTAGCTTGGAGGGCTAGGTGAAAAGTCCTAACTTGGAGGGTTAGGTGCAAATTCCCATCCCGGAGAATTAGGTGAGAAAGTCCTGGCTTGGAGGGCTAGGTTGGATGAAGTTCTAACTCGGAAGGGTTGGGTGAAAAGTCCTAGCTTGGAGGGCTAGGTGAAAAGTTCTAGCTTGGAGGGCTAGGTGAAAAGTCCTAACTTAGAGGGTTAGGTGCAAATTCCCAACTTGGAGGGTTAGATGGAAAAATCCTTAGCTTGGAGGGCTAAGGTGGATGAAGCCACTAGCTTGGAGGGCTAGGGTTGAGTCTCTGGATCGGTCTGGTGACCGATCAGGGACATTGGCACGCTGCTCCTTAGTGGATCGGTCCGGTGACCGATCCAGCTATGTCTGATCGGACTGGTGACCGATCAGGGAGCACACAGTGAGGTTGGGAACCTACTGTGTGGCTCCTGATCGGTCCAGTGACCGATCAGGGAGCAGGCTGCTTCCTCACTACCTTACTCCTGATCGGTCTGGTGACCGATCAGGGAGTGGGAAGTGAGTGAGTTCCCTTGCTGATCAGAGTCCTGGATCGGTCTGGTGACCGATCAGGGATCTTGGATCTGATTAAAAAATCACTGTTCATATGTCCTGATCGGTCTAGGTGACCGATCAGGCTTCACTCTGATCGGTCTGGTGACCGATCAGGCTTCATCCTGATCGGTCTGGTGACCGATCAGGCCTGTGTTGCCATAAGAGCTGGGAATCCCAGCACTACAGTAGATCGGTCTGGTGACCGATCCACAAATCCTGGATCGGTCCAGTGACCGATCACTTTAATTCAAATTGCACTATCAGACGTGGTCAGAGCGTCTGATCACATCTGATTCGCTGATGTTTGCTTCTGATATCTGATTTACTGGATGATTTGCTGCTCTAACAGTCTGATTAAGCTGCAGGTGACAGGGGAGGATTCAAACACTCAAGGAGAGGTCAACGGAGGCTTTCCTTGGAGCAGGTTTGTCCGATTCTCCATTTCAGGTTGCAACGGCCGAGCTGCAGACTGGAGCTGAGACTGGGGCTTGGCTGAGGGGATCTCAGGAAGACCAGAGAGGGCTCAGTGGTAGCTGGTGTTGGCAGCAAGATAGCTGGAGGCTATGGAGGATGTTGTCACCTGGTGCTGGGTGGAGGATCAAAAGCGCGGAAGTGAGCTTCGTAGAAGCAGAGTTCTGAAACTTGTGTTCTTGCCGCGCCTAGTGTTCTCCACAATCTGTTTGCTTGCTGCGTTCTTGAAGCTGTCATCACTTTGAGCAAGCAATCGAGAAGCAACCAGTCTTTACTTGAGCGCTTGAAGGAGAGAACAAGTAGCTTGGAGTCCGACAGTGGGAAGACACGGAGAAGGGTTCTTGCGTGAGATCGCCACTGGGTGGAGCTCAGGGAAGCTAGCTGTGTTCTTGTCCTTGCTAAGTGGTTGAGTAAGATCTTTCTCGTAGTTTCTTTGTGCTTAAACTCTATTCTGTCTGAAACACTATGGAGAGGTTTCTCCACCGAGAAGGAGGTTGCATTATATCCGGTGAAACCGGGGCTTGATCTGCCGACGATCAAGGGATCGCCCACCTTAAGGGCACGCCAAGGAGTAGGGGCAAGTTATCCCCGAACCTTGTAAACCCTCTTGTTAGCGTTCTTGGCAGTTGTCTTTGTATTGATCTTGTCTCTGCTTTAGCTTACTGCACTTTCAGTTTCTTTTGTTTCTTCCGCTGCTGTGCTACTGATAAGTTAAGTGCAGGAAAATTGTTAATCGCAAGTGAAAAGTGATTGGCTATATTCACCCCCCCTCTCTAGCCATCTCGTTTCCAACAAGTGGTATCAGAGCTTGGGGCTCTGTTTACGGCTTAACATCCAAGAGTTATCAACAAGATGGCTTTGAGAGAAGGTTTCTCCACCACCCGACCTCCGTTCTTTGATGGCGCCGACTTTCAGTATTGGAGATCAAAGATGGAATACTATTTGAAGATGGATATCCATACTTGGTTCGCGGTGAAGGAGGGATTTATTCCTCCTAAGGATGATGAAGGCAAAGAACTCGAGTCTTCACGGTGGACTGCCGAACGAACAAGAAAGAGTGAAGCCGACGCGAAGGCGGTTGTCACTCTACAATGTGGCATGAACAAAGATCAACTCATTAAAGTTGGTCCTTTCACAAGTGCCAAGGACCTGTGGAACAAACTCATTGAGCTTCACAAAGGCACCCGGGACTCTAGAATCGCAAAGAGGGATTTGTTCCTCAACTAACTTCAAAATCTCTCCATGAAGGAGAATGAGACGGTAAGTGAGCTTCATAGTCGTTTCAAGGAAGTCCTCAATGGGCTTCATTCAATTGATGAAAAGGTCGAGAACCGCGACCTTGTGAGGTATGTTTTGAAAGCATTTCCAAGGAATGCTTTGTGGTCATCTATGGTGGATGCCTACAAAGTATCCAAGGATTTATCTATTGTAAAATTAGATGATTTATTTTGTGAGATGGAGTTGCATGAAATGGCTAACAAAGGCCCCAAGGAGAAGGGGATTGCCTTAGTTGCAGGGGACCGGAAGAAGGAGAAGAAGAAGGAGAAGGAGGTCTCATCATCTTCATCCTCTTCCGAGTCCGAGTCTAATTTTGAGGAAGATGGCAGTGGCTCCTCTTCATCTGAGATGGCAAACTTTGTGAGGAGGAGGATGCGAAGGGATCGACGTTTCAAAAGTAGAGGTAACACTAGTGAATCCAAACTTGATAAGAATAATGCATCTTGTTTTGAGTGTGGTCGGAAAGGGCATTTCAAGAATGAATGTCCGAAACTTAAGAAGAAGGAGGAGAAATCCAAAAGAAAAGAAGAAAAATCCAAGAAGAAGAAGAAAGCTTTGAAGGCTTCTTGGGATGAGTCATCCTCTAGCTCATCCGATGATGAAAAGGAGGAGAAGAGCACAAGGCAAGTGGCTCTCATGGCTCTTGGAGAGGAGAGCAGTGATGAATCTTCAAGCTCCGCAAACACAGCTTCATCATCTTCGGATGATGAAGAGGTAACTTCTCCCGAGCTTGAAAAATGTTATAGAGCAATTGCATGTTTAACTAGTATGCTTAAGAAATCCAAAAACAAAGTTAAAGCATTGCAATTAGAAATTGATCAATTGAAGGCATTTAGAGATGATAACATTGATGATTTGCATGTTGAATTACTAGAAGATGAAATTAAATCGTTGAAACATGAGATTGTAAGTTTGAAGTCCTCTAAGGTTGAAGAAATCAGTGATTTGCATGATAACTTGTTAGTAGAGGAAAACCCATCGTTGAAGAGTGAAGTTGAGAAGCTCAAGAATATTCTTGGGAAATTCTCAAATAGCTCTAAGACCCTAGATATGATCCTAAATGCCCAAAGGGCAGTCTACAATAGGGCCGGTATTGGTTACCGCCCTAAAGAACCCTCATTTGTGTCTCTCATGTCTAGGACTGACATGAGACAATCTAGGACACCCAAAACTCAAAAGAAAGTTGTCAAGGCATGGGTGCCTAAGTCATGTTTAGTTGATGTTTTAGGTCCCAAGGTTTGGGTACCTAAGACTTCTATTTTTCGAATTGTGTAGGTTATGATTGAGGGGGAGCACCTATCAACTTGGTTCGTTGATAGTGGATGCTCCAAACACATGACCGGGGATAGATCATTGTTTACCACACTTCACAAGAAAAGTAGAGGTAATGTATCATTTGGTAATAATGGTAGTCTTAAGGTCATAGGAATAGGAGACATTCAAATATCCGAATGTCTTAGAATCTCAAATGTCCTTCTAGTCAAGGGGATGAAATTTAATCTCCTAAGTGTCAGTCAATTGTGTGACACGGGTTACACAATTGACTTCCAACCAAGTCAATGTCTAGTTAGACAAAATGACACCTTGGACACGGTACTACTTGGAGCAAGAGTAGACAATATTTATCAAGTTTCATTTAAAAGTGCTACTAATGCTTTTACTAAGTGCCTCATGTCAAAAGAAGAAGAGTCCACCCTTTGGCACCGGAGGTTAGCACATGTGAACATGAAGAACATCCGGAAGTTGGCCACCAAGGGACTAGTCCGAGGCTTACCAAGCATCAAGTATGAAAAAGACAAATTATGTGATGCATGTCAAATGGGTAAGCAAACAAAATCTGCACATAAAGGTAAAAGCACTGTAAGTACTTTCAATGCATTAGATTTACTTCACATGGATCTATTTGATTGTAGTATCATTATATCATTGAATGGAAGTAGATATTGCTTTGTGATTATTAATGATTTCACTAGATATACATGGACCTACTTTTTGAAATATAAGGACCAAACCTTAGATATTTTCATTTCTTTTTGTAGAAGAGTTGAAAATGAGAAATCATTAACAATTAAGACAATTAGAAATGACCATGGAGGCGAATTTCAAAATCAAAGGTTTTTAGAATTTTGTCAAGATAAGGGTTATAGACATGAGTTCTCTACTCCTAGAACACCACAACAAAATGATGTTGTAGAGAGGAAGAACCGTGTACTTCAAGAGGCTGCACGAAGCATGCTCAATGAGTACTCACTCCCGAGTTACTTATGGGCCGAAGCTGTAAATACAGCTTGCTATGTGCAAAACAAAGTCCTGATTCATAGGTTTTTAGGAAAGACTCCCCATGAACTTTGGTTTGGAAAACCACCTACGGTTAAACATCTTAGGGTGTTTGGTTGTAAGGTGTTCATCCTAAACACCAAGGATCACCTTGGAAAGTTCACGACAAAGGCTGATGAAGGGATACTAGTCGGGTACTCCCTCGTTAGCAAAGCCTACCGAGTCTACAACAAGAAGTCTAGATTAGTTGAAGAGTCTGCTGATGTGGTCTTTGAAGAAGTTCCAAAATCAAATGACCAATCAGAAAATGTAGGAGGAGTTCAACTCGAACTTAGGAGACTAAGTTTGAATGAAACTCCAAGTGTTGTTGATGGTGATGAGTCTGATGACGGTGAACCTAGACAACCCACTGATCAGTCGGATCCTGAGGCTGAACTTGTGTCTAGTGAACCTGTTCAAGAAGCACCACCAACTCCAAGGCAAACTAGATTAGCCTCTAGTCATCCCCAAGATCAAATTGTTGGAGACATCCATCAAGGGGTTAGAACTAGATCATTCTTCCGGAATGAGGCTAATGAAGTTGCTCTAATTTCCGAAATTGAACCTAGAAAAATTGATGAAGCGTTAAATGATCCCGATTGGATCATTGCAATGCAAGATGAACTAGGTCAATTCGAGAGGAGTCAAGTTTGGGACTTAGTCCCTAGACCCAAGAAGACCTCCATTATTGGAACCAAATGGGTCTTCAAGAACAAATTGAACCATAAGGGAGAAATCATTAGAAACAAGGCACGCTTGGTAGCTAAGGGCTACAGTCAAGTTGAAGGCCTTGATTATGATGAGACTTATGCTCCCGTGACACGATTAGAATCCATCCGATTGATGCTAGCATTTGCAGCACATCGTGGTTTCAAATTATATCAAATGGACGTCAAATCAGCCTTTCTAAATGGTTTGATTAAAGAAGAGGTCTATGTCGAACAACCTCCGGGGTTTGAGAGTACTGAATTTCCAAACCACGTGTTCAAGCTCAAAAAGGCACTTTATGGCCTTAAACAAGCACCCCGAGCTTGGTATGAGCGGTTGTCGACATTCCTAGTTGAGAAGGGCTTCGTTAGAGGCCAAATAGACCCTACACTATTTCTACGAAGAGATGGTGACAATATATTTGTAGCCCAAGTATATGTCGATGACATAATCTGTGGCTCAAACAATAAGGGCTATTTAAATGAGTTCATTGGACACATGGAGAGTGAGTTTGAAATGAGTCTAGTGGGAGAGTTGACTTTCTTCCTTGGACTTGAAATTAAGCAAACTTGCGATGGTATCCATGTGCACCAATCGAAGTATACACAGGAAATGCTTCGAAAATTTAATATGAGTGATTCGAAAGAGGTAACCACTCTCATGGCTACAAACACAAGATTAGACAATGATGAGAGTGGTAAACCTGTTGATCTAACTCAATATCAAAGGCATGATAGGTAGTCTGCTATACCTCACAGCCAGTCGACCGGATATCTATTTGCTGTGGGTATGTGCGCTAGGTATCAAGTCTGTGCCAAGGAATCTCATTTAATTGCTGTTAAGCGAATTTTGAGATATCTCAAGGGCACAATTGGTGTAGGTCTTTGGTATCCCCGTACCGAATCTTTTGATTTGATGGCTATACGGATTCCGACTACGCTGGATGTAAGTTGGACCGGAAAAGCACTAGTGGGGGCTGCCAATTCTTAGGTTCGTCCTTAGTAAGTTGGTCGAGTCGGAAGCAACATTGTGTTGCTCTCTCCACTACCGAGGCAGAATATATCGCCATGGGAGAGAGTGTATCGCAATTGTTGTGGATGATTCATACCTTAGAGGACTATGGATTGAGTTACAAGGGTGTGCAAGTGTTATGTGATAACATTAGCACAATTAACTTAACCAAGAATCCAGTTCATCATTCTAGGACAAAACATATTGAAGTAAGACACCACTTCATTAGGGATCATGTAGCTAGGGGGAACATCATACTCTCTCATGTAGAGTCAAAGTCAAACCTAGCTGACATTTTCACTAAACCACTTCCCGAAAATGAATTTAGTTTCCTAAGACGGGAATTGGGAATGTGTCGCGCTTCATGATTTTCAAATTGCATTCAAAACCCTTCATGATTATTTCGAAATTGTTGGGAATCAATTGGGTAACTTTGGGGACATCTCACACAAACTATAAGGTTTACCAAAATGTTTTTGTTTGCTAGACATGGGGTGAGATGTTAGGATCAACTCAATTTCTCAAAATGTCAATGCATCCCTTGAGAGATTAAGTTGACGAGATAATAATCACGGTGGTGACCAAGTATGGGGAAAACCATTGCATAACATATGTGTATATGGCTCTATAATCATACTTGGACATTCCAATCAAGGCAACTTGATTGGAACATTGGATTTGACTCAAACTTGAATGAATTTGCTTGATTGATTGTTGATTGAGTTTGACTCCATTTGTATGGGTCAAAGTGATTGTTGAACCTATAAGGACCTTTGATTCTTGTTAAGGGATCAATTTTAGTCAGGAAATCATGTCCAAGTTCGATAAAGTTCATCAGATCTCGTTGGAAAGTTTCAGAAATTCTGAAACTGAACATTTCAGTTCGTATCAGGGATTACCAGGAACCCTGATCGGTCACCGGACCGATCAGGCATAGGGCTGATCGGTCCCTGGACCGATCTGGCTTCTTCCTGTGGTGTTCGGTCCACAGACCGATCAGCGAGGCAAGCCGTGATCTTCCCGAATTTGACTAAGTGTACTGAGCTAGCCTGGATCGGTCCCTGGACCGATCTGGCACCCTATGGTGATCGGGGAGCCCAGCAGGGAGCCCAGCAGTTTTCCTCCAGACCCTACTGTTCGTGTCCTGATCGGTCAACCGACCGATCAGAAGCGCGTCTGATCGGTCACCCGACCGATCAGGTTACGCTCAGTCCGATCAGGCTGTAGCCTGATCGGTCTGAGTGCGATCAGATCGAACGGTGATCCGTTCAAACGCACTAAATTCTGGTTGGTGGACCGATCCACCAACCGATTAATTTCGCAAAACCCTTTTCAGCGCCGAACCCTAGCGCCGAACTCCACATCTGCGCAACCATGCTTGAGCAAGAGCACTCTCCTACGTCTCTCCCACTTCGTGCGTGCGATTTCTTGCGGAGATCCCTACTGGTGTCTTCCTGTTCCCTGCGAGCTCCCCACTTGTTCCAAGCTCTCTGCGTCCGAGAGTCTCTATTGCGCAGGCCTCTCTCTCAACCTTGAGGAACTAGATTCTTCCTCCTTGCTCAAGCTCATCCATGGCGCCTAAGTAAGCTTTGATTTCAGTTGTTCTACCAATCTCTTCATAGATTATATGGATTTGAAGCTAACCATGGTTTTTGTTCTTGTTCTTGCTGTGGTGTCTTGATCTTTGCCGCGACCCTCTTTCTCACCTTATGATCGAAATTTCCTTTTGATCTAATGATTGGGTATCATCTTATATGATCAATTCTTATTTTGTATGATCGATCTTATCATTTGAATCCTGTGTCATGATCAATTCAACCCCCTATAGAAAGTCTTCTAAGGGCAAGGAGATTGGGGACGGCAGCTCAAGGGGGAAAACCCCTGCTGCATCTGGGCCTTCTAAACGGCCACAGCCCTCTTCTAGCTCCAGATTCCCGAACGCGGCCTGTGAACAGGCCTTCCAAGCACGGACATTCAAACTATTACCCTGCCGTTCAATAGATGTCCCCTTCTTAACTGAATATTGTCCATCAGTCATGGAGATTGTCCTTCACTACAATCTTGGTTTTCTTCTCTCTCTTGAAAGGACCATCAACTATGACCTAGTCTCAGAGTTTTACAATAACCTTCAGCAGGGTTCTCAAGGCGGTTTCGAGTTCACCACTCGAGTCGCCAAACAGACTCTTGATTTTTCCTATGACATACTTGCCGGGTTTCTGGGTGGTCGACGATCGCCAAACATGTATTCACTCTATCCCGAGCTTCCTAATCCCCTGCTAGCACCCTTTGAAGATGTTACTCCTGATTCCATTCATCAGTATTTCTTTGGTTATCCGCGTCCAGACGGTCTTGATGAGCTTGGCCCTGACTTTCCTACTTTTGCTGCACTGCGTCTCTCTCCCACTAGCTACATATTATTCAAGATCATCACGAAATCACCTCCAAACCTTTAGCTGAGATTCGACCCTATCACTGCCTGATGCTCTACGGCATGCACAGCCGTTTGGATTTCAATATCATGGAGAGCATCTTCCAGTCCATCTTATCTTATCGAGAGCCCAGCCGCCGCACCGTCTACATGCCTTTTGGGCACGTCATCACCGATTGGCTCATGTCAGTTGGTGTTGATGTCACCAAGGGCCGGACGGTGCCTATGGTCCGACAGGACTGCAGACTTGGCCGGCGAGCTTTCGCCAAGTCTGGCATCATTGTTCGGGGGCCCGATCGGATGTTGATCTGGAAAGATGGTAGGGTCCTTGGTGAGTTACCTAGGGGAGGTCCACAGGGTCAGGCGCCAGTCGCTGCTGCTGATGATGATGACTATGACGAGCCGGATCCAGATCTCCGATGGCAGATTTCAGAGCTAGATCAGACGCTACAGGAGCTTATTCAGTTCAGGGAGGCAGATCGTGAGGAGTTTCGATCAGGCTTTCGCTCCATTGATTCCCGACTGACCGGGATCGAGACCCAGGTCTCGGGGACCCGTACCCTCCAGCAGACATGGTATGATGAGTGGCGCAGCCACACATTTCCAGGAGGTGTACCTTCATCGAGTACTGCGCCAGGGTCCTTTGCTCCTACTGATACCACGATGGCCGATCTCGTGCACGATGAGGATCCCCCCGCTGATGCTTGAGCTTGGGTGTTTGCTGTTCTTTTTCCATGCTTTGTGCACTTGACCATGTTTGGTCTGTTTGACTATTGGGTTGTATGCTCTGTGACTTGATAGTTGTGGCCTTGTGTTACATGTATTTTGCAACTTGTCTGGATGTCTTATGCTTTGACTTGCCGACTTTGCTTCACATGCTTATCTGATATTAGTATATCTATTGTTGATGCCATGAGTTTTATCTGCATGTTTGCTCAATTGCCATGTTCATGCTTACAATGTCATGTCTACTTGATACTTATGAATATTATGGCATGTCTTGCGAGTTTATACTCCAGATTCATATGATGCATGTGATTGCTATATCTTGCTCTATCTTTTTCACATGTGTTCGTATGATTATCCAACAACCTATCACATCTTTGTTGATTTGGGGTACCCCTAGGGTTGAGGGGGAGCCTGTTTAAAACTTAACAGCCCGTCTAGTCCCTTTTCGTGTTCGACAAAGGGGGAGAGTGTGGATTGGTTAAGTTTAGGATGATCATGTTGTAGGGGGAGGATCTGGATTCCCCTATGATTCCAAAGTTGAGCTATTGATTGAGAATCCCTAAACTTAAAATCGGATTGTCAAACAACAAAAAGGGGGAGATTGTTGATGCAGTCTTGCCCTGATTGTTGTTTTGGTGTTGACATCGATTTTAGTTTAGGTTGATTATGATTATGATTAAGTCCTGGTCGGGGATCAGGTATGATATGGAAAATCCTAACCTGAAGGGTTAGGTATTGGAAAATCCTAGTTTGTGAGGCTAAGTGTTGGAAAATCCTAACCTGAAGGGTTAGGTATTGGAAAATCCTAGTCTGGGAGGCTAGGTGTTGGAAAATCCTAGTCTGGGAGGCTAGGTGTTGGAAAATCCTAACCTGGAGGGTTAGGTGTTGGAAAAGTCCTAATTCGGAAGGGTTGGGTGAAAAGTCCTAGCTTGGAGGGCTAGGTGAAAAGTCCTAACTTGGAGGGTAGGTGCAAATTCCATCCCGGAGAATTAGGTGAAAAAGTCCTGGCTTGGAGGGTCAGGTGCCTAGCTTGAGGGCTAGGTTGGATGAAGTTCTAACTCGGAAGGGTTGGGTGAAAAGTCCTAGCTTGGAGGGCTAGGTGAAAAGTCCTAGCTTGGAGGGCTAGGTGAAAAGTCCTAACTTGGAGGGTTAGGTGCAAATTCCCAACTTGGAGGGTTAGATGGAAAAATCCTTAGCTTGGAGGGCTAAGGTGGATGAAGCCACTAGCTTGGAGGGCTAGGGTTGAGTCTCTGGATCGGTCTGGTGACCGATCAGGGACATTGGCACGCTGCTCCTTAGTGGATCGGTCCGGTGACCGATCCAGCTATGTCTGATCGGACTGGTGACCGATCAGGGAGCACACAGTGAGGTTGGGAACCTACTGTGTGGCTCCTGATCGGTCCAGTGACCGATCAGGGAGCAGGCTGCTTCCTCACTACCTTACTCCTGATCGGTCTAGTGACCGATCAGGGAGTGGGAAGTGAGTGAGTTCCCTTGCTGATCAAAGTCCTGGATCGGTCTGGTGACCGATCAGGGATCTTGGATCTGATTAAAAAATCACTGTTCATATGTCCTGATCGGTCTAGGTGACCGATCAGGCTTCACACTGATCGGTCTGGTGACCGATCAGGCTTCATCCTGATCGGTCTAGTGACCGATCATGCCTGTGTTGCCATAAGAGCTGGGAATCCCAGCACTACAGTAGATCGGTCTGGTGACCGATCCACAAATCCTGGATCGGTCCAGTGACCGATCACTTTAATTCAAATTGCACTGTCAGACGTGGTCAGAGCGTCTGATCACATCCGATTCGCTGATGTTTGCTTCTGATATCTGATTTACTGGATGATTTGCTGCTCTAACAGTCTGATTAAGCTGCAGGTGACAGGGGAGGATTCAAACACTCAAGGAGAGGTCAACGGAGGCTTTCCTTGGAGCAGGTTTGTCCGATTCTCCATTTCAGGTTGCAACGGCCGAGCTGCAGACTGGAGCCAAGACTGGGGCTTGACTGAGGGGATCTCAGGAAGACCAGAGAGGGCTCAGTGGTAGCTGGTGTTGGCAGCAAGATAGCTGGAGGCTATGGAGGATGTTGTCACCTGGTGCTGGGTGGAGGATCAAAAGGCTGGAAGTGAGCTTCGTAGAAGCAGAGTTCCGAAAACTTGTGTTCTTGCCGCGCCTAGTGTTTTCCACAATCTGCTTGCTTGCTGCGTTCTTGAAGCTGTCATCACTTTGAGCAAGTAATCGAGAAACAACCAGTCTTTACTTGAGCGCTTGAAGGAGAGAACAAGTAGCTTGGAGTCCGACAGTGGGAAGACACGGAGAAGGGTTCTTGCGTGAGATCGCCACTGGGTGGAGCTCAGGGAAGCTAGCTGTGTTCTTGTCCTTGCTAAGTGATTGAGTAAGATCTTTCTCGTAGTTTCTTTGTGCTTAAACTCTATTCTATCTGAAACGCTGTGGAGAGGTTTCTCCACCGAGAAGGAGGTTGCATTATATCTGGTGAAATCGGGGCTTGATCTGCCGACGATCAAGGGATCGCCCACCTTAAGGGCACGCCAAGGAGTAGGGGCAAGTTATCCCCGAACCTTGTAAACCCTCTTGTTAGCGTTCTTGGCAGTTGTCTTTGTATTGATCTTGTCTCTGCTTTAGCTTACTGCACTTTCAATTTCTTTTGTTTCTTCCACTGCTGTGCTACTGATAAGTTAAGTGCAGGAAACTTGTTGATCGCAAGTGAAAAGTGATTGGCTATATTCACCCCCCCTCTCTAGCCATCTCGTTTCCAACATCGTAGAGCAACTTCTGGCGCAGTACACAAGAGTGCAAGAGATAGAAAACTTGATGCTGAGTGCACTAGCTGAACGCCCTTTTATAGGGTATCCCGAGTGGTTGTATGGCCATATGGGCTTCCCCAATGTGACAATGTGACAATTGATCATCAAAAGTTAATCCACAAACTTTATCCCTTCCTAGGCGCCTATATGGTGATGTGGCTCGACCAATCCCCACGAGCCAACTCAACCAACTACTGGCCGAGTTCGCTCGATCCCATGTGTCTGTATTCTCCTGGGTTCCCGAGACTCTGAGTGCTTGCATACTTGTAGGCGCCTAGCTCCAAGGAACCTGGACTCCTTCCAGCACCCTTAGAGCCCTTTTCTACTGACTTCAGCATGGAATTTTGCACCGAAAATGTTAACACAAGCTAATATAGCAATGTGTATGAACTCATTCGACTGCTCGGGCTGTTCGGTCCTAACTTTTATGTTTCAACCGAAATCCTATGTCAAACCAATGCCTACTGTTCCCTCTTTCGGGGAATGCATCCTCACCTACTTAGAGTTTATCTATTACCATCCTCTGGTTGGACTTTTGCTCAGCCTCTAATATTGATTTCGGAACTCGTGACGTACGATCCTTGACCCGTCTTGATTCCTGTCTGTGTCCTCGATCAGCTAGGCCTTTTGCCCGATCCTCCAGATTAGGACATATGTTGCCCAACCCTCGGTCAGGTCTTAGTGTCCAACTCTTGGTAAGGTCTTCATTTCCTAGCCCTCGGGCAAGACTTAGTGCCCAACTCCTAGTCAGGTCTTCGTTGCCCAACCCTCGGCTAGGACTTAGTGCTTAGTTCAATTAGGACTTTCCTGCACACTTAGAGTCATTAGATCACACTTTGCACTTAACTTTGAACCCTTTACCAATATCAAAACAAGGTTCTATCGACACTTCCGACTCTAACAATCTCCTCTTTTTCGATTTATGACAACACAGTTCAAAGTTAAATAAAATTAAGCATATAACAACTTAAAAACATTTTAGCACAAATAAACTTGTTTCTTTAGAAAATATTTTTCAAAGATTAAGCTTTAAACAAGCTCTCCCACAATTACAACTCTCCCCCTATAATTTTTAAAATGTGCACTTTTCTAGGAGATAAGTTTTTTGAAAAAGAGAGGAAAAACTTAAATTTTGAAAAATAACTTTGAACCTTCACTTTTCATTTGAAAAAGACCTTTTACTTTTACTTTTCTCCTCTCCTTTGACATATATCATAAAGCCTATGCTGAAAGAGAATTTCTAAGTTAAAAATAATTTTAAAAAAAAATTGAAAAATAATTTAGTCCGAAAAAAATATAAAGCATTAGAACCCAATTATCAGAGCCTGGACTAAAATAATATTTAGTTTACAAAAATTTGGAAGAATTTTCTAAGTGAAAATAATGTATCTTTTGCAATGAAAATTTTCTATGTAAAATAATAGATTTTGAAAAAATTGTCTAAGTAAAAGAAAAGTTTTTATAAAAATTTTCTAAGTGAAGGGTTTTGCAAGAAAAACTTCAAAGTAAAGGAAAGCAATAGTTTTGCAAAAAATATTTCTAAGTGAAAATTAGTAGGAGAAAAAAAAATCGTAAGTGAAAAGTTTGGAAAAATAATATGTTTTTGTAAAAAAAATTTAAGTAATAATCAAAGTAGTTTTTTGCAAAAAAATCCCCATTTTTTTAAAAAAATTCTACCTATAGTTTTTTCAAAAGTATGGAAAAATAGAAGTAAGTCATTTGTAAGTAGACAACTTTTACTACAAATGAATAGCTAAAGCAATAATGAAGAAATCTAAGGAACAAACTTGAGCCACCCATTTTTGAGTCCAAGTATAATTTTTTTTAAAAAAAAGTCTAAGTTAATTTTCAAAATAATAGTTTGAAAAATATTCATTTATTTTCCTTAGGCACCTGATTAACCTTAAGTTATTTGCTAACTAACGCAAGATAGTAGTTTTCACTTTAGTTAGTCAAGTTAAGTAATATCATCAAGTTAGGTTTGCTCAACAGGATTACCACTACAAGAAAAAATGCTTTTAATGACATTGAAAAGTGTCATCATATATTACTTATATTGACATTTTTGATATAGTGACATTAAGTTAAAATGTCCTCTATAGTGATGTCATCTAAAGTCTTATCACTTATGACAATTCTTAATGTCACTATAAAATAAAAATAGTGACAACACTAATAGCATGAATAATTATTATAGTGATAAAAAATAATGTCACTATAAGATTTGTAATGACATTTATATATGTTATTTTATTATAGTAATGATGACAAATTTATATGTCCTTTAAAATTATTTATCAAGACAATGATAAGTGTCTTGAATTTTATTTATAGTCATAATAAAACATGTCACTAAGGATAATTTATAAAGGTAATTTAAAATGCCTCGTTATGTAATTTATAGTGACACATATAAATGTTTGCTATATTAGTCTATAAGGACATTTAAAATTATCATTAATATTTATTTATTATGAAATTTTGAAATGTCTTCATATGAATTTTACAATGATATTTTTATCTACATGATTTGGTGTATATAGTGACATAAAAAATATCATATATTAATAAATATCTCACCCATTTTCAATATTTTCATAATATAAATATTTACGCATATAACTAATTAACATAAACACAAATAAAAATTTTAAATTGAAATTAAAGTGCTAATCAATAATTACCAATTTTTTTACAATACAAGACTGTCAAATTGGTTACCTCAAAAAATATCTATGCACTAATCACAATCACAAATGTACCCAATATATTTAGTTTAAGAACTAGAAAAAAATTAAGTCTCTCCTAAAACAAAACATAACCAAACTTCCAAACTTTGCTGCATCTTCAATCTTTAACCATCACATCTTAAACAAAATCCAATGTTCTTGTCACCTATAAAAAAAATCATATATTAATTAGTTTGTGTAAATGAAATAAAATTAAAGAAGTATATAATAAAGAAAAAAAATGTATATAATCTAGATCTAGATTTTTTCACAAGCAAAGTTAACTCTTTGGTATATTAGAGGCGAACTCATAATCTTATTATACTAAACATATATTATATTCAATTTAATGAGCCTGCACACATCAGGATAAGTATGTTTAGATTCAAGAGTAAAAGATTAACATAAAAATTTAGAGAAAAAAGAAAGACAACACACATTAACAAAATTAAAAATCTAACCTCATCCACCTAGTAGAAGTCTTAATGAGCTCAGCTCATTAACGGTCATAAGTCTTAATGAGCTCAGCTCATAAAAAAATCAAGGAACAAAAAATATGCATTGCAACTAAGGTACCAAGCTCAGTTGAACAACCTTATCAAATGTTCAGTTATAGCCAGGTTTGCATCACTGAAATAATACTCAACCTGTCCATGACAAAAATATTGAGTTTCAAGAAGAGACAGACTACGTACACAAATAATTATATGATAAAATGCATACAACAAATATAAAATGAGCACTTTTGACATAATAAAATGGAAGTGCAAAAAACTTGATTTATAGCACACAGATATAGATTCAACAAAGAACAGTTGCAGCGAGACTAAAATATTTAACAGATTAAGGGCATAAATGATAATAAACTTAGTGGAAGCCAGAAGGATTGTAGTTTGCAAGGATAAAAGAAAACATATTATGATGCAGAATTAACTAAAAAGATGGCTTGAGTTGATCCAAAATAGTACATAAAGGAAATTTCAATTCCTTAAAATATAATCAGATTTTCTAAAAGTCACTTAAGTCCTATAGCGACACAGTAGCAGAATGTTGGATCCAAATCAGAGATTATCAAATAAGATGGTCATCTTAGTAAAGAAAACTTGTCAAATGGTAGTGGCAAGGTAATGCAATGCTGTATGTTATATGTCCTACAACCCACCATTATTTAGCATTTATTAAACCCTACTAAAAGCCATTTTTCCTAATTCTTATTATATAACAAACTGTTGTACTAAGGAAGCAAAAAACAACACAAGCACAGACAAAAAAGAAAAATACTAGCCAGTCTGAAAAAGAAAAGAAGAAAATAAGACAGTAGTGATCTGAAATCAAATAATAACTGTACATGATAATAGGAATACCAGGAGGAATAAGTTTCACAGTTCAAAAGTTGGAATTATATGTCCATACTAAGTTTGTAAACCAAAGGGCATAGAAACACTGAAATTGTGACTGCGACAGCCTGGTAGTTAAAGTAGCACAGAAAATGATAAAGTTTGTCATACATTGTTTGGTAGAATCATGACATGGAAGGATGGGTATACTTTCTTTCATTTCATGAAACAGGAGAAAAGTTGCTAGAAATGAGAGGACTAACCTTATCTCCTTCACCTAAGATGATTGAATGAGTGTGCACTTTCTACCCTTTCATACAAAATCAGAGAAAAGTGGTTGTAACAGAGAACCAACTATATAAGTATGCATTTTAAATCCTATTTCTCCACTCTAATTTTACAATCTATTTTTAGAAAGAGCTGAGAACTCAGGAGAGCAATAAGACAAAAACACACAGACATAAAAGAAAACAACTGCCAGTCTGAGAAACAAAACATGTAAATAAGATGATAATGATCTGAAATCAAATGATTAGATTAAGAGAAAATTGTGACTTTGACAACCTGGTAGGTTAGATAGTTAACAGCTGACAAGAAGTGTGGGGGTAGTTTCCATTTAAACCAGATGGGGAAGAGTGGGTATAACCAGACAGAACAGAAAACAACCTTTTCAAAATTATTCTACCAATAATGGATACAACAGCAATCCGAGATACATATTCTAGATCCATCTCTTCCCTACACTTGTGTTTGATAGAAACAATAAATAAAGTGGTTTTCACTAATCTATTTACATTTTCATGCTTCAGTGCTCTCTACACTGGTGTTTTCCTTTCCTATTTTTCTCACCTCTTATTCCCTTACTCATTTCTATTGATCTAAGATGAGGGTCCATTCCTACAAGAAAATTGTGAGGAAAGATAATATGGATCAAAAGTTGGGCCATGGCTCCATAAAAAAGACTAGTCAATTATGAATTGGTCAATAACAAAAATTACTTTTCTATCATCTATAGTCTCTCCACTCCATTTTCTTAACCTCATTAACGGTCATAAGTCTTAATGAGCTCGGCTCATAAATTAAAAATCTAACCTCATAAGTCTTAATGAGCTCAACTCATAAAAATAAATAAAGAAGCTTGAATATTAATGAGCTCAGCTCATTAACGGTCATAAAATGAACAATGGATAAAAAATCTTGTTATCAACTTCTAAGTTTGATTACAAGTTTGTTTTAAAATATATAGAAAATACAGCACGTGTGTGTTCGTTCATATTTATGATTTATTTGTGTTTATTGTTTTTGATATCTTACAATTTTTATGATTGCATACTATCTCATAATATATTAAAATGTGAGAAAATAATATCTTCTATATATTATATCAATATTTTATCCAAGATATAAAGGCAACAATGTCTTTAGCCAAGCTTCGAAAAAAAATCCGAGTTTGGTTAGAGTTCAATGACATTTGTAATAAACAAACAAAAGCTAACCCACATGAGAAGCATGGTGAGGGACAAGGAAGAAGTTAAAATTCCTACGTGCTTCCTATACAGGTGAGGATGAGAAGTTAAAATGGGATTATACCAATCTGTTGACCAGTTCTTTTGTGTAACAAAGACAATCACATCTGGCTTGTATGTTTTTATGACTTGTTTCACAGCTAAAACATGACATTCGTCTAAGAAATGGTATGATGCATTAAGGGGATAAGAAGATAATTTCCGTCACCAAATATAGTGCAAAGAGTAACAACTTTAAGGTGATGTGGTACGTAGATAAATGCCAAGTTGGTAAGAATAAGACTATTACTAATCATATAAGCCAATGTGAATTTCTATCCAAGTTTCAATAAAAGAGGAAAATCAAGTTTTGTATAGAGTCAAGATTGCATCTCTCTATATCTAAGCAAGTGGAGACATCATGTTTATATAAAATGTAGGAATATAAATTGGGCACTAACCTTCTTGAACATAACAGTGTAATGGTTGTTTACACAAGTTCCTTCAGGAAATATGAGAAGAGGATTGTTGTCAACTCCTTGAGTATGTTCCCTTATCCTAGAAAAAAATTCGGAGAGTGGTCAATAACCACAAACAAGCAAACCAGAACTCACTCCATCATCAATAGAAATTTTACTTCCTAGCAACAACTTCACGATCTTTTGATTCAGTGCGATTAAACCAAATACAACCCAAACTTTCTAAAATAGTCTTCTAAATAAATCCTGTGCACCAATTCAAGCATTTATTATTACTCAGGTCAGTTAATAGAACAGAATAATGGTCAGGTAAAGGAATTGTAGATCCTCACCAACCCAACCAGGATGCTTCTGCATGATAACAACAAATGCTGTCATCTGTTCTAAGATGATGAAATCGATCATAGAAGTGTGGTTGGAAACAAATAGAGTTCATCACAGTTTCCCTTTACTAGGAACCAAAGATTCATGGGCTTTAGTTGGCAGAAAGTGAAACCTAGTTTCTCTTCACAGTTCACACAAACTCTTAGGTTCCTATATCAGCCAAGATCAGAAAAATGGACTCAGAAGGGAATCTTGTCATGTTTATCTCAATAATGGCACATTCTCAGGGCACGGGAAGGAGCATTGCGCTGCAAGTTGCAATAGAAAAGTCTATGTTAGGGACCCAGGCAGCCCAAGCTGTACACCGCAAATGCATGTGGTAGGGATACTGGAAGTGCACAAACTTATTCGCAGCAGAGAAGAACGAGACCAGTCAAATGAAGAAAAAAATCGATTGAAGTTAAGGGGTGGAAGTTTCTGCAGCGGAACAGGATACGTACATGGGAATCATAGTCATCTGGTAGCTTCACAATGAAAGAGTGAGCATTTGCAACTTTGGCAGCTTCTTCTACTTCTACTTGTGTGGCACCTTCCCTGCCAAGGAGAAGTTTCTCCTTGATGGTGGTTGCAAAGAGAGCAGGTTCTTGGCTCACAAGCCCAATTTGTTGCCTGAGCCACCTTAGCTTCAGAGATTTGATGTCTTGTCCATCAAGTAGAATTTGTCCTGGGAGATAAACAAGCAAAAGGGATGGTTAGAGCCTCTACAATTGAATCAAACTAATTGTTCTTAGTTTACACCACAGCTGAAGGTTGTGCTTCTTCTATATTTCAGGCTAATTACCTGAAGTGGGATCGTAGAATCTTTCGATGAGCGAAACCACAGTGCTCTTCCCAGAGCCGCTGCTTCCAACTAATGTGATGCACTTCCCTGCAGCAACAGTGAGCGAGAAATCCTGGAGTACAGGGACATCGGGCCTTGATGGGTAAGAAAAGTACACATTCTTCAACTCCATCAGTCCTGTAATGGCGCCCAACTCGATCCCGGAGTCGTTCTTCCAGTCGATGCTTGGCCTTCGCTCAATCATTTGGTAAATCTTTGCTGCTGCCACCCTTGCTTTCGCAAATGCCACAACGCTCGGAGCTGATTGCCCAAGAGCTCTGCAAAACATCAGAATTCAGTATAAAAAAGACCTCTTGGTTTGGTTTGATTTAATGGGGTCTTCGTCGTACATTCCTCCGATCATGACGGCGAACATGGTGGAGATGGCTAGTCCGCCATTGGTCTGGTGGTGGCGCACGAGAAACCCTCCGTACCATAGAAGCAAGGCGTAGCAGCAGAAGACTGTGAAGTAGGTCGTGCCCAAGCCAAGGCCTTTGGAGAATCCGCTCCGGTAGCCAATCTTCTGAGCTACTCCGAGTGCGGCAGAGTAGGCTTGGAGGACTCTCGACTCGCCGACGAAGGATTGCACGGTCCTTACTTGGGCAAGCGCTTGCTCCGCGATGTTGTTGGCCTGGGAGAGGGCGTCCTGGCTCTTGGACTACAGCTTGGCTAGTGCGGCAGTGTGCATCCCGCCGATGACGGAGATGAGCGAAACGACGACGAGCGTGACGAGCGTGAGCTGACACGCGGCTGTGAACCCTATCGCAAAGTCGGACACGAAGGTCGCCATGTAGTGGATGAAGTTCCCAAACTGGAAGCAAATTAGGGCACAATTAGTCCACCGACCAAGCTTGGATGGCGAGCCGGGTCAATACAACCATGGCGGACCTTCTCGCTTAAGGCGTCCTGCACGATGACCGTGTCAGCGTTGATGGTGAGGCCACGCTCTCGCTGGTGGAGGTGCGCTCGTTGAAGGCACTCGCGTAGTTGGAGGGGCGATCGAGAAGGGAGCGCGAGGGAGAAAGAAAGATTAGCTAGGGTACGCGTGAGGGTGGCGGTGAAAAGGAGGGATGACGCGTTAAGGATCGCGCGCTGCGATTTAGGGTTTGCACAGGTGGCGATCGAAATATTGGCGCTGTAATATTTCAGAGGGATCGGAAGGAGAGCAGGCCTAGGCACCTCAAATAAGGTCCTAAGCATCTCAACCCTTTCTAAGTTGTAATAAGCAAGGTAAACCTAATGTGCTTATGAGATGTTAGCTTCTAAATCTATAGGTTCATGCTTTCTAGGGGTAAGGCCTAGGCTAATTCCTTGGTAAAAAAACCCTTAGTTTTGAGGGGGATAAATTTTGAATACTAAGAACGGATAAAAATAAATAATTTTTGAAAAGATATAGTTTTAAAAACTAAGAAAACACTTATGTTTTTGAAAAGATATAGTTTGAAAAACTAGTAAGAAAAAGAGATACGAAGAGAAAAAGATAAAGAAATCTATTTTACTGAGTACATTCCTATTTAGATGAAAAATAGCAAAACTAGAATTTAAAGCAAATTACCAAGCATATTCAAATTTAGATAAAAGATATAGAATGCTAGCATATCTAATAGATATGATCTAAATGTCAAACACAGGATAGCCTAAACTAGTATTTCAGGTAGGTCTGTAAGGACCATCAAGCTCAAGTTAAACCAAAATGTAAGTCAAACACAAGACAAACATAAGTCAACATCAAACACAAGTCAAGTCTATGATGAAGGGCCAGGATGCCATGAATGGTACATCTCCATCATCTAATCGTGTCGGGTCTCCTCCTCCGAAAGGGTGAAAAACTGGCGGCTTAATCCAGACACCTTGCGAGTCATATCCTATCGGAGTCCAATCACCTCGCGGGTCATATTCTGCTGAGTCCAGTCACCTCCTGCCATCATCCAATCATGGACTCCTCTAAACCAATGACTCTCTGCTCTATCATGGGAGGTGGTGGAGGAAAAGGAGGGTTATCCCTAAGGTCTGCAATCTCATTTAAGAAACTCTATAGGAAACCATTTTCCTAATTAATTTTGGAGACAACAATATGTAAGAGCATCACCTCTTAAAACATATTTTATTCATGGATTTAATTAATTACAACAAATTATTTTCTAAGGGTGGCTCCCCGAGGCTCAGATACCCAAAGAAAAGTAATTTGTCGTAAATCCAATTTGGTCCTCTTCGGAAGCGCAACCAAATTAAACATGACAATTTTATTTAAAATTGGGAAATTAAATTACAACAACTAACTTTAAATTGGACGGCTCCCCGAGGCTCAATCCAAAATAAAAAATTTTGTTGTCAATTTAAAAACCAATTCAAATTTAATTGTCAATTAATTGTCCATAAATTTGTCTAGACTTTCTTGAAAGAAAGTGCCCAAAATTGCGAGATTTCATAATAGGTTTTCAGAATAATTGTAAGTTTCTGGTACAAAGAAAACTTACATATTTCCAAAGTTGGAAAATTTCTAAAATAGAAAATTTCCAAGATTGGAAAGTTTCCAAAGATGGGATGTTTTCACAATTATTATAAAATTTCAGAAACTAGGAAATTTCAAACGTTTGCGAAATTTCATGAGGATTTCCAAACTTTGAAATTCCTAAATCTAAAATTTATTATAATTGGAAAGTTTCCATAATTAAAAAATTTTCCAAAATTGAGATCATGACAAAGTTTTCCGCAAAACAATTTTATGATTATGTCGAACACTAACCGGCTCTGATACCACTGTTGGGACTTGGTGCATGTTGACAAGGATACGGGTTCGTAATATTTTAAAATTTTACGTGCAGCGGAAGAATTAGCATAAAATAATTTCACAAATTATTTTAACCACGTATCTAGCATGCGACCTTATGATGTGTGGACGTAATCATAAATTAAAACATTGCGGAAAAGTAAACTAATTTACTTTGTACCTCGCGTAACTCGAAGTAAGGAACGAGATCCAACCGTAGCGTCCCTTGGAAGCTCCGCCTCTATTCGCGTCCACACCGAGTTCTCTTCGGGATGACTTCGCAAAGTCACGAGTTTTGTGCCGATGAGAACTACTAGATTCTCTAAAGCACAACTAGAAGATCAAGAGAGAAGAAAAGGAAACTAACCACCAAGATTCGGAATCTAAATTCCGGGAAGGAAGGATATGTGATCCGCTTCTTCGTCTTCTTGGTTGGCTTCTCCTTCTTCTTGATGGCTCATGGCAACCAAAGGTTGGAGGTGCGCCGGCCCTAGCTCTCAAGGAGGGCGCCAGCCCTAGGATGCCCTAAGGGGCGCCGGCCCTATGTGGGAAGGAGAAAGGAGGAAGAGAATAAGAGAGAGAGGGAGAGAATTAATCTCTTGATTGCTCTATCGATTAGGAATTCAAGGCTTACCTTTGGTTCCTTTATATAGTGGCCTCTCCCTTGCCAATTCTCTCTTTTAACGGAATTAACGGAATTAGTTATCATAAGAATTTTATCTTATAAAATTTCTTATGACTTATTCCGTTATGTCTAGTTTTATTATAACTAACTTTATAATAAAACAAATTCTCTTCTCCTTTAATTATGGAATAAATTATATAAGAAATTTATAAACTTTCTTATTATGGAAAAATCAATTCATAATTGATTTTATAAAATTAAAATAAACCAATTCATGGATTATTTTAACTTCCAAAAAAGGAATAAATTTCTATAAATTTATTTATATAAATTTCTTTATACAAATTTATTTATCCATAATTTATAAAATAAATCGCACTAGATTTATTTTATTAATTAAACCAAATAAATTGGTTTCTCCCATTAATGTGGCCGGCCAAACCAAAGGGGTTTGGCACCCTCTTTGGTCGGCCAAACCAAGCCGCTCCTATCGCGAATTAAACTCATTTAATTCGCCCAATAAGCCTTCAAAAGACTTAGCCATTTTAAGCTTCCATTGCGCCTCTGATTAACTCAAATTCGACTTATTTCTCTTGATCGGAAAATCTAATTTTCAACTCGTTTTAAATCCCTCGGATTACTCGTAGTGCGTATGACTAAATAGGCTTTCGATTTATGTTGGCCGTCTATAATTAACCAATTATAGAACGGTCATGAGTGGCACCTAGTAGTACATTATGACCCCCAATTAATCGAAAGATCAACGGTTTGACCTCAGAAGTAATTCTGAAACCCTTCAGCAGCTCTAATGAATCGTGCCTCATTCCCTTCACCATCTTATACCCACTTGGTTCAGGACACGGTCTATTTGTGTCAGTCCCCACTAGGCTGACTACGTCACACCTAGCCCAAGTAGTGTCTTTCTCGTCCTTTGGATTTCTAATTATTCTCATGTATTTAAGAGACTCGCACTCTAAACATGATATGCTCTGGCCAGAGGCTTTGAGTAACAATCCGACGATAGGCCTGGGTATACATCTCCTCGCAAGGAGTGGTGAATCCTTTGTAGGCTGCTCAAACATCTTCGGGCACTTCGGCTTATACCCAATCATCTTGGGTCCACACCTCCTAGGAGATGCTTGCTTAAGATGTTAAAGTATAAGTCTCCATGACCAAGATGACTTGAACACCGCAAGTCAAAGGAACATCGCACTTAAGCTGCAGTAAGAACTTCATTGACATATCTATATAGATTACCATATGAAGTTTTACAGCTAGTCACTCCAATGAACTAGTTCCCTTAACTAGCATCCATGTTTATCTCCGGACATCCCAATGTCACCAGCTAGTGAGAATCAGCTGATTAGAGAATAACCCATGCTAGTCTCAACAGAATTGATAATGTCCATTTTTATCAATTCATCGACTAGGGATATTTTCAATACTTCACAATTGCACATTTAGAGATAATCACTAGTTGTGATCCCATCACAAATTCTCTTATGCTGTGAATTGTATTGCGGACATTCAGTAGATGAGTTTAAGATCCCAATCAAATACACAACCATGTATACTCAAATAGTAAATTATCATTTATTAAAATGAATATTTACAATCATAAGGCGATTGCCTTAGGACACTTCTCTCATATCACTAACACCTTGATCATGGTAGGTGTAAATATGAAGCCTCTACATATGACTCTAGTGCTATACTACAAATCATCAATCTTAACTAAGCTATTGTAAAACTCGACAGACATGGTTGTGTTAATCGGGTTGGTACAATGAATAAGGTTTTGGAGTAGATAATGATTAATGACTCCTATGGATGAGACACACGATCGGGTAAAGAAATTCTGACATAGATACCTAGTGTTAAGAGGTTTATACTCAGTTGAGTGGAATTTAGTCTATAGCTCTAAACTAAGAAACCTAGGGTCGGGACTAGGAGTGACAGATGGTGCAGCCTCAGATTGTCGTCGCTTATTATTTAAAAACATAAAGAATTTAATAATAAATGATAAAAACAAGGAAAAACATAATTATTATTGAAGGAAAGGATTTGGGTTTTAGGATTTTACCGAGCAGGCATTATTGAATATATAAACTAGAAATAAAGACCCAAGGTTGATCGCACGAAATCAAACCGAAAGAGAGGAAGAAGGGTGTTGTGGGGTGCCTGAAAGGTTCTGCCCGGTGGGCTTTTTATCGCCACTGGGTAGGCGCTCGGATGCCCTTTAGTTTGTATGGGGTGCCTGAGTGGATATAGGTGCCTTGGTTCAGACAGCTGACCCATAGTTTTGAAAAACCATGGGCTGGTTTGATGAGATAGTTCGGGCGCCTACAATGAATGCAAGCATCAGTGTTCAAAAAGTCTCGGGCCTACATTCAGTGTAGGTGTTTGTGTCGATGGGTACAAGCATTTTTAAGAAAAAATTTTACGTTTGAGTTTTTGAAAAATAAAAAAACATTTGGAAAAGTTAAAGTTTAACTGATATGTTGGTGCAGTTTACACTAATAGTCAAACTCAGGGTTTGATAAATGACAAATAGGTTAAAGTTAAGGTTGTGGTTATCTAAATTTGTTACCAAGTGTGTATGATTGAAAAGCTTAGAACTTGACACCAGGCTGAAGTCTAGGGTGGTGGAGTCCTGGCAAAAGTCCAAGGTGGTGGAGTCTTAGAAAAAAGTCCAGTTGGATCTGAGAGGCTGACTATTGGCCAAAGTACAGGGTGGTTGTGTCTTGCCAAAATTTCAAGTTGGTGGAGACTTGGCAAAAGTCCGGATGGGTTATGGAGCTGAGTAAATCTGTATAAGGTAAGTAAGATAAGTCACTAAAGGAACGAATTTTGGTGAGGACGAGTCCTAATCGAGACTTTAGGCACGATCCAACTCAGAACCATTTTGGATCTCTAAGTTGAGGCCTTTAACTAGATCTTGGTCTTGGGAAGACCAAGTCTATTTAATACTCATGTCATTTAGTCTATATTGTATGCTTACTAACCTTGTTTTGCAGGTTATACTTATTTTTTAGACTAACATGGTTTTGTAGGGGGTTTTCTACAAAAGTTTATTTGGATGAACAGTGTCCGAGACACCTCAGTTTGGACTGGAGGTGCCTAAGGTGGTTGAGGGAGGTTTTGTATAGTCTGCGTTGAAGATGAGAATTCAGTGAACTGAGGTGCCTCAATTGGGACTTGAGGCGCCTTCCAAAGGATAAGCAACGAGAGCAGCGGCTTCGGATTAGGATCAGATTTGCATGATCTCAGGCACCTCAGTTGGGAACTGAGGCGCCTCAGATACCCTTTATGAGGGTGTCTTGCCGAGTGCTCAAGACAAGTATTCACTCTACATCTTTCAGGCTTACGCGCTCATCCGACTACTTCCTCTTCTTCCTACTGTGGTCCTACTTCGACACGACTACGTCTGACTAGTACCGGAAGATCAATAACAACACACGAGCCGATTGAAATTCTACATCTATGTTGGGTAATGCTGTTATTTACTTGTACTTAAATTATATAAAGTAGGAAATGTAAGGTTGTTGCACTTCCTGCTCATCTTTTTGTACTTGATAACTCTACCAAGCGTTTACCGGTAGAGGGCATTAGTGGATTGCCCATCGGAAAGGTCCAAGGGACTTGGGCCATAAAGTAGGAGTCGCCGAAGGCTCCGAAGCAATTAAAACCGACTTGTATTCTTGTATTATTTTTTCGTTATTTTCCGCTGCGCACTTATGCTTTTTTAATTCGAAAAAGTGAAACATTTTTAAAGACACGTGATTCACCCCTCTTCTCATGTGCAACGGTCCTATGGATTAGGTTTTAAAAAATAAATTAAATTTTGAGAAATTAAGTTTTTTTAAAAAAACTAAGTTTGATTTAAAGGTTTTATGTTTAACAAATTTTATGTTTGAAAACTTTTTTAGGTTGAAAAAAATTTAAGATTTTTTTAAAAAAAATTTAAGTTTGAAAAAATCTAAGTTTGAAAATTTTGATTTAAAAAATTTTGAATTTGAAAATTTTTGGTTTGAAAAAAATTGAGTTTGAAAAATTTTAGTTTGAAAAATTTTGGTTTGAAAAATTTGAGTTTGAAAAAAATTAATTAAGTTAAATTTGAAAAATTAAGTTTTAAAAACTATTAGGTTAAATTTTTTAAAAAATTAAGTTTTCAAAAATATTAAGTTAAATTTGAAAAAGGTGAAGTCCTAGTAGGTCGAGTGGACCGAGGGGCAGAAAGTCCTGGTGGGTTGTGGATCGGACATCAATCGAAAAGGGTTTCCGCTTGAGGGGGGCTTGTAGCCCTTTGTTTGAGGGGGGATTGTTGGGGTTGCAAGGTTGCAAACATAATCACACATCAAAAACACATGGAAAAAGATCATAGGCTTATAAGGAAAAAAGATATCTCATTGGCATGAGATCTTTTGGGAGAGCCTAAGAGTAAAATCATGAGGGCTTAAGCCCAAAGTGGACAATATCATACCATTGTGGAGATATCTAAATTTCATTTAGTCCTAACATCCGACACCAACATGTTCTATGGTGCTTGAGTTGCTGTAAGTCTCCAAATGCTTAGCTGCAACACAGGGTTAGTCCAAACAATATTAATATGTAAAGGAAATGCATGCAAGACAGCTAGTGCTGTCCCATCCTGACTTCAAGTTTCAATTGAAATCCTAGGTCGACCGACGCTTATTGTTCCCTTATTCGGGGAACACGTCTTCACCTACTCCAATCTAGAGAAGTTACCTGTTATCAATCGACACCTCCGGTTGGACTTTTGCTCGGACTCCAAAGACTCCGGATCTTGAGACATCTGTACCTTAACCCGTCCCTACTTCTGTTCGTTGTCCTCGCTCGGTTAAGACTCCTACCTAATCTTCTAGATCAAGACTTCGGTGCCCAACCCCTAGTCAGGTCTGTTGGATCGAGAGAAACGATAGAGGGGGGGGGGTGAATATCGTAAAACGTTCGGATTAAAGTTAGAGCAATTACGCAGTGGAAATTTAAATCAAACACACACAAACACCGAGTTTTTTACTTGGTTCGGAGTCGCGGTCGGCTCCTACTCCAAGGCCCACGGTCGTTGACCGTTTACTATGGGCAATTCTATATTTACGCAAAACCGTTTACAGAGAGATATTACAAAAGCAGTATAGTAAACTTAAAAATAACTCTTTGTTACCGACGTCTGGTGTAGATTGAATTTTCGGAGCGGAGGGACGTCGTCGGCACTTGTATCTCGAGTTGGGAGGTTTCCGAAGCAGAGTGTGGGAGCAGAAGAGCGTAGAAGCGTTGAAAGAATTGTTTTTCGAAGCCTTGGGGTCGAGGGCCTATTTATAGCCCCTCGGGCACCCGAAACGTTAGGGGCGCCCCCCACGTGTCGGCCGATCCGAGTTCCACTCGGTCAGCTCTATCCCTTCAAACTCGGGATCAGATCTTGACGGGGGCGCCCGGGACGCTGGGGGCGCCCGGGTTGACCGGGTCAACTCTTATCCCTTGGCTTCGCTGGCTTCTGCTTCGTTGGCTTGCACTGGGGGTGCCCGGGAGCATGGGGGGCGCTCGGGAGCATGGGGGTGCCCCGCCCATGAGCTGTCGAAGCCTGCCTTTGCTTCATGTGTTTTGTGTTCACCTTGGGGGCGCCCGGGACACTCCGGGCGCCCTGGTCAGCTGCTGCCTCACTCCTTTGAGGCTCTCTGAGCTGCAGACACTCGTTCCTTCGGTCCTGCATCTAGGGTTAGTCCAAAACGACATAAAGCAGTAAGATATTAGTTTATACAGCCTTATCTGTCTTGGTTCTGACTTTGGGCCTCCAAAATGGAGCCCTAGGTCGAACCGACGCCTACTGTTCCCTCGACGGGGAACGCGTCCTCACCTACTCCTCTCGGGAGAATGTACCTGATGCCAACCGGCTCCTCCGGTTGGACTTTTGCCCAGCTGTCCTTCGCCAGGTCTTCAGTACCAAGTTATCCTTCGTCTGGTGCCTAGTGTTGGATCGATAGAACTGATAGAGGGGGGGGGGTGAATATCGGTATTCATTTTTCAGAAAATTAAGAGCAAGTGCACAGCGAAAATAAAAAAACAATAACACAGAGACGCAGTCGTTTTTACTTGGTTCGGAACCTGGGTCGACTCCTACTCCAAGGCCCACGGTCGTTGACCGTTTACTTTGTGCAATTCTATATTAGGCACAAAATAGTTTACAAAGGATTACAGGATTAAGTACAGTAAACTTTTAAATAGCTCTTTTACCGACGTCCGGGGTAGATTGACTTTTTCGGAGCAGCGGGACGTCATCGGCTCGAGTTGGAAGGATTCCGAGGCGAAGCGCGAGAGCAGAAGAGCTTTTAGACGTAGAGAGAGTTGATGTTCTGAAGCCTTGGTCGAGGGCCCTTTATATAGGGCCTGGGGGCGCCCGGGATGTCGGGGGTGCCCCCCCACGTGTCCTTTGATCCGCCAAAGTCTCGGTCAGCGTCTGATCCCTTTATCTTCGGGATCCGCTTTGACTGGGGCGCCCGGAGCGCTCGAGGCGCCCGGATTGACCGGGTCAAACTTCTATCTTCGCTTCGCTGGCTTCTGGATCGAGGCTTGTGCATGGGGGCGCCCGGGAGCAGCGGGGGCGCCCGGGAGCACGGGGGCGCCCGGGAGTTGAACTGTCGAAGCCCATCTTGCTGTCTTGTGTTTTGTGTTTGCCTTGGGGGCGCCCGGGACACTCCGGGCGCCCTGGTCAGCTGTAGCCTCATTCCTTTGAGGCTTTCTGAGCTGCAGACACACGTTCCTTCGGTCCTGTATCCAGGGTTAGTCCAAAACACAATAAAACAATAAAGTATTAGATTATACAGCCTTAGCTGTCTTGGTTCTGACTTTGGTCTCCTAAATGGAGCCCTAGGTCGAACTGACGCCTACTGTTCCCTCGACGGGGAACGCGTCCTCACCTACTCCTCTCGGGAGAATTTACCTGATGCCAACCGTTCCTTTGGTTGGACTTTTGCCTGACGGTCCTTTGTCAGGTCTTGGAGGCCGAGCTGCCCTTCGCCCGGTGCCTAGCATTCCTTCGCTAGGGCTTCAGTCCCAGGCTGTCCTTCGCCTGGCGCCTAGCAGTCCTTCGCTAGGGCTTTTTACCCTGGCATTCCTTCGGCAGTGCCTAGCAGTCCTTCGCTAGGACTTTTTACCCTGGCATTCCTTCGCCAGTGCCTAGCAGTCCTTCGCTAGGACTTTTCCTGCACACTAGAGTAACTTGTTAGAAAACAAGTAAGACTTAACTTTTGACCTCTGTTGCCATTATCAAAACACAGGTTTGACTTGGGTGCCTTCTGCACCAACAATCTCCCCCTTTTTGATTTATGACAAACCTAGTTCAAAAAGTTAAGTTTAAGCAAGCATAAAAGTGTTAAATTTTGTTCCCTCCCCCTGGAGGGAATCTCCCCCTAGGTTTTTCAAAAATTCGTGGGGTTTAAAAAACTTTACTTGTACTTTGAAAAACTTAAGGTTTTAGGTACTCAGAAATCTTTTAATAACTTAAGTTAAAAGTACATAGGAGAGTTTTTGAAGAATGATTTTAGAGTATTTAAAAAGTTTGAAGCTTTAAGTTTTAAGGTACTTAAAATGTTTTGAGAGTGTTAGCTTAAGTACTTAGTAGGATTTAAAAAAGCTTAAGTACTTACTAGGCTTTGAAACACTTTAGTATATTTGGAAAACTTTAAGTACTTAATAAATAAAGTACATTTGGAAAACTTTAAGTACTTAATAAATAAAGTACATTTGGAAAACTTTAAGTACTTAATAACTTTGTACTTATACAGTTTTAAAAAACTTAAGCTTAAAGTACTTATTGAAGTAAAAAAAATTTGACAAGCTTAAGCAAGAAAATTTTGAAAGACTTAAGTACTTAGCAATATTTTGAAAGCTAAAGTAAAATTTTGAAAGCTTTTAAGAACTTTAAGTACTTTAGTCAATTTTGAAAAGCTTAAGTATTTTTGAAAATTTTGAATAAAGGATAAGAAATTTTCTTTTTGAATAAAGGATAGAGTTAAAAAAATTAATTTTACTCTCTCCTTGCCTATCTCTCTCCCTTTGCCATATATCAAAAACAGATGAATATAGCAGAAATAAGATTTGCATAAAGGAAGTAAGCATAAAGGAAGTAAGTAAGATTTTGCTGTACTGAATCAATTCATAATTAGACTAAATCAGTCAATTTTCTCTGTAGGGACCTGTCTAACCCAATTAGCTACTTACTAACTGTTATAAACAGTAGTTTTTGCTAGGGTTAGTCAAGTTAAGTGTTTCTGTTCAAGTTAGATTTTCTAGACTTGACACTTAACTTGATTGCTGTGTAAGTTGTATTTAGTGCCCCAATTACTGCAGATGCACTGACTTAAAGCATCTTGAATTAAGGCAAAGACCTAAGCATCTCAACCCTTTCTAGGTTATCAACCAAAAGTACCCTAAGGTGCTTGTGAGATGCTGGCTTCTAAATCTATAGGTGCATGCAGTTCTAGGGTTAGGGCCTAGGCTAAGTCCATTTTCGAAAAAAAGCCCTAGTTTTGAAAGGGGGTAGTTTTGAATTAAAAATAAAACTAAGTCGAAAATGAAAACTGATTTTGAAATTAAGTAAAACAGTTTTTCAAATTCTATTTTTAGAGAAAATTTTTTTAAATCAAGTAAAGCAGAAAGAAAGTTAATCTATTCTACAGAACACAATCCTAACTGCCTTCTTAGTGAGCTGAACTCAGATTCAGGTAAGGGTTTTGTGAATATATCAGCTAAGTTAGATTTAGAGTCAATATGCTTAAGTACTATTTCACCCCTGGCTACATGGTCTCTTACAAAATGATGTTTGACTTCTATATGTTTGGTTCTGGAATGTTGGATTGGGTTTTTAGTTAAATTAATTGAACTTATATTGTCAATAAATACTTGAGTTTGGGTGTAGTTGAGCTGGAAGTCCTTAAGTGTGTGCATCATCCATAAAAGTTGAGCAATACACTCTCCTAAGGCCACATACTCAGCTTCAGTTGTGGATAGTGTCTAAGGTGATGTGAGAGTAGGGAGGGTCAAATGGAGGATTCCTAGGTGGATAGCAGCAAAATGTGGACTGAGAAGATCGTAGTCCAAGGAATCGGTTTAGTAAACTAGGGGTGATAGACAATGGTATCCCTTGAACAGTAGTGTGAAACATGAGATTATCTTGTCGAATTATGTTATTGTAGAACTCTGCACATAAGGATTCATTGATGCTATGAGTGCAGAAGACAAGATTATCTAATTGATAGAAGTTTATAATATTCATGGTTACGGGACATGATTGAGTAAAGAAGTGTCTATTAAGATAGCTTGTCTTAATAGGTTTGTAAATGGTTTGAGCAAACTTGTTGCATAATTCTAAGGTAGGGAACCTAGGGTCGGGACTAGGTTCGGCACCGGGGTTGGCCGGGTTTGGTCGGCGTCTTCTAAGTTAAGGAAGGTAAGAAAACATGAAGATATTGCATTAAAAATAAATTTAAATGCGATAAAAATAAATAAGAATTATACCGGGCAGCTCGGGGAGGCATAGTTGAGGATGAGGACTTGCAAGGTCTTCTTGAAGAGAAAGAAGTGAAGAAGGAGGTTGATTTTGGTGTGGGAAGAGAGGGGGAATTCGGGTGCCTTATATAGGCATTTCCATGGGGGCGCCCGGGAGCTTCTGGGCGCCCCGGTCAGTGCTTGCTGCCAAAGGCAGAGATTCGGCTGGTTGGGGGTGCCCGGGACAGCCCGGGCGCCCTCAACAGGGTACTTTTGCAGCTTTTGCTGCCTTGGAAGTGATGGGGGCGCCCGCGTCGTTCCGGGCGCCCTAGTCAAGGGCAGAGGCAGCTTTTCTGTCTTGGGGAAAGAAAAAGCTGTCGAGGGGGGGCGCCCGTGTGGTCCCGGGCGCCCGGAATAGTATAGAAAAAAACAAAATTACCATGGTTGGAATTGATTTGACTGTTTTGACTATAGTTTGACTGCTTTGACCATGATTTGACTATGTTGACCATGGTTTGACTACTTTGACCATGGTTTGACTATGTTGACCATGGTTTGACTATGATTTTAAATACAAGATTATCTCATTATAGGCATCAAAAGAATTTCCAATCTTAATCTTACTGTCTCACCCAGTTTAGGGTTTTCAATCACGTTAGCCTTATAGGTTTTGTGAGACAGGTTTTGATAGTTGAGATTATTTTGAAAAGCATGGTTTATTTTGAAGACTTAATTAATTTTAAAAATAATTAAATTTTGAAAACTTAATTAATTTTGAAAACAATTAAATTTTGAAAACTTAATTAATTTTGAAATTTTTGAAAAGATGTTTAAATCTACAAATAACTGAAATTTTGTGTTAGATTCGAATTTAACAAAAAAAAATAATTTGAATTTGAATTTCAAAAATTGGCTTCCAGGTCTTGGCGAGGCACTAGGCCTTCTTTGGCCGTAGCCTTTTGGGATCATCTACCCTTTCCTTGACAAAGCCTTTTAATGAAAGTTCATTTTCAAAATTATTCTTTGAAAAATTTCTGGTCTAACTAGTTTGGGTCTTGGATCGGTAGCTTCGGCTAGTTCCGCCAAATTGGCTTCCCTAACGTACTATCATCTCACCTCCACCCAATACTATGTTGTCAAGTTTCAGTTAAGTTTGTTCAGTCTTTAAGCTAACCATTCCTAAATCTAAGCATGGTAAATTGCAGGAATTTTAAATAAACAATCAATCAAGCAATTGCAATCACGAATTAAATTTTTATCTAATAATGAATATTGTTTTCAGTTTGGCTCCCCCTGGACTAAAGCCACGGTGATGGTTAGGCAAGATGTGAATCTTGTCCTTGGGGATCCAATACTGATTTGATCCAGTTGGTTTGTTCAGGTATAGTTTAGGTACCCATGCCTGAATTTTACCTCTGGACTGATTCAGTACAGCAAAGTAAGATCTTTGCCGGGATTTGGTTCTATAGCCAAGTCCGGATCGATTTAGAACTGATTTCTGTTTTCCAAGGATCATGTCAAGACCCTTGGAACCAGATGTAAATCGTTCTAAAGCTGATCTAAGATCCTTAACCTGAGTTTTCAGGGAGGAGTTCTCCTTTTCAAGTTTTTCAACTTGAGTAGGAGTTCCTTCCTGAACCTTCTCGGTTAAGGGTTTAGAGTCAGCTCCCTCTTTCAGGAGTTTTACTTCCTGTCGGAGGGATTCGACTCGGAGTTTGGCTTTTGCCAAATCTTGAGAAAGAAATGAAATTAATTCGCTTAATTGACATCTATTGAAACCAGTTACCTTAATTTCGCCGTCTTCTGTAAAGGTTAGCTCGCCGTCGTCCTGTTCTGATTCTGACTCAGTCTCGACTTTATCTGAGGCGGTCAGAGCTAGTAGGTTTGATTGGGGTGCTTCTTCTTCTTCTTCTGAGGAAGATTCGTCCCAGGTTGCTTGGAGCGCTTTCTTTCTTCTTGTCTTTTTGATTTTTTTTAAGTTTGGACATTCTGTCTTATAGTGGCCCTTTTTCTTGCACTCGTAGCAGGTTACGTTGGGCTTGTTTTTATCATTCGCGGGTTCAGCTGGTTCGTCCTTTCTTTGGCTGATTTTCCGTTTGTTGGTTCGGTTCTTCAGCTCCTTGTAGTAGCTTCGGGCTAGTCGGACTAGCTTAGTTTGATCTCCTTCTTCGTCTTCCGAGTCTGAGTCTGAGTTAGACTCGGGTTCAGGTTCAGGCTTCTTCTTTGTTGTCCTTCCAGTTTTACCTGCAACGAAAGCAATACATTTTTCGACCATATTGGTGTTAGTTTGTTTGTGCAGTTCTAGTTCGGAAAACAATTCGTCTAATTTTATTTTTGAAAGATCCCTTGAGACCTTGTATGCATCTACCATAGATGCCCACAAGGTGTTTCTAGGGAAAGCGTTTAAGGCATACCTTATTAAGTCACGGTTTTCAACCTTGTGACCTATAGTGTGAAGACCGTTCATCAACTCTTGGATCCGTGCGTGGAGCTGGGCTGCTGTTTCGTTGTCGGCCATCTTGATGGTGTACAATTTGTTCAATAGCAGATCCCTCTTACTGATCCGAGTATCTGATGTCCCTTCGTGCAGCTCGATCAATTTTACCCAAAGCTCCTTTGCACTGTTGAAGGGGCCCACCCGGTTCAGCTCCTCTTTTGTCAATCCGCATTGGAGAGTCTGAGTTGCTTTCGCGTCGGCTTCTATCTTGCGTTTTAGGGCGTTGTCCCATTCTGAGTAGCTTTGTGGAAGTCCTTCGGCATTTCTGGGGATCTCTAGACCGGACTGGATAATGATCCACATGTCCACCTGAGTTTTCAGGTGGACCTCCATGCGACTTTTCCAGTAAGAAAAGTCTTCTCCACTGAAAAGTGGAGGTCTGGCGGTGCTAAAACCTTCTTGCATGGCCATTTTAATCTGTAACAGAAAACTAACAGAAAAACAAATTTTCCAAGACTAGGTCTTGGATTAGTAGTGCTGGATAAATAAAATAACGAGGGGTGTTGCACCAACTTCGGAAAAAAAATTCAAACGAAATATGTAACGAAAATTCAAAAAAAATAGAAAATAAAGATCCGAAATAAAATTTCAAACTGGTGGTTGCACCAGGTTTGAACTTCCCCGCTCTGATACCACTTGTTGGATCGATAGAACCGATAGAGGGGGGGGGTGAATATCGGAATTCGTTTTTCGGAAAATTAAGAGCAAGTGCACAGCGGAAATAAAAAAACAATAACACAGAGACGCAGTCGTTTTTACTTGGTTCGGAGCCTGGGTCGACTCCTACTCCAAGGCCCACGGTCGTTGACCGTTTACTTTGGGCAATTCTATATTAGGCGCAAAATAGTTTACAAAGGATTACAGGATTAAGTACAGTAAACTTTTAAATAGCTCTTTTACCGACGTCCGGGGTAGATCGACTTTTTCGGAGCAGCGAGACGTCGTCGGCTCGAGTTGGAAGGATTCCGAGTCGAAGCGCGAGAGCAGAAGAGCTTTTAGACGTAGAGAGAATTGATGTTCTGAAGCCTTGGTCGAGAGCCCTTTATATAGGGCCTGGGGGCGCCCGGGATGTCGGGGGCGCCCCGCCACGTGTCCTTTGATCCGCCAAAGTCTCGGTCAGCGTCTGATCCCTTTATCTTCGGGATCCGCTTTGACCGGGGCGCCCGGAGCGCTCGGGGCGCCCGGATTAACCTGGTCAAACTTCTATCTTCGCTTCGCTGGCTTCTGGATCAAGGCTTGCGCATGGGGGCGCCCGGGATGCTGTGGGCGCCCGGGAGCAGCGGGGGCGCCCGGGAACACGGGGGCGCCCGGGAGTTGAACTGTCGAAGCCCATCTTGCTGTCTTGTGTTTTGTGTTTGCCTTGGGGGCGCCCGGGACACTCTGTAGCCTCATTCCTTTGAGGCTTTCTGAGCTGCAGACACACGTTCCTTCGGTCCTGTATCCAGGGTTAGTCCAAAACACAATAAAACAATAAAGTATTAGATTATACAGCCTTAGCTGTCTTGGTTCTGACTTTGGTCTCCTAAATGGAGCCCTAGGTCGAACCGACGCCTACTGTTCCCTCGACGGGGAACGCGTCCTCACCTACTCCTCTCGGGAGAATTTACCTGATGCCAACCGTTCCTTTGGTTGGACTTTTGCCTGACGGTCCTTTGTCAGGTCTTGGAGGCCGAGCTGCCCTTCGCCCGGTGCCTAGCATTCCTTCGCTAGGGCTTCAGTCCCAGGCTGTCCTTCGCCTGGCGCCTAGCAGTCCTTCGCTAGGGCTTTTTACCCTGGCATTCCTTCGCCAGTGCCTAGCAGTCCTTCGCTAGGACTTTTTACCCTGGCATTCCTTCGCCAGTGCCTAGCAGTCCTTCGCTAGGACTTTTCCTGCACACTAGAGTAACTTGTTAGAAAACAAGTAAGACTTAACTTTTGACCTCTGTTGCCATTATCAAAACACAGGTTTGACTTGGGTGCCTTCTGCACCAACACCTAGTAGTCCTTCGCTAGGTCTTTGTCTCCTGGCATTCCTTCGCCAGGTGCCTAGCAGTCCTTCACTAGGGCTTTGTATCCTGGCATTCCTTCGCCAGGTGCCTAGCAGTCCTTCGCTAGGACTTTTCCTACACACTTGAGTAAGATGTTAGATAAATATTATACCTTAACTTTTGAACCCTTTTGCCATTATCAAAATACAGGTTTGACTTGGGTGCTTTCTGCACTAACAATCTCCCCCTTTTTGATTATGACAACCTTGGTTCAAAAAGTTATGTTAATCAGAGCATATAAAGATGATATTTCGTTTCCTCCCCCTGGAAGGAATCTCCCCCTAGATTTTTCAAATGTTCGTGGGTTTTTGAAAATAAATTCTAAGTCTAAAGATGTTTTAATTTTGCTTAGAGTAATTTTCAACATAGACTTTGTATTTTCCAAAATAATTTTGGTTGTGCACTTTGTAGAAAATTTAAGTTTTAAATACTTAGACACATTGAAGACTTAAGTTTAAATATCACGAAGGATTTTGAAAACTTAGGTTTTGTTAGTAATATGTGAGAAGTATCCTAAGGCAATCGCCTTATGATTGTAATCATTTACTTTAATAAATGAATATTCACTTTTTGAGTATACATGTTCATGTATTTGATTGAGATCTTGAACTCATTTACTGAATGTCCACAATACAATTCACTGCATGAGAGAATTTGTGATGAATTCACAACTAGTGATTATCTCTACATGTGCAATTGTGAAGTATTGAAATTGTCCCTAGTCGATGAATTGATAAATACGGACACTATCAATTCTGTTGAGACTAGCATGTGTTATTCTCTAATCAGCTGATTTTCACTGGCTGGTGACATTGGGATGTCCGGAGATAAACATGGATGCTAGTTAAGGGAATTAGTTCATTGGAGTGACTGGCTGTAAAACTTCATATGAGAATCTACATGTAGATATGTTAATGAAGTTCTTACTGCAGCTTAAGTGCGATGTTCCTTTGACTTGCGGTGTTCAAGTCATCTTGGTCACGGAGACTTATACTTTGACATCTTATGCAAGCATCTCTAAGGAGGTGTGGACCCAGGATGATTGGGTATAAGCCAAAGTGCCCGAAGATGTTTGAACATCCTACAAAGGATTCACCACTCCTTGTGAGGAGATGTATACCCAAGGCCTATCGTCGGATTGTTACTCGAAGCCTCTAGCCAGAGCATAACATGTTCCGAGTATGAATCTCTAGGAAACATGACAGTAATTAGAATCCGTTGGACGAGAAAGACATTACTTGGGCTAGGTGTGACGTAGTCAGCCTAGTGAGGACTGACACATAAAGACCGTGTCCTGAACCAAGTGGGTATAAGATGGTGAAGGGAATGAGGCACGACTCATTATAGCTGCTGAAGGGTTTCAGAATTATTTCTGAGGTCAACCGTTGATCTTTCGATTAATTGGGGGTCATGATGTACTACTAGGTGCCACTCATGATCGTTCTATAATTAGTTGATTATAGACGACCAACATAAATCGAAAGCCTATTTAGTCACACGCACTACGAGTAATCCGAGGGATTTAAAACGAGTTGAAAATTAGATTTTCCGATCAAGAGAGATAAGTCAAATCTGAATTTATCAGAGACGCATCGGAAGCTTAAAATGGCTAAGTCTTTTGAAGGCTTATTGGATGAATTAAATGAGTTTAATTCGTAAGGTGACGGCTTGGATTTGGCCGGCCAAAGAGGGTCTCCACCCTCTTTGGTATGGCCGGCCACAATAAAAAGGGAAACCAAATTGTTTGGTTCAAATTTATAAAATAAACCGCGCGTGGTTTGTCTTATAAAATTATGGATAAAGAAATTTATATAAAGAAATTTATATAAAGAGATTTATTTATCATGGAAATTAAAATAAACCTTGGAATGATTTATTTTATTTTATAAAATCAATAATGGATTGATTTACCATGATAAAGAAATTTATATAAAGAAATTTCTTTCCATAATAAAAAGGGAGACATGGTTGTTTTTATTATAAATTAAGTTATAATAAAAACTTGGCATAACGGAATAATTCATAGAAAAATTTATAAGATAAATTTCTTATGAAAAATTTATTCCGTTAAGAGGAGACTTGGCGATTAAGAGGCTACTATATAAAGGTACCAAGGCAAGGCTTGGAAATTAATCCAAGAGATCAAGGATTCTTGCCTAGCCTCTCTCCCTCTCCTTCTCTCCCTCTCCCTCTTCTAGTGCCGCCGGCCCTAGAGCCCTCCCCTTTGCCGTGAGCTTCCACCACCAAGAAGAGGCCGAAGAAGAAGAAGAAGCGGGCGCGACTCCTTCCTTCCTCTCGGAATCTTGATTCCGTTCTTCGTTTGGTGGTTAGTCTTTCCATCTCTCTCTTGGTATTCTTGTCGTGCCTTTGGAGAATCTAGTAGTTCTTGTCGGCACGAAACTCGTGGCTTTGCGAAGTCATCCCGAAGAAAACTCGGCGTGGACGCGAATAGAGGCGGAGCTTCCAAGGGATGCTACGGTTGGATCTCGTCCCTTTCTACGAGTTACGCGAGGTATTAAGTAAATTAGTTTACTTTCTGCAAAATTTTAAATGTATGATCATGTCTCCACAACATAAGGTTGCATGCTAGATATGTAGTTAAAATAATTTGAGAAATTATTTATGCTAAACCTTCCGCTGTACGTAATTAAATTTTAAAATTACGAACCCGTATCCATGTCAACATGCACCCGGTCCCAACAGGTTTGAGTACTAAAAATTTCAAAAATTTAAGTTTAAGTACTCAGAAAATTTTTGAAAACTTAAGTTTAAAATACTTAGAGGGTTTTTGAAAACTTAAGTTTGAGTGCTTAGAGAAATTTTGAAAATTTAAGTTCGAGTACTTAGAAAAATTTGAAAATTTCAGTTTAAAGTACTTAGAAAATTTTTTGAAAATTTCAGTTCGAAGTACTTAGAAAAATTTGAAAATTTCAGTTCAAAGTACTTAGAGAAAATTTTGAAAATTTCAGGTCAAAGTACTTAGTGAAAATTTTGAAAAATTTAGTTCTAAGTACTTAGGAAAATTTGAAAAAAATTTTGGTTTTTAAGTACTTAGGAAACTTTAAAAAATTTTGTTTTAAGTACTTAGGAGAAAAGTTTTAAGTACTTAGGAAACTTTAAAAAATTTTGTTTTAAGTACTTAGGAAAATTTGAAAAAAATTTTAAATACTTAAAAAACTTAGTACTTTTTGAATAAAGGATAGAGTTTGAAGTTTTGGATTTTTAAAAAAATTTAAACTCTTTTCCTTTCCTATCTCTCCCCCTTTTCCATATATCAAAAACAAATAAATATAGCAAAAACAGGATAAATAAATTGCATAAGAAATAATAAATTGCATAATTTGCTGTACTGAGCCAATTCAGGATATGAACTAAACCAAATCAGTTTCAATTTTCTCTTTTAGGGTCCTGTCTAACCCAATTAGCTATTTACTAACTGTTATAAACAGTAGTTTTCGCTAGGGTTAGTCAAGTTAAGTGTTCTGTTCAAGTTAGATTTTCTAAACTTGACACTTAACTTGATTACTGTGTAAGTTGTATTTAGTGCCCCAATTACTGCAGATACACTGACTTAAAGCATCTTGAATTAAGGAAAAGACCTAAGCATCTCAACCCATTCTAGGTGATTAATCAAAAGTACCCTAAGGTGCTTGTGAGATGCTGGCTTCTAAATCTATTGGTGCACGCATTTCTAGGGTTAGGGCCTAGGCTAAGTCCATTTGCGAAAAAATCCTAGTTTTAAAGGGGCTAGTTTTTTAAAATAAAACTAAGTCAAAAATTTTATTTTTCAAACCTTTTCCAAACTAAGTAAAAGTTGATTTTGAAAGCATTTAAAAGCTATTTTAAAATTGATTTTGAAATGGACAAAGTAGTAAGAAAACCAAAAAAAAAGAGAGTAAACCTATTCTACCAAGCATAGTCCTAACTGCTGATCAAATAGAAAGAAAACAAGTACTCATTTCCATAAGTCAGCTAGTCAACAGAGAAAAACTAACACAGTCATACAAGTCACACATGAGTCAACCCTACTGAGTAGGGGCAGCCAAATAGTCACTAATACAATGCTAATCAAATCTAGGACGAGGGACCGGGATGATCAGAAGAGCCTGGCTGCCAGGATCGAAATAGTGTCATCATCTCGTGATACTGTGCATCTCTGGCCTCCCTCTCAGCTCTAAGGGCACTCATATAGTCAGTGTAATAGCCTAGATTTGTCTCCATATCTTCAGCATGGTTTGCCTCCACTTCCTCTCGGAGGCTCTGGACCTGTGTCTCCAGCCGTGTCACTCTCTCGTAGAGTGTCGGTGGAGGGGGCTCGTCTATGTGTGCTCGGACCTCTGCTGCCAGATCTGCAACATCAACGTCTACCTCCTCGTCTGAGTCGATCTGAGCTCCGGTGTGTTGTCGTCTCCAAGTCAAAACCCCGGTGGCCGATACATCTATACCAGCTAAAGAGAAGTTCCTAAACCCTATCTCGTCAAAATCGGTCATCGCGGATATTTCACCTACGGTAATGTCACGACCGTGGTGATGAAGGATGGAGGTGATGATGTGGCAGAAGGGGGTGCGTACCCGACCCTGAGTCGTGACACTGGAGGCATGTAAAATAGCGTGGAACATGTGAAGGCCAATGTCAATGTCTAAATGATGGATCAGGGCATACAGAAGGAAGGCATGAAAAGGTCGCATAGTCGCGACATCCCTAGTGGATAGTGGTAATATGCAGCGGACCAGGACTCTGTACAGGGCGTAGTCCTGGACCTGAAGGTCAACGGACTGAAATCGTCTAGCTACGGGGAGTCTAGCTTCCCTATAGAAATAGGAGTGGAGAGTGTCTAGAGTAATGTGAGAGTAGGGAGCATCAAATGGAGGATCCCTAGGTGGATAGCAACAAAAGGTGGACTGGGAGGGTCGTAGTCCAAGAAATCGATTTAGTAAAACAGGAGTGATCGACAAGGGTATTCCTTGAACAGTAGTGACAAACATGAGATCGTTCTGTCGAACTATGTTATTATAGAATTCTGCACATAAAGATGTGTTAATTGAATGAGTGCAGAATACTAGATTATCTAGTTGATAAAAGTTTATGACATTCATGGCTAAAGGACAAGATTGGGTAAAGAAATGTCTATTGAGATAGCTAGTTTTGATAGGCTTGTAAGTCGTTCGAGCAAACTTATTACACAGTTCTAGAGTCGGGAACCTAGGGTCGGGACTCAGTTCGGTACCGGGGTTTGCTTGGTTTGCTCGACGTTTTCTAAGTTAAGAAACATGTGTTTATAAGAAATGAATTAAGAAAATAATTCAAAATGCAAAAGAAATCATACCGGGGAGGCATGGTTGAGATTGAGGAAGCACACGTGTCACTTGATCTCCTTGGAAGGAAGGAAGTGAGGAAGGAGGATGGTTTTTGGTGTGGGAAGAAGAAGGGGTTCGGATGCCCTTTTATAGGCAGGTCATTGGGGGCGCCCGGGACAGTGGTCTCTGCCTTTGGCAGTGACTAGGGCTGGTTGGGGGCGCCCGTAGTGGCCCGGGCGCCCCGGTTAGGTTGATTTTGCAGCTTTTGCTGCTTTGACTGATATGGGGGCGCCCACGTGGTTCCGGGCGCCCTGATCAAGGTTTAAAGGCAGCTTTTTGCCTTGAGAGAAGATAAAGTTATGGGGGGGGCGCCTGAGGAGTCACGAGCACCCGGATGGAGTATTGATTGGCATTTTTGTTCTTTTGTCATCATTTGACCATGGTTTAATTGGTTTGACCATGGTTTGAAATGATTTGACTATGGTTTGACTACTTTGACCATGGTTTGACTGCTTTGACCATTGTTTGACTACTTTGACCATGGTTTGACTTATTGTTAGGTCAATGCCTTTCTAAACTAAAACAACAATGCAGTTATGAATTCTGATTAAGTTAAGTTTACTGTCTCACCCAATTTTAGGGTTATCAATCATGTTAGCCTTACAGGTTTTGTGAGACAGGTTTTGATAAAAGAATTTTTGAAAAACATGATTTATTTTGAAAAACTTAATTAATTTTGAAAACAATTGAATTTATTTTGAAAAGAATGTTTAAATCTACAACTAACTGAAAATTTGTGTTAGATTTGAATTTGACCAAGAATAATTTGAATTTGAATTTTAAAAATTGGCTTCCAGGTCTTGGCGAGGCACTAGGCCTTCTTTGGCCGTAGCCTTATTGGATCATCAACCCTTTCCTTGACAAAGCCTTTTAATGAAATTTCATTTTCAAAATTAATCTTTGAAAAATTCTGGTCTAACTAGTTTGGGTTTTGGATCGGTAGCTTCGGCTAGTTTCACCAGTCTAAAGAGACCAAGTAGAGAATACTGACCTTATTAGAATTGGTTTCCCTAACGTACTATCATCTCACCTCCACCTAATACTATGTTGTCAAATTTCAATTAAGTTGGTTCAATCCTTAAACTAACCATTCCTAAGTCTAAGCATGGTAAATTGCAGAAATTAAATAAACAATCAATCATGCAAATTGCAAGCAAGAATTGAGTTTTATCTAATAATAAATATTGTTTTCAATTTGGCTCCCCCTGGACTAAAGCCACGATAATAGTCTAGCAAGATGTGAATCTTGTCCTTGGGGATCCAGTATTGATTTGATCCAGTTTGTTTGTTCAGGCATAGTTTGGGTACCCATGCCTGAACTTTAGGTCTGGATTGATTCAGTACAGCAAAGTAGGATCTTTGTCTAGATTTGGTTCTATAGCCTAGTCCGGATCGATTTAGAACCGATTTCTGTTTTCCAAGAATCATGTCAAGATTCTTGGAACCAGAAGTAAATCGTTCTAAAGCTGATCTAAGATCCTTAACCTGAGTTTTCAGGGAGGAGTTCTCTTTCTCAAGTTTCTCAACTTGAGTAGAGGTTCCTTCTTGAACCTTCTCAGTTAAGGGTCTAGAGTCAGCTCCCTCTTTCAGGAGTTTTACTTCCTGTCGGAGGGATTCGACTCGGAGTTTAGCTTTCGCCAAATCTCGAGAAAGATAAGAAATTAATTCATTTAATTGACTTCTAGTAAATCCACTTACCTTGATTTCGCCGTCCTCTGAAAATGTCAGTCTGCCATCGTCTTGTTCTGATTCTGACTCGATCTCGACTTCTTCATCTTCTGAGTCTGAGTCTGAGTTAGACTCGGGTTCAGGTTGAGGCTTTTTCTTTGTTGTCCTTCCAGTTTTACCTGCAACAAAGGCAATACCTTTCTCGACCAAATTGCAGTTAGTCTGTTCATGTAATTCTAATTCAGAGAACAATTCATCTAATTTAATTTTTGAAAGATCCCTTGAAACCTTGTATGCATCTACCATAGATGCCCACAAGGTGTTTCTAGGGAAAACATTTAAAGCGTACCTTATTAGGTCACGGTTTTCTACCTTGTGACCGATGGTGTGCAGTCCGTTCATCAGTTCCTAAATTCGGGCGTGAAGCTGAGCTGCTGTTTCGTTGTCGGTCATTTTGATCGTATACAGCTTGTTCAGGAGGAGATCCCTCTTGCTGATCCGAGTGTCTGATGTTCATTCGTGCAGCTCGATTAGTTTCCCCCACAGCTCCTTGGCACTGTTGAAAGGACTCACCTGGTTCAGCTCCTCTTTTGTTAAGCCGCATTGGAGGGTCTGGGTCGCCTTTGCATCAGCTTCAATTTTCCGTTTTAGAGCGGTGTCCCACTCTGTGTAGGTTTGAGGTACTCCTTTAGCATTTTTCGGAATCTCCAGTCCGGACTGGATGATTATCCATATGTCCACCTGAGTTTTCAGGTGGACCTCCATTCTGCTCTTCCAGTAGGAGAAGTCCTCCCCACTGAAGAGAGGTGGTCTTGCGGTGCTGAAGCCTTCTTGCATGGCCATTTTATCTGAAAAAATAAACAAAAAAAAAAGAAAATGTCCCAAGACTTGGTCTTGGATTAGTAGTGCGGGATTAAGAGAAGTAATTATCGAGGGGTGTTGCACCAACCTCGATTAACGAGAAGAATTTCGAAAGAAAAGAAAAAAAATTAAAAAAAATCCGAAAAATTCTCAAACTGGTGGTTGCACCAAATTTGAGCTTCCCCGCTCTGATACCACTTGTTGGATCGAGAGAAACGATAGAGGGGGGGGTGAATATCGTAAAATGTTCGGATTAAAGTTAGAGCAATTACACAGCGGAAATTTAAATCAAACACACGCAAACACCGAGTTTTTTACTTGGTTCGGAGTCGCGGTCGGCTCCTACACACGCAAACACCATTTACTATGGGCAATTCTATATTTGCGCAAAACCGTTTACAGAGAGATATTACAAAAGCAGTATAGTAAACTTAAAAACAACTCTTCGTTACCGACGTCCGGTGTAGATTGAATTTTCGGAGCGGAGGGATGTCGTCGGCGCTTGTATCTCGAGTTGGGAGGTTTCCGAAGTAGAGCACGGGAGCAAAAGAGTGTAGAAGCGTTGAAAGAATTGTTTTTCGAAGCCTTGGGGCCGAGGGCCTATTTATAGCCCCTGGGGGCGCCCCCCACGTGTCGGCCGATCCGAGTTCCACTCGGTCAGCTCTGATCCCTTCAAACTCGGGATCAGATCTTGACGGGGGCGCCCGGGACGTTGGGGGCGCTTGGGTTGACCGGGTCAACTCTTATCCCTTGGCTTCGCTGGCTTTTGCTTCGTTGGCTTGCACTGGGGGCACCCGGGATGCTGGGGGCACCCGGGAGCACGGGGGCGCCCCGCCCATGAGCTGTCGAAGCCTGCCTTTGCATCATGTGTTTTGTGTTCACCTTGGGGGCGCCCGGGACACTCCGGGCGCCCTGGTCAGCTGCTGCCTCACTCCTTTGAGGCTCTCTGAGCTGCAGACACTCGTTCCTTCGGTCCTGCATCCAGGGTTAGTCCAAAACAATATAAAGCAGTAAGATGTTAGTTTATACAACTTTAGCTGTCTTGGTTCTGACTTTGGGCCTCCAAAATGGAGCCCTAGGTCTAACCGACGCCTACTGTTCCCTCCACGGGGAACGCGTCCTCACCTACTCCTCTCGGGAGAATGTACCTGATGCCAACCGGCTCCTCCGGTTGGACTTTTTCCCAGCTGTCCTTCACCAGGTGCCTAGTGTCCTTCGCTAGGTCTTCAGTACCAAGTTGTCCTTCGCCTGGTGCCTAGCAGTCCTTCGCTAGGTCTTTGTCTCCTGGCATTCCTTCGCCAGGTGCTTAGCAGTCCTTCGCTAGGGCTTTGTATCCTAGCATTCCTTCGCCAGGTGCCTAGCAGTCCTTCGCTAGGGCTTTGTATCCTGGCATTCCTTCGCCAGGTGCCTAGCAGTCCTTCGCTAGGACTTTTCCTGCACACTTGAGTAAGATGTTAGATAAACATTATACCATAACTTTTGAACCCTTTTGCCATTATCAAAATACAGGTTCGACTTGGGTGCTTTCTGCACCAACAAGGTCTTCGTGCCCTGTCTTCCGAACTAGGTCTTCGTGCTTAGCCCTCAGCCAAGTCTTCGATGCCCAACCCTCAGTCAGGTCTTTACGCCCAACTTCACTCACTAGGTCATTGGTGCCCAGTCCTCGACCAAGTCATTATGCTCAACCCTATAGATCAAGTATTCATGCCTAGTTACACTAGAACATTCATGCACTCTCAATGTAATTGGTTAGTACAAAAAGCATACTTAACTATGAACTTTTTGCCATTAACAAAACAAGGTTCAATCTGGAACTTTCGGTACCAACATCTTCATCTTGGAAATATTCCCAGGAAGTCATTTCAAGGTGGTGAGTTTCATATGGTCAATCAAATATTGAATCATCTTGAATTTCAGGTGGACTCTAGCAAGTTTAATAAGTTTGCTCAACACTTAGCTAGCTTCCGTAGTCATGATGTTCAAATTCCATCCAATCTTTAGGTGGTTCAGGGCTATGCTGTTGTTGTTGGAAATACACAAGCTAGTCGGGGACTTGTTTAGGTTGAAAGTTCTGAGTTTGCATATTTTCCCAATAGTAGTGATTAGAGCTTAGAGTTGGTTCATTCAAAATCTGAGGTTGAGGCTAAAATAAGCTTTGAAGTTTCATGGGAGCGCTAGTAGTTTGATGAAATAAATGGCATATTGCAGCAGGATGAGTAGTGCTACTACAAATTTCGTTGAGGAACTCATATTGATTTTCTTGTGATTCATAGTCCTCATCAAAACCTTCAAAAAAAAAAATTAGTATATGGATCCATGAAAATATATGATAAAAATATTTAAGACACCCAACAAAATTTATGTTAGCCAATGCAAATAAAAAATAAGAAAAGAAAAGAAATTCAGAAATAAGAGGAAAAGAAATGAAAAAATATACTATAGACAAAAACAAAGAAAATTGTCTAGACTAGCTAATATGTTTATCAACTAATGTTCATGCAAACAGTCTCCAACAACAACGCCAAAAACTTGATGTATAATCCGCAAGTGCAGGAAACGTCGTCAAGTAATAAAATATCAATACATATGGACTATTTAAGCACTAGTCGATTTGGCAAGGCTATCTATCTAGACTTCGCTGTGTTGTGACGGAGCTTGCTTAAAAGTGAGAAAGCGAGAAGAGGAAGAGAAGAGGGAGAAAGAGAGAGAGATCTTAGGTCCTTGGGGAAGAGATGGATGGGTGGAATCTAGGATTTTGATTTCACTACAATACTAGTTGATGCCCTATGTATTGTTCATATCATAATCTCCATGTTTATGTCTTTGTAGAGATCCTAACTAATGGTGTTAGACCTGCAGAGGCACATCGGAGTGCTTCACCCTTTAGCATCTAATGCCATTAAGTAGAAGAGGTAACATAGAGAGTCCGGTTAAAGGTTGACCTCTATCATAGGCTCCCCTATCATACATCTCTAGGTTATGCTCAACACTTCCTAACACAGGATAGGGAGAACCCCATTAGGTGGTTTTAGCTAACCTCTTGTAAGGGATTGACCTCCTTTTTGAGGTAATGCCAAAGATATCCAGTTAAAAGGATTACTCTTGTCACGGAAAGCTCCTCGGACATACGATCTCCACACTCCCTCTACGTGGTGATCAAACCCTCACAAATATATGCATTCACCATTCAAACATTTCCACAAATATATGGTAGGCACAATATATATAAAACAAAGCATGGACATTCATTGAATAAGAAAATGCATCAATATATAGTTCATATAACATCATCACATTATAACTACCTCCTACATCCTAGATAGGGAGAACTACTCAATTGCAAAAGGGAAACAACAAGAAGAATGTAAAATAAAGCTTTCTACAACCCTAGCCAAGGATAGAGAGGGAGGAGAAAGCTTATTCTTGAAGCGTGGCCTTCTTGAAGGTCCTTCTTGTTCCAGAGGTGGATGGCGTCGAGGAGGCAGCAGTGCGGTACCTAAAGGAGAGAACCCTTTCCCAAGGCCAAGGGATGAACCCTAGCCAAAAGATGTGAGAAAAGAGGAGAAACCATTATTTATAGCAAATTCTACAGGTGGCCGGGGAGGTGGGGGGCACAAGCCGTGCCAGGGTGGTACGGTACTGTCGTGCCCCTTTCTATAGGGTGGCATGCCCCCATGCCGAAGGCATAGGTCGTGCCATTTGGGATGGGCCTACCTTGCTACTTCCGGCCAAACTAACACAAGCAGTGTGGTTTGGCACAGTCTTACCGTATCAGTTTCGACCAAAACTGGATGGGTCGTGTAATTTGACATGCTCATGCCATGCCTTTGACTACAAATGATATCCCCAACATGGCCATGCCCAAAACAATGAGCTAGGGTCGTGTCTGTTGACATGGCCATGTGACAGTGACACAACCATGTGACATTGCCATGCCTAAGAGAGGCACGACAATGTTCCCCATTTGTCGACCTCATGATGGTATGTTCTCAAGTTAGTGGCTCCAAGAAAGTTCTAGATTATGAAGTTCTCTTCAATTTTTATGTAGAGACCATCCCAAAATTTCATCTAAGCATGATGTTATGACCATTTGCTCTCGGTGTGCAATTTCACTGGAGCATAGTCGTGTCACCTTGGTGTGCCCCTTTATACAACCCTAGTGCCCCCCTACGACTCATTATCTCTATTTGGTGTTTTTAGTAATATTGTAGATCATGACATTCACTTCAACTTTCATGTACATACCATCTTGTGTTTCTAAATAACTAAGAAGGTATGGCTATTTTCCATTGCAATCTGGCCAGAGGCACAACCCTGGCACGATTGTGGCACGACTGTGTCAAGGAAAGGCATGACCATGCCTCCTCAAGATTTGTTTTTCAGGGGTTGATGCCATTATGAGAGTTGTAGATATTCAAGTCCTCTTCAATTTCATATAAAGAATAGCCTAAAACTCTAAAAGAGCAAGAAGTTATGGCCATTACTAAATTGGTCCGCACTGTAGTCTATGTGTGGCACTTCACACGACCGTGTCTAGGGGAGGTACGACCGTGTGGCTCCTTTTGGCATAGCTAGATATTGTTTTAAAGGGCTGAGGTATGAAGCAAAGTTGTAGATGTTTATGTCCTCTTTGATTTGATATAAAGAACAACCCAATACCAACCGAGCAAGATGTTATGGTCGTTTCAAGATATGTTCGTAGTGTAGTTCTCTTTGTTTTGGTGCAGGAAGCACTAGATCGATCCTGGTTTTGATAATGACAAAGGGTTCAAAGTTAAGTATGTTTTATGATCTAACATGGTTGACTAAGTGTACAGGAAAGTCCTAGTTTACCTAGGTATGAAATCTTGACCTGCAGGGTTGAGCACGAAGTCCTAGTCGGAGATTGGGCACGAAGTCCTGGCTGAGGGCTGGGCACCGAGGATCTTCGAAGGCCGAGCAAAAGTTCAACCGGAGGTGCAAGTGGTCAAACGGTAACTTCTCCAGAGTGGAGTAGGTGAGGATGTGCTCCCCGGAAGAGGGAATAGTAGGCGTTAGTCTAACCTAGGATTTAATTTTGAAATCCAAAGTCAAGATCAGACAACTTCGACTATCGTACATGCGTATATTGGTATATTATTTATTGCATTTGGACTTGTTGGGGCAATCAACCCTAATATGATCTGGAGGATCATGGATTTTGATGTGTGTGGTCAATATGGTTAAGTTAGGATTTGTTGTTGGACTAATATGTGTATGTGAGTGTGTAGGTTTGCTGGTACACATGGACTTGGTTGATGTCTTCAGGTGAAGGCTGGCATGGAGGCAAACTGGAGGCTTGTGTGCACATCCGAGAGACCATGGGCAGAGACGATGAGCCGAGGGATATGGACTTCGAGGCATGCATGAAGGATGACATGGAGGCAAGCTGGAGGCTTGTGTGTGCATCCGAGGGATGGGAGCCGAAGACGAAGAGGGCGTGAAGGCAATAGATCGAGACTACGGATTGAAGAGTCGACCAGGTTATGAGGGTCTGAGAATGAGTGTTGGACTCAAGGGCTAAGCTGGGAGGGTTCGAGTGTAGAGAGAAATGTACTCGGGGAGTGAAATCCTAGGCTTAGGATCGGACCAGGGCAGTTGACTGGTAATAGGTTGGGATTCAAACGTTAGCATTATAACGGTCGAATCTGAGTGGGACCAGTCGACTGCCCCAGGAGCAGTCGACTGGTAGCGGTCTGAACAGACTCGAGCCCTATTTAAAGGAGCTCATTTCAGGCCTTTCTTTCTTGACGAAACTTGCTTGGTTAGAGTGAGTTAGTAGCCTGGTGATCTCAGGTAGTGTCCAGATCTTGTGGAGAGGTTTCTCCATCCACAAGGAGCTACGTGATCTAGCCGGAGGTGCTCCAGGGAATCATCCACCGACGGATTAGGGATCGCCAACCTTACAGGCAGCCGTGGAGTAGGAGTTTATCTCCGAACCACGTAAATCGTGAGTGTCTTCTTGTTGTTAGTTTTATTTTTTACTTAGTATATTCCGCTTGCGCACTAACAACGTAGGTAGAAGATTCGAAAAGTGCTATTTACCCCCCTCTAGCAAGCGCCATGATCTAACAAGTGGTATCAGAGGTTGGTCCGCTCTTGATTGGAATAACCGCCAAAAAGAGCACAAGCTAAAGGGAAAAATGATGGAAAACAAGCTAGGGGATGATATCAACACACCACCCACCTATGACCATGAAGATTTTGGATATTGGAGGTTAGGATGAAGACGTGGCATGGAATGGAGTGGGAGTGGGTGATGCAAATAGAAGAACCATTCGAAATCCCTAACGACAAGCACGGGAAGAAGCTTAGACCAAGATATTGGAATCAAGAGCAACAAAATCAATCAAAGGCAAATAAGAAGGTAATCGATATATTAGTTAATGTTTTGCCTAACAATGTTTTGAGTGGTGTAGGTAAATATGAAAATGTGTATGAGTTATGGAATAAGCTAGAAGAATGTCATGAGAAACCTACGCAAGATCAATTAGTGGAAATGGTCCAAGAAGACAAGGAAGAAGAAGAATTGCTCACTTCATCAAGTGAAGTAGAAGAATTGAGTGAAAAATCATCCACCTCATCAAGAGAAGATGAAGAGGTGTCAACTTTAAAAATTGAGGGGAAGGAGAGACCCTCACCTATACCGGAGCAAGGAGAAGCTCCTACCTCCACCAAAGCAAGGACCAAAGACCATATTATATGCTTTGGGTGCAATGAAAAGGGACACTACAAGGACAAGTGTCCAAAGGGTAAGAAAAAGGAGGTAAATCCTAAACCCATTTCAATTTCGTTGAAATCTAACATGGGTTGTAGGAATGGAGAAGTCCAAGAGAAAAGAAAGAAAATTAGATGCTTCACGTGTGGTGAGCTAGGACACTACCACACGAAGTGCCCAAAGAGTGGAGAGCTCAAGAAAATGGAGCACTTGAGAAGATGGGGAGGAGGAAAGAAAGAAAAGAAGCTCGTATCAAGGGGGAGCTACAAGGGTAAGGGAGGTAATCCCTAACTTTACTTATGCTCAAAATGCTTATATGAATGCTAGAAATGTTAATAATTGCGTGCCTAGGCATAACTTTGGTTTCAAGTATCATGATAACACTAGAAACATTATTGCGTGCCAAAATGCAAATATTACATGTTACATGATAAACCTAGGATTACTAGACCTAAGGATCAAGACATTAACCCTAAGAAAGGGAGACACATGCCTAGGAAGATGGGTAGATCTAGAAATGATCAACATAGGAATGGTAATACTAAGGTTAGGAATTTAGAAAAGGTAAATCAAGTTTTGAGGGCAAAACTTGATAAATTAGAAAAGAACCTAGATAAGCTCATTAGGGGATCCAAGGGGATAAGGATGATACTAAATGATCAACATCCTAGAAATGGTAGGCTGGGACTAGGATACCATTCAGGGAGTCAAATGATAAGAAAAGGGATATTCAAGGGTGCCCTATGATTATGGCAAAGAAAAGGTCAAAAATGGTAAGGAAAAACCATTTCAAAAGAAAAAGAAGGATTTGACCAAGAGAAAAGTGTATAGAGTTAAAAGAGTGATAGTTGAAGGTCAAGAAGCACCGGAGGAATACCGGTGTGGCCTTGTAATTGTAAATGAGTTACCTAGAGAGGTAACTAGAGCTAGGAGCTTGAGGAAGAGCCCTAGGAGCCAAAATGGGATCCATGGCCAATGGATCTCAGGAGGATTTCTCCTAGGAGATTAGATGGGCTATGAAGTGTGCCAAAGGATTTAAAAGGCTAAGGTTAGCCTTAATCCTAGGAAATTAGCACACTAAAAGAAGGTTTATGAAGAAAAAGATAGAATTAAAATCATATTGGGAGAAAATTAGTTTTAATGTGTAAATGCCATATAATTTGGTGCTAGAAATGTATTATGATTAGGCATTGGAAGATACATCAAGGAGAGGCCAAAATTAGGACTTTTGGATAATGTCTCAATAATACAATTTAGGAAAATTGAATTTTGTGCCAATCTTGGGATCGAGAATAGTTTTGTTTGAAACCATATTTTTTCCAAGTAGATATAGGCTTCACAAATCTCTCCACAAAATTTCAGATTTTTTGGGAGATTTATGGAATTAACTAGGTGTTTCTGAAATTGGACTGAGAAACTAGAATTTCAGGTATCAGTCGACTGGCTCAGGGCTAGTCGACTGATCCAGGACACAGAAACATTCTGTATGTTTTATCAGTCGATTGCCCCAGGGGCAGTCAACTGGTCTCGCCTGGAAAAACATTCTGTATGTTTTACCAGTCGACTGCCCTGGGGGCAGTCGACTGGTACGCTGGTTTTAAGTAGATCAGATCACGCGGGGGTGGCCAAAACCTAGGGTTTTGCTTGTCACCCCCTGCGAATACCTTCTCCTCCTCAACCTCCTTTCTTGTTCTAAAGCCCATCCACGACCTAGAAACTCTTCCCAAGCCTTCTCCTACCTCCGATCTACAACCTAGGGTTTGTGAGACTTCTCTTCTCAAGTCTAGATCACTCATTGTCATCATGCAATGTTTGGGAAAGAGGTAACACCTTAAACAGTTATATTTTTTCCCATTTCAACCATGATTTGGAACTAATGTGTTGATTTTTGCATGTTTTCTTTGTTTTTTTTATGGGGTGGTTTGGTACTTGCATGTGTATGTCGTATTATAGGTTGGCCTCTAAGAGACAAAAGGGTGAGGGATCATCCCAACAGGGTCGGGTAAGCTCGGGGGAGTCTAGGTTTCGGTCTGTGGAGTGTCAAAAAAGATTCGACGAAAATGAGTTTGTATTAATGAGTTGTCGATATCTAAACAAGTCATTTTTCCAAGAAAAATCTCCATAAATTGCGGAGATGATCACATATTTTAGGTTAGACCAGTTAGTGTACTGTTAGCATGATATTAACTTAGATTTGTGTAAAGAATTTTATGTAAATCTCACGTGCATTAATTCTGATAGTGGCCTATACGAGTCCATGGTAGCAGGAGTATGCATCTCTTTCTCATCCATTGTGTTAGGTGAATTTTTGGGATGTAGGGCATCTAATAATGCATTCAGTTATTTCCCTACCGTTGTTGAGACTCTCTCTCTCCATGATGTCACTATCGATTAGATCCACATGCATTATGTTAGAAGACATCGGCATGATACAGAGCGTATCTTTGATGCCAAGCATATGAGTCCTTTTAGTCATGTTTTGTATAAAATTGTCATTGAGTGTCTCTTGCCCATTGTCACCAAGGGGCGGGCTAGGATTAGACATCCACATTTGGTGATGATGTATGCCTTGGAGAGGAGGCTTGATATAGATATTTCCCTGCATGTGTTTATATCCATCTGTCACTTTTCCCATAGTGTCAATGGGAAAATTTACATGCCTTTCTGCCACGTCCTGACTGAGTTCCTTGAGTCCCAGGGTATTCGTACTACTAGCGGTCAGGTCCGTCACCTGTCCAAGGATTATGATTAGATTGGCACACGCCAGTTATCCTTGGCAGGTATAGAGTGCAGACAAGGGGAATTTGTCTAGAGGCAACATCCTGAGTCCTCCAGCTCAGATGAGGAGCCCACTGGTGGCGTTACACACGAGGAGTTCTCCCAGCTTCGGTCGGAGGTTCATGGCCTTCGGGAGGATTTTCACAGTTTTCAGCAATAGCATTTGGGCTTCCAGCAGACCATTCTGGGGGAGGTTCAGGGGTTCCGGAGACAGCAGGATGAGATGCTCGAGATGATACTACAGCTGTACCTTACATATCAGGCTCCTCCTCCTCCTCCTCTAGGCGATGACATGATGTAGATTGAACTTGATGTGGTGGTTTAGTGTTGAGAGTGTATTGATTGGATGTATTTTTATCTCTCAAACACTTGTTCGTTTTGGGATTGTAGTATTTTGCTACTTCGGGGCTTTAGCCCTTGTGACATTTTTTTTATATTTTTTAAAGTCATGTATGAACTATTTGCCTATGTTTTCATGATATGAAATTTTATGTTTTGACTTGCTATTGCTTATATGGGTTGAAACTAATAAATTACTATTGAATGATAGGCTATGGTTTTTGAGTTAAAAACTTTGGTTATGCTTTCATGATATGCTATGAAATCTTATGTCATGGTTTTATATAGATTATATTGCTTAAAATTCATTGGTTAATATTGAATGGTAAGATTTTTTTTTTAAATAAAGGTATAGGAGGGTTTTTCATGTGTGATTATCTAGGGTTAAGAGATAAAGAGGGGGAGTCTTTGTCAAAATGAAAAATCTATAAGAAAAAGGGGAATTGAGAACAATTCTATGTGCAAAACGATAATGGATGGGTTGAGCAAAAGAATGCAAACATATATAGGTTTGAGAGTTGATACAAAATGTCATTTTTGAGAAAATTCGAGTTTGTACCAAAAGTCAAGCACATTTGACATTTTTCATGAAACTATATTTTTCTAGGGTAGAGTATATCCTAACAAATGTGCTTGCAAACTTTTAGATTTTTCAAAATTTTGTAGAATTTTCTACGCATTTCTGAACTTTGGTTGGAAATTCAGAAATGGAGTATCAGTCGACTGCCCTGGGGGGCAGTCGACTCCTTAGGCTCCGCTACCTCGAGGTGCTCTCGGGGTCCTTTGGCCCCGGGGGGGGGGGGGGGGGTTCTCGAGCGTTGGCCTTCCTGAGGTGATCTCAGGGACTTGCTCTCCCGAGGTGATCTCGAGCATGTGCCCTTCTGGAGTTATTTTCAGGAGTATGTCTCCCTGAGTTGGTCTCGAGAATTCACCTTCCCGAGGGGGTCTCGGGCATCCGGGCAAGAGATTCGTCTAGACTTGGTAAACCTTGCCACATAGCTTCTTCAGTCCATGTGTCAGCCACGGGGTGTTCAACCCCATCATAAGTCCCTCCCTTCAAGTCTAATCAAAGGAAATGTGGCTGACTAATTAGACTAGTGGTGTAACGAAGAAGCTATGCTATGGTGGGTCCCTGCCCCCATTACTACTCCATTGGCGACACGTTGGGTTCGAGGAATCAGAACATTCATCCCGGGGTCCAAGGCAATTTTGAATTGGTCTTCCCAAAAGGCTTTTGCGATTTCCCAGGTATAGCAATGATAGTCGTCCATCACCCATAAAAGCGCATGAAGCCTTTTAATGGTGACAAAACCTCTTCGCGAATTCGCCTTCGCCACATGCCCCAACTGCTCTCCTCGCGATCTCTTGCTGACATGCACAACTCTGGCTAATATGCTAAGCAGCCTCACGTCTAACGGCTGCTTAGTGGTGGCGCCTCGATGTAACTGTCTCCCGCCGTCCACGTGTCTTGCCCCCATCGCAGACATGCAGGCAGCTTCCTCCTTATAAAAAGGGGAGGCGAAGACGTTCGACCACCTTCTGGTTCCCTTGTTTAGCATACATTGTCTTCATCCTCTTCCCTAAGGACTCCTTCTTGCGCGTAAGTCTTCTGCTTCCTTTTCATCTTCTTCCTTAGGAGCCATGGGTAAAGTTAACAAGAAAGACCAGGGTAGGAGAGAGATTCCAGAGGAGGGCTACCAAGCGGAGTGGTATGAGTCCGCTCTTCTAGAGTGAGGCCGGAGGCTTTGCAGGCCACCATAGAGGCTTATGGCATTCCGGCCAAGATGGTGGTGGTGATCCCTAGGTGGACCAGTCGCCGGTAGAACCTCCTCTAAGTTTTTTCATTTTATTCCTAGGTCAAGTGGAGTCAGGGCTCCATTTCCCTATCCCCCTTTTCTTCATGAATGTAGCCTCCTACTTTGATATCCTTTCCACCAGATGGCTCCCAATGCCTTTGCTCAGATGGGAGGGGCGTACATCATCTTTTAACTCTTTGATAAGTTTTTTCATTTTATTCCTAGGTCAAGTGGAGTTAGGGCTCCATTTCCCTATCCTCCTTTTCTTCATGAATGTAACCTCCTACTTTGATATCTCTTTCCACCAGATGGCTCCCAATGCCTTTGCTCAGATGGGAAAGACGTACATTATCTTTTAACTCTTCGATATCCCCATGACCCCATGCCTTTTCCATTCCTTCTTCGTACTGATTGGCTCGCGAGGGGCATTTATCTTTATAGCGCGCCCTAGTCATAGGTTCTTAGGGGGGTTCCCTTCTTCTCATAAAGGGTGGAAGGAAAGTTTTTCTTCATTCAACTTCCCCACTACCCTTTTAGCTCCCATCGCTGGACGGAGGATCTGCCGACTCTCCCTATACTAGAGAATTTTCTACAGAGTCCCACCTACTAGCGAGCTAGGAGCATTCTCTCCGGCATGGAGTTTAGTGGCCCGGGCCTGGTACAGAGCAAGGAGCTCATGTACCGAGCGGGCCTCAACCCTAAAGTGACCCGCATCAGCCCCAGCCTTGGTAAGTTTATCTTTTTCGTCAATGCCTGTTAATTCTAACTGATGTTCTGTTGCCTGTCTATTGCAGAGGGAATCATGCTTTCGAAGGCGATGAACCGACTCATCAAGTGGAATGAAGCCAACAAGGGGGCCCTTGGATCTTCCTCTGGTCCCTCTTACCTCGCCCTCTGCTTCAGCCGAGTCCTCGGAGGAGACTGTTAAATCGCCCGGTGAGCATGTGGTGCCGGAGTGGACAGAGGCTCCTGCCGCTCCTCAGACACCTACCGACCAAGGTACTCTGGGTGTGTCTATCAGCCCAGAGACTGGCGTCCCTTTGAGGACTGATCCACCTCTTACTGCCGTCCATATGGGGGAGGCTGCAGGGAGGTCATCGCCTCCCGCCAACCCACAAATACCCAAACTCTCTAGGCAGCAAAAGAGAAAAATCCTGGAAGGCCTAGCTCCGAGACGGAAAAGGTTACGTCCCATCGACCCCAGTACACTCCCTTCCATCCCTGAGGAGGGCATTCCTACCTCCGATAATGAGGACAACCCTAAAGTGACCCGCATCAGCCCCAGCCTTGGTATGTTTATCTTTTCCGTCAATGTCTGTTAATTCTAACTGATGTTCTATTGCCTGTCTATTACAGAGGGAATCATGCTTTCGAAGGCGATGAACCGACTCATCAAGTGGGATGAAGCCAACAAGGGGGCCCTGGATCCTCCTCCGGTCCCTCTTACCTCACCCTCTGCTTCAGCCGAGTCCTCGGAGGAGACTGTTGAATCGCTCGGTGAGCATGTGGCGCTGGAGTGGACAGAGGCTCCTGCCATGCCTCAGACACCTGTAGACCAAGGTACTCTAGGTGTGTCTATCAGCCCAGAGACTGGCATCCCTTTGAGGACTGATCCACCTCTTACTGCCGTCCATACGGGGGAGGCCGCAGGGAGGTCATCTCCTCCCGCCAACCCAAAAATACCCAAACTCTCTAGGCGGCAAAAGAGAAAAATCCAGGAAGGCCTAGCCCCGAGACGAAAAAGGTTACGTCCCATCGACCCGAGTACACTCCCTTCCATCCCTGAGGAGGGCATTCCTACCTCCGATGATGAGGATACCATCCCGGTGTCTCCGCCTTCCCAACCGACTGCCTCTACAGAGATAAGCGGTCAGACCCTTGTCTCTTCCCTGGTCGACCCTTCCGAGGCCCTGAAAGGCAAGCAAGCATTGCCTGCCCAACCTCGAATGCAGCTCGACTGCCTACACAAAAGGCTTGACGCGACCTTGGAGGTTACCGTGCAGTCTTTCCCCTCGGTACATTTTAAGGAAGTCCCTTCCGAGGGCATTTCTTCCGAGGGGGCCTCTAGTTCAAATGAGGATGACTCCGGCCCTTCCACCATGCCACCTGGAGCTCCCACTGTCTAGCCATTCCCCCCGCGTAGAGACTCCTTACCCTTCGTGAGCCAGGTTGACACCCTGAGGAATCAAGGAGTCTCAGGAGGGGAAGCTGTGCAAGTATCTGATGGGCATCTCACTACCCTCTGTGAGTCTCTTTTGAAGGTATGTGTTCCCTGTTTCATAGGTTACTTCCCCTTATGTCTTCTAACTCTTTAGCACTATAATAGGCAACTCAAGACTGCCTGACGATCGACTGTCACTTGTATGCCTGGCCGGAGATTGAGGCCCTGACCTGCTAAGCGCTGAGAGCAGAGGCCATACCTGATGTCGCCCATAGGGCTGGACTCATGCAAGCGGAGGTTAGCAGAGCTCTCCGAGTGAAGGTGGAGTATCAGCTGGACACCTTGCTGGCTACAGAGTCCTCCCTATATAGTTCTTAGTGCCAGGAATGTTTGATGTCTGAGAGGGTTGTGGCCCTCACAGATGACCTACTCCGGTGACTCAGGAGTGGGACCGACTTCAGGCGAGGGAGAAAAAACTATCGGGGGATATCTGACTCCTGGAGACTTCGACCAGGAGGATGAATGAGCGCATCAAAGACCAAGCGCACCAGCTAGCTAGAAGGAATACGACCTCATGGCGGTAGCTGATCGCTTGACTGACTTCGAGGAGGACGTGGCCCAGGCATGATCGGAAGCTTTGGCTACTTCAGAAAGACTCAAAGAGGCCCTGGAAGTCCAGGACAAACTATCTTTTGAGGTGGCTCGGCTAAAGATTGCTCAGGAGGCAGCCGAGGCCGAAATGCGCACTCTCCGAGTTGCCGAGGACTCCCGTCTTAAGGAGGCCAAGGCAGACTTCAAGGTCAGGTTCCTAGAGTCGGACGAGTTTGGCAACATCCTGGCTGGCCAAGTAATGAAGCGTTTGAAGCAGGGCTTCTACGAGACCATCGATCAGCTGAGGAAGGCCCATCTCTTGTCGCCGGACACCGACCTGAGTTCCATGAGCATTGGCCGAGTGTGGGAGGAGCTCCCGCCAGAGGACAAGGAGTTGTAGATAGTATAGAACTATTCTCCACCCTGGGCATTGCCTTTTTTTTGTTCATGCTTACTATCTTCTCACAATGTACTCATTTTGATCGTAATGAAAATGTTTTTTCGACTTACTGTCCTGAGTATCTTTTTTGTTAGGCTCCTTGTATTATTTTCCCTTGACATGAGGACCAAGGAATTTGAAGAGACGGTGTTTCTCCTCGACTCAAGGAGGCAGATAGCAGACTAACATTCCTGAGAAATAAGCGTTCCTTCCCGACCCATGGGGCAAGGGAGCCAGGGAGCCCAGGTTCATCCCCAGCAGCCTCTTAGGTTGGTCTTAGGAACCTGGGGCCCCTCAAGATACCAGGTGTTTAGCAGACCAAGACAACCTCGGGGGTCTTGGGTTCGACCTCGAGTGTAGGTCTTCCCAGGGTAGCCCCGAAAGTGCGGCTGCTTGCCCTGAAGTTATTGATCTGTGGGATCCACATTGGCTCACTTCTCTATTGAATGTTTTCTAAATCTGCGGAATCAAAACAATCGTCTCCAGGTCCCAGGCGGTCCCTTGAATTGGTCCATAAAGGTTCGTGAATTCCGAGGTGCTGCAGAACCATGCCAATCGACGACGACAAAAATGAGGCGATGCTTCGGGATTGGCATCCAATATTGCCCCCATGTCGTGCCCCCATTAAATGCATGAGGGCGGCTATCGCTATAAAGGTGGAAGGCTAAACTTCTCTTCCCCCTCCATCTTTCCTTCCTCCTCTTGTTAGAACCCATGAGCAAGGAAGGGAAAAGAGGTCACAGCTTGGAGGAGAAATCGGAGAGGGAAGAGGTTCACCACCCTGTCTCACCGGAGTGCATAGCAGAGATGATATCGCATATTTCACCAGGGAGTATAGTAGAGATGATACCCCACATTTAACCAGAGAGCCCAATAGAGACATCACATATTTCACCGGAGAGCATAACAGAGATGCCATAGCATAGCAAACTCCTTTGGGCACTCCGTCTTTATATCAAAAAGTGTCTCCTTTTGGTTGCCTCCCTATCTATTTCAAATGCTCTCCACCTCCTGATTGATCAATCCCCTGAGTTTTGGGAATCCATCGGCTGACCCTGCTCTGAAATTGTTGAAGCAAAGTTTCACCGCAGCATGCCCGCAGACCTTACGAACGAGAGTGCTGAGGTCAGACGTCCACCCTAGTTTCCCCGGTGCCAATCAGGCATGGGATAGGTTGCCATCCAAGGAGAAGGAGTTTTAGCCACCACCTTTTCTTTTATGCCTTTTTATTTTACTTTTCGTCTTTGTTTCCAAATGTAAGTTTAATGTAAGGCATAATCAGGACCTTTGAATGGAATTTGCTCGTCCCTTTACCTTGAGCATCCAAAGTGTTTCCTCTTCACCTATGAGTTATCATGAGGACGGTTTCGGCCTTAAGCAACGTCCTTTGCCTTCCGGGTTGGTCTCGCTTTACCTTTAGCGGAGGACCAAGAGGTCCCAACCACAGCCGAAGATTCAGAGGTCACAACCACAATGAAGATAGTTCTCAGCTCACCCGTCACAATGAGACGACTTCGAGCTCAGCGGCCAGAAGGCGATGATGAGGCAATAGAGGAGAGCCACGACAATGGAATGGCCTCCTTCACCAGGTCCACTGATTGCATCCCCTCTGTATACCTATCCTTTGTATTTCCTGGAGCTGTCATTGCCAAGGTGTCCCCCTCAAAATAAAGGGAAACTTGTTAGCTCTAATATGTAAGTGCTTCGAGTAATGATTAGATATCATGTTTGCCCCCATGTCTGATGATGTTTTTTCATATCTGGTCGGCTATGTGTTAGCCTTCTGTCATTACATCCTTGCAAGCCTCCTCCAGTTCACGATCAGAGGATATGGGGGTTATCCAGCTCCTGGTGGGGCCTCCGCAGCCCCCGAACTAAGCCCACTCACCTCGAGCATCCGAGCACCTCGAGACAATAGGGCTTTATTTCTTGGTCGGGCATCTGCAACACCCAGACCAAGCCTACATACCTCGGGCATCCGCAATACCGCGAGGCAATAGGGCTTTATTTCCTGGTCGGGCATCCGCAGCACCTAGACCAAGCCTACTTAACTCGGGCATCCACAACACTGTGAGGTAATAGGGTTATATTCCATGGCCAGGCGTCCGCAGCATCCAGACCAAGCCTACATACCTCGGGCATCCACAGCACCACGAGGTAATAGGGTTTTAGTTCTTGGTTGGGCATCTGCAGCACCCAGACCAAGCCTACATACCTCGGGCATCCGTAGCACCACGAGGTAAGAGGGTTTTAGTTCTTGGTCGAGCATCCGCAACACCTAGACCAAGCCTACATACCTCGGGCATCCGCAGCACCGTGAGGTATTAGGGTTTTAGTTCTTGGTCGGGCGCCCGCAGCACCCAGACCAAGCCTACATACCTCGGGCATCCGCAACACTGCGAGGTAATAGGGTTTTAGTTCTTGGTTGGGCATCTACAGCACCCAGACCAAGCCAACTTACCTCGGGCATCCGTAGCACTGCGAGGTAAGTGTTGGGACCAGGTGCATGCTGACATGGATACGAGTTCGTAATTTTAAAATTTAATTACGTGCAGTGGAAGGTTTAGCATAAATAATTTTTCAAATTATTTTAACCACGTATCTAGCATGCAACCTTATGTTGTGGAGACATGATCATACATTTAAAATTTTACAGAAAGTAAATTAATTTACTTAATTCCTCGCGTAACTCGTAGAAAGGGACGAGATCCAACCGTAGCGTCCCTTGGAAGCTCCGCCTCTATTCGCGTCCACGCCGAGTTTTCTTTGGGATGACTTCGCAAAGCCACGAGTTTCGTGCCAACAAGAACTACTAGATTCTCCAAAGGCACGACAAGAATACCAAGAGAGAGATGAAAAACTAACCACCAAACGAAGAACGGAATCAAGATTCCGAGAGGAAGGAAGGAGTCGCGCCCGCTTCTTCTTCTTCTTCGGCTTCTTCTTGGTGGTGGAAGCTCACGGCAGGGGGAGGGCTCTAGGGCCGGCGGCACTAGAAGAGGGAGAGGGAGAGAAGGGGAGGGAGAGAGGCTAGGCAAGAATCGTTGATCTCTTGGATTGATTTCCAAGCCTTGCCTTGGTACCTTTATATAGTAGCCTCTTAATCGCCAAGTCTCCTTTTAACGGAATAAATTTTCATAAGAAATTTATCTTATAAATTTTTTTATGAATTATTCCGTTATGCCAAGTTTATATTATAACTTAATTTATAATAAAAACAACCATGTCTCCCCTTTTATTATGGAAAGAAATTTCTTTATATAAATTTCTTTATCATGGTAAATCAATCCGTTATTGATTTTATAAAATAAAATAAACCAATCCAAGGTTTATTTTAATTTCCATGAAAAATAAATCTCTTTATATAAATTTCTTTATATAAATTTCTTTATATAAATTTATTTATATAAATTTCTTTATCCATAATTTTATAAAATAAACCACGTGGTTTATTTTATAATTTGAACCAAAAAATTCGGTTCTCCCCTTTTTAATTTGGCCGACCAAACAATGAGGGTGGGGACCCTCTTTGGTCGGCCAAACCCAAGCCCCGACTTCACGAATTAAACTCATTTAATTCGTTCAATAAGTCTTCAAAAGACTTAGCCGTTTTATGCTTCCGATGCGTCTCTGAAAAATTCAGATTCGACTTATCTCTCTTGATCGGAAAATCCAATTTTCAAGTCATTTTAAATCCCTCGGATTACTCGTAGTGCGTGTGACTAAATAGGCTTTCGATTTATGTTGGCCATCTATAATTAACCAATTATAGAACGATCATGAGTGACACCTAGTAGTACATCATGATCCCCAATTAATCGAAAGATCAACAGTTGACCTCAGAAATTATTCTGAAACCCTTCAGCATCTATAATGAATCATGCCCCATTCCCTTCACCATCTTATACCCACTTGGTTCAGGACATGGTCTATGTGTGTCAGTCCCCACTAGGCTGACTACGTCACACCTAGCCCAAGTAGTGTCTTTCTCGTCCAACGGATTCTAATTACTCTCATGTTTCTGAGAGATTCATACTCTGAACATGTGATGCTCTGGCCAGGGGCTTCGAGTAATAATCCGACGATAGGCCTTGGGTATACATCTCCTCGCAAGGAGTGGTGAATCCTTTGTAGGTTGTTCAAACATCTTCGGACACTTCGGCTTATACCCAACTATCCTGGGTCCATACCTCCTTAGAGATGCTTGCTTAATATGTCAAAGTATAAGTCTCCATAACCAAGATGACTTGAACACCGCAAGTCAAAGGAACATTGCACTTAAGCTACAGTAAGAACTTCATTGACATATCTATATGTAGATTACCATATGAAGTTTTACAGCCAGTCACTCCAATGAACTAGTTCCCTTAACTAGCATTCATGTTTATCTCTGGACATCCCAATGTCTCCAGCCAGTGAGAATCAGCTGATTAGAGAATAACCCATGCTAGTCTCAACAGAATTGATAGTGTCCGTATTTATCAATTCATCGACTAGGGACAATTTCAATACTTCACAATTGCACATGTAGAGATAATCACTAGTTGTGAATTCATCACAAATTCTCTCATGCTGTGAATTGTATTGCGGACATTCAGTAAATGAGTTTAAGATCTCAATCAAATACACAAGCATGTATACTCAAATAGTGAATATTCATTTATTAAAACAAATGATTACAATCATAAGGCGATTGCCTTAGGACACTTCTCTCACAATACTAACAAACTCCCACTTGGCCTAATGTCAATCGCTATGGTATCCAATACCACAGGCTCTAACATGACCCTCAAACTTGCTTTGAGGTAAGACCTTAGTTAAAGGATCCACTAAATTCCTTTCAGTGGGAATTTTCTCAATTTGTATATCATTCCTACTTATAATCTCTCTGATCAGATGATAGCGGCGAAGCACATGTTTGGATCGCTGATGAGACCTTGGTTCCTTTGCTTGTGCAATAGTTCCATTGTTGTCGCAGTAAACCGGCACTGCTTCATCAATGGTTGGAACCACACCAAGTTCTGAGACAAACTTCTTGATCCAGACTGCTTCCTTTGCTGTTTCCGAAGCTGCAATATATTCCCTTCTGTGGTAGAATCCGCTACGGTGTCTTGTTTGGAACTTTTCCAACTTATTGCACCTCCATTCAAGATAAATACGTATCCGGACTGAGATTTGGATTCATCCTTATCTGTCTGGAAACTGGCATCTGTATATCCACGTATTACCATATCACCTTCTCCATATATTAGGAACACATCCTTAGTTCTTCTTAAGTAATTAAGGATTGTCTAGACAGCCGCCCAATGATCCATTCCTGGATCAGACTGGTATCTGCTTGTGACACTCAGAGCATACGATACATCGGGCCTAGTACATAACATAACATACATGATAGATCCTATCGCGGATGCATAAGGAATCTTATTCATGCAAATCCTCTCGTCTTCTGTGCGCGGACACATAGACTTTGAAAGGTTGATCCCATGCCTGATGGGAAGGTAACCTTTCTTGGATTCCGACATGCTAAACCTTTTTAGCACTCGGTCTATATATGTAGACTGCGAAAGACCAAGCAACCATTTTGATCTATCTCTATATATTCTAATCCCAAGGATGTAGGTTGCTTCTCCCAGGTCTTTCATGGAGAAAGTTTTGGACAACCAAATTTTAACCGACTGTAAGACTGATATATCGTTTCCTATAAGCAATATGTCATCGACATATAATACTAGGAATACGACTGCACTCCCACTAACCTTCTTGTACACACAAGGTTCGTCAGGATTTTGTGAGAAATCAAACTCTTTGATTGTCTCATCAAAACGGATGTTCCAGCTCCTAGATGCTTGCTTTAGTCCATATATGGATCGTCGAAACTTGCATACTTTGGTTTTATCAACCGATGTGAAAACTTCAGGTTGTATCATGTATACATCCTCAAGCAGGTTTCCATTAAGGAAAGCTATTTTCACATCCATTTGCCATATCTCATAATCATAATGAGCTGTTATGGCCAGGAGCATCCGAATGGATTTAAGCATAGCTACTAGCGAATAGGTTTCGTTATAATCAATTTCTTGTTTCTGACGATATCCTTTTGCCACTACTCTAGCCTTAAAGGTAACAACATTACTTTCCATGTCGGTTTCCTACTTGAAAACCCACTTGCACCCTATGGGCTTAATCCCTTTAGGTGGGTTAACCAAGTCCCACACTTGATTTTCGTACATGGAATCCATTTCCGACTTCATGGCTTCAAGCCATTTATCCCTTTCTGAACTTTTCAGAACATCATCATAACTGATAGGTTCGTCATCGCTAATGAGTAACACATCGTTCGATTCACTTACGAGAAATCCGTATCTCTCTGGAATATTGCGTGTCCTATCAGATCTACGAAGAAGTGGTGTTGTTTTAGGTTCAACTGATAGTTCATCATTATGAGTTATTGGTTGTGGGTCTAGACTAGGTGTCTCTGTAATGTCTATTGGAGTTTCTTGAACTTCTTCAAGTTCAATACTACTCCCACTGTTTTCTTGTAAAAGAAATTCTTTTTCCAGAAATACAGCATGCCTTGAAACAAACACCTTTTGTTCCAAGGGATGATAGAATTGGTAACCCTTTGTTTCCTTAGGGTATCCAATAAATAGACATTTATCAGACTTAGCATCCAATTTGTCTGATACAGTCCGCTTCACATAAGCAGGACAACCCCATATCTTAAGGTGAGTTAAGTGAGGTTTCTTACTATTCCACGTCTCATATGGAGTAGTAGAGACTACCTTGGTCGGGACTCTGTTTAGCAAGTAAACAACTATCTTAAGCGCATAGCCCCAAAAGGATTTTGGAAGAGTTGCATGATTCATTATAGATAACTATATCCATCAAGGTTCGGTTACGCCTCTCAGATACACTATTATGCTGTGGTGTATACGGCGGAGTCCATTGAGTCAATATCCCATTGTCCCTAAGATAATCTTGAAACTCTTGACTTAAGTATTCACCACCCCGATCGGATCGAAGTATCTTAATACTTTTGTTAAGCTGTTTCTCTACTTCATTTCTGAACTCTTTGAATTTCTCAAAAGCTTCAGATTTGTGTTTCATCAAGAACACATACCCGAATCATGAGTGATCATCGATAAAGGTAATGAAGTAGCTATAGCCTCCTTATGCAAGAGTTGACATTGGTCCACATACATCAGTATGTATTAGACCAAGCAATTCTCCCACTGGTTTACCTTTTCCGGAAAAGGGTAATTTGGCCATCTTGCCTTTTAAGCATGATTCGCATGTGTCAAATGAACCGGGTTCAAATGATTCCAGAATTCCACATCGGTGTAATTCGGTCATGCGTTTCTTACTTACATGGCCAAGACGACAATGCCACGTATAGGAGTCTATTTGATTATCTATTCTAGCACGTTTGTTGCTAATTTCGATATTGAAAATGTCACCAGATAAATCTAACGTGTAGATACCATTGCATAATGTTCCGGTCCCATAAAGAACACCATTTAAAGTTATGTAACAACAATTGTTACTAAAAGTTAAATGGAAACCCTTTTCAGTTAAGCATGAAATAGATACAATGTTCTTTATTAACGAAGGAACAAAATAACAATTATCCAATTCTAAGACAAGTCCAGTAGGGAGCTTTAGTAAATATGTTCCGATGGCAACAACAGCAATCTTTGCTCCATTTCCAACTCGCAAATTCGCTTCTCCCTTGACGAGTCTTCTTCTATTCCTTAGCCCCTTTATGTCATTACATATATGTGAGGTACATCCAGTATCAAGTACCCAGGTGTACGAGGAAATAGAGTGACATTCAATAACGAAGATGCCTGAAGAGGATGGGGCATCAGATGCCTTCTTCTTCAAGGACTCAAGATAAACCTTGCAGTTTCTTCGCCAGTGGCCCTCCTTGCCACAGTGATGGCAAGTGCCTTTTGGTGCATTTTCAATCCTTTTGTCCTTAGTTAACTTATTGGTGTCCAAAATGAAACGTAGATTCAGAGAAGACATGATCAGGTGATTATCCTAGAAATACAAATTGAGGTTATGTGATGAGAAGAATGCATCAATATACATTAATTAAATCCTATTTATTTTTCGAATTGAATAACCCTTTTTATCAATTCGGGAGATCGTAGGAACATCTCCAAATAGGTTGATATCCAACCATAGATAAGAACAACCATGACTGTGGCCATCAAGTTATTCTTATCTATGAAGGTAGGTAATTATACCGATTACATATCATATATATGTAACTATCACTTTATGCTATCAACTAATTGAATGTTTGCATAAATCATTGGTTGTTAACTCATTAACAAGTATGCAACAATATACATAGCACCCAACTGCACCTCTCTTTACATCGACCTTGGCTGTGGCACAACAAATCGATGCTCCAAGCTTAAGGTTGACCCATTAATCAAGAAATAGTTTTAATATGGTTGGAGCTCATTCAACCGTTTAGTCAGGCTTGGATGTGTCCAACAACCAAAACTAAGGATTGACCTCTGACTCCAACTATATTAATCATAAACTAATTCCATGGTTTGAACATGTTGAGGTTCAAGCCGGGCATGGATGTGTCCATCAACCCAAACGAGAAACAAAACTCCGGTTCTAACCATATTAATGGAAGGTCTGCCGAGCTCCCAGCTCAGTCTGTCGAGTGCCGAGCTCCGACCCACGCTCCCGAGTTCCCAACTCGAGCTCCCGAACTGACCTCCTGAGTTCCTAACTCCGGCTCAGATCTCCCGAGTTCCCAAGTCAGGCTTCCCGAAGCATCATGTCTTTAGTGTGTGACCCAATAGGTTCTCGCGATGTTGGCAATGCGCCTAAACGCTTTAGACACATAAGCAATGAGCGGCATCTAGCAATGCATCATTGCTACCCAAGTAACAAGAAAAGTCGAGATCCGACTAAACCTCCGTGACTATGATAATGTATGACCTTGTCCTTCTATCCTTGATATCTAGATTGACCAATGAGGCATAGACCGTGTCATCCTCAATCAATCTTGTGTTTCTTGATCCCTGAGTAGACTCACTCAAACAAATGAGCTCAATATCTCATATTGACTCATTTGAGCATGACCATGTGTTTCAGTAGTCCTACTCGATCAAGGGGCCCACATATATCACTCCCATCATATGGGAGGGATAGATCCTATCTACATCACTCACATCCCTCCGCATAATTCATTACATATCCAGTGATCGCCTTTATAGTCCACCCTGTTACGGGTGACGTTTGACGATACCAAACTACATAACTCCTTATGTAGGGAACCGTAGTGACTTCAGGTCTAAGGACTATTCATACTAATAGTCACATGAGAAAGCTTATGACACTCATATGACAATCTATGAAACTTTCTCATGGCGGGTCAATTCAGTACACATTCTCCAATGTATACCTATGTGTCAACTTTAATATCACATATCCATGACTTGTGAGCTCAAGTCATCAGTTGACCTACATGCTAGTCTCCATGCATTAATATTGTCCTTGAATATTAATGCTCGACTATGAATAGTTTAGTGTAGTGTTCTCTACATCATCTCACTATCGATTCAACCAATAGATATGATGTAGATAAGAACCTACTACACAAGGACATTATTATACTTAGTTATTTGACACAAATACAAAGTAAGTATAATAACCAAATATGCCTTTATTAATGATAGAATATGATACAAAATGTCCCTAGTCAATCATCACATAATTGGCTCTAGGGCTCCTACTAACATCCTCATGGGGAGCTTCTACATCTTCCAAGTCCTATAGACTGAAGGAGATCATAGGATCCAGATGCTGGCTCCGACTCGTCCCGATGGTGTAGTTCTCCAGCCGTCGGGTGTGAGCCCTTCTCGCTCGATGGGAATCTCCTCTGGTGGGTCCCCCTGAGATCACCCCCACGTGTCCGGAAGGGGGGCCACGTGCAGGGGCCTTACCCTTCTTGGGGTCTCTCTCCAATGACGGAGACCTACGTGGTGTGGCCCCCCAACTCCTCCCTCTCGAATGCGACCGAGACCGAGACCGAGACTGATGTCGTGTCTCGTTCTCCACCGATTGCAGTTGTCGGGGAGACAAGCTTCGCTGTGGGGACCTCCGGCGATACACTGTCTTCTTCCACTTCCTCCAGGGGTTGGTGTCTGCTTCTTCATTCACTTTTCTCTTTAAGGTATGACAGTCCTCGGTGGAGTGTGTCGTACTACCGTGGAACTCACAGTACTTCGTCAGTGGCTCCGGTTGCTCAGTGTCCACTGTCTCTACCAGCTTCCGCCTACCAACCCACTGGTTTTCCCCAGGTGAAGGTCTTTTCCTCGTGCTGGAGCTAGAGGTTCTCTCCTTTTTGACCGTACCACGGTTTGAGTAGGGACCTCGACTGGCTCCTTGAGGTGGGCATGTTGCACTTCTTCCACATTGACGTGCTTGACAGAAACCCCAGCAGATCATCAAAACTGGTGGGTGGCTTCTTTACCAAAGATCAGAAGAAATCCCCTTCCTATAGCCCTTGGGTGTAGGCAATGACGAGGATTTCGACGTCGCAGTTGGCACATCCTGCGCCACTCGGTTGAACCGCTAGATGTAATCCTTGAGCGATTCCTTTGGCTTCTGCTTTACAGCGAATAAATTTAGCACCGTCTTCTGATAGCGATGACTGCTGGCGAAATGATGAAGGAAGCAGTTCTAAACTCCATGAAGGAGTTGATAGAACCTTGAGATAACCTCTGGAACTATCGCTGGGCTGCTCCTGATAGGGTGTTCAAGAACACTCGACACTTTACACCATCAGTGTACTGGTGCAGGAGTGCTCGTTCTCGAACTTGCAGACATGATCCTAAAGATCTGTCTTTCCATCGTAGTCAACGATCCCAAGCCCATGGAACTGCTTCAGCATGAGATCTTCTACAATCTCCAATGAGAAAGGGGTGGAGGGCGCTTTTGAAGAGGCCTTTGGTTCTTCCCTCCTCCCCGGTCTGTCCTCCTGTCTCAGCGCGCTGGAGGCTACTGAGTTAGCCTTCTCCACATCTCCTAGAGAATCCCACCAGTGGATCAGGACTGCTTCGGCGTGTCTCCCCGGTGGTGAGATAGATCTCTGTGGTTGGGGGTGCGAAGTGGAGATTCTGGGGATCTCCTATTGCACAGAAGCGACTCGCTGTGAAACGGCTTGCTCGATTTGGTGCTGTTCGAGCACCCCTTTGACGGTGTTGGCCACTAGGCGATCTAACTCCTCTTTTATTAGGATGATGGATTGTCGCGTCGGCTCTGCCATCGGTGCTCCTTCTGGTGCTTTAATATAGTATTCCCACAGACGACACCAAACTTGTTCCGGAAGGAATCGACGTCTATGGCCAATCACCAGGGTTCATCCCATGAGGATGTGATGAGAGAGGAAGAGCTCCCACCCTGCGAGATGAACACGAGCGTTAGGGGAACACGCGGAGGTTGTCCGGCGGAGCCCACTCCGACGCTCAAGACAGTGCCTCAGTTTGTTAGGGAGATGGAAGGAAATAAGGACGAAAGTATGAGTTAGAATGTGCGAAACCCCCTTACCTGAGGGGTTGGGGTACATTTTATACCTGAGGCGACAGTCACACGTGTCTCTACGTTCTTCTCCACATCCCCCCAATCGTCGATTACTGGATAATCTTTGTAACAGTCTTCTTAACCATCAAATCTGGACCGTTGCGATGATTAAGGTTTTGATGGTCGCATATCACGGGTCATGATTATCCTGTAATAATTGGTGACGATTATCTACCAATCCGAAGAAAGGGGACCATTACTTGAGGCCGAGTGCTCCTTAGGCTCCGCTACCCCGAGGTGGTTTGGGGTCCTTTGGCTGGGGGGGGGTCCCGGGCGTTCGCCTTCCCGAGGTGATCTCGGGGACCTGCTCTTCCGAGGTGATCTTGGGCATGTGTCCTTCTGGAGCGATCTTCATGAGTATGTCTCCCCGAGTTGGTCTCGGGAATCCACCTTCTCCAGGGGGTCTCGGGTGTCCGGGCAAGGAGTGATCCAGACTTGGTAAATCTTGCCACATAGCATCTTCAGTTCACGTGTCAGCCATGGAGGGCTCAACCCCATCAATTATCATTAATCAATTAAATCAACTTAACAAATATTTTTCAAAACTAATTTTTAACTTGATAAAATTTTTCAAAACTAAGCTTTTCACTTAACAAATTTTTCAAAACTAATTTTTAACTTAATTAAATTTTTACAAAACTAATTCTTAACCTATCAATTTTATAAAAAAACAAATTTTTTAAGTTAATAAACTTTTGAAATTAAAATTTAACTTAACAATTTTTCAAAACAAAATTTTAATTTCAGAAATCTTTAAAACTAATTTTTAACTTAATTCTTCAAAACAAAATTTTAACATAACAATTTTTCCATTTTTTTATTTTTCCAAAATTAATTTTTAACTTAACAATTTTTTGAAACATATTTTAATTTTTTGAAACATATTTTAACAATTTTTCCTTAGTGTGTGACCCAATAGGTTCTCGTAACGTTGGCAATGTGCCTAAACGCTTTAGACACAAGCAATGAGCAGCATCTAGCAATGCATCATTGCTACCCAAGTAATAAGAAAAGTTGAGATTCGACTAACCTCCGTGACTATGATAATGTATGACCTTGTCCTTCTATCCTCAATATCTAGATTGACCAATGAGGCATAGACCATGTCATCCTCAGTCAATCTTGTGTTTCTTGATCCCCGAGTAGACTCACTCAAATAAATGAGCTCAATATCTCATATTGACTCATTTGAGCATGACCATGCGTTTTAGTAGTCCTACTCGATCAAGGGGCCCACAGATATCACTCCCGTCATATGGGAGGGATAGATCCCATCTACATCACTCACATCTCTCCGCATAATTCATTATAAACCCAGTGATCGCCTTTATAGTTCACCCTGTTATGGGTGATGCTTGACGATATCAAAGTACATAACTCCTTATGTAGGGAACCGTAGTGACTTCAGGTCTAAGGACTATTCATACTAATAGTCACATGAGAAAGTTTATGACACTCATATGATAATCTATGAAACTTTCTCATGGCGGGTCAATTCAGTACATATTCTTCAATGTATACCCATGTGTCAACTTGATATCACATATCCATGACTTGTGAGCTCAAGTCATCAGTTGACCTACATGCTAGTCTCCATGCATTAATATTGTCTTGAATATTAATACTTGACTAGGAATGGTTTAGTGTAGTATCTCTACATTTTCTCACTATCGATTCAATCAATCGATATAATGTAGATAAGAACCTACTACCCAAGAACATTATTATATTTAGTTATTTGGCACAAATACAAAGTAAGTATAATAACCAAACATGCCTTTATTAATGATAGAATATGATACAAGAAGTCCCTAGTCATCATCACATAATTGCTCTAGGGCTCCTACTAACAATCTCCTATTAGTACTAGTGCAATCACTGTAATATCTAATATCCAGTGACTGGTATGACCATCATGCTTCTTTTGTGCCAAAGCCTTAGTCAAAGGATCCGCGATGTTAGCATCTGTGGGTACTCTGCATATCCTCACATCTCCTCTATCGATGATCTCTCGAATGAGATGGAAGCGCCGTAGTATGTGTTTGGTGCGCTGATGTGACCGAGGTTCCTTAGCCTGTGCAATAGCCTCATTGTTGTCACAATAGAGGTCTATCGGGTCTACTATGCTAGGAACCACACCAAGCTCTGTAATGAACTTCCGGATCCAAACAGCCTCTTTTGCCGCATCAGACGCGGCAATATACTCGACATCTATTGTAGAATCTGCGACTGTGTCCTGCTTCGAACTCTTCCATCTCACAGCACCACCATTCAAGCAAAATACATATCCTGACTGCGATCTGAAATCATCCCTGTCTGTTTGGAAGCTTGTGTCACTCTAACCCTTTACAGCTAGCTCCTCATCGCCTCCAAATATTAAGAAATATTCTTTCATCCTTCGTAAGTACTTAAGAATATTCTTGACAGCTGTCCAGTGACTTTCACATGGATCTGACTGGTACCTGCTCGTCATACTCAAAGCATACGAGACATCTGGTCGAGTACAAAGCATGACGTACATGATAGACACTATAGCAGATGTATAAGGGATCTGATCCATACGGTCTCTCTCCTCCTTAGAAGAGGGACCTTAAGTCTTCGAAAGACTCACACCATGTGACATTGGCAGAAATCCCTGAAGGATCATTTAAGGCGTGTAGAGGAGGGGGGGGTGAATGCACTTTTTCAGATCTTGGATCTCTACAGAATTGTTAGCGCAGCAGAAATAATATGCAAAGGAATTAAAACAATGCTAACACTTATCGTTTACTTGGTATCCACCCAGATGGGTGACTAGTCCAAGGATCCACGCCGCGAGCACCACTTTTCACTATCGAAAAGTCTCCTTAAGGTGGAGAAACCTTTACAACAAGATCTTCCTCTTTACAGATGCAGAAATACGAGAGAGGAAGCAAGAATCAATCGATAGACGAGCAACACTTCGACACTGTACGGAATCGTACCGTGCACGTACAAAAAGTGCTCCTTTTATAGGTGAACAGGACAGATTCGCAATCTGTCCAGCCCGCACTAGGGGCAGTCGACTGGCCTAGCATTAATTGCTAGCCAACGGCTAGTTTCGGGGTATACCAGTCGACTGCCCAAATGCCAGTCGACTGGTCCGAGGCCGCAAACTTTCTGTGGGTTTTGGCAGTCGACTGCCCCAGGGCCAATCGACTGCCTTGCTTCACAGCTCAGCTCCAGCCACTCCGGACCTTCTCCTTCACGTGTGCCTTCAGGTCTGCTCCCTTGGCTCGCCCCTTGAAGTCCTCTTCCTCCAGCTATCATCCCTCGGATGCGCACGCAAGCCTTCCCTTGGCTTGCCTCCATGCCACCCTTTACGTGTGCCCTTGAAGTCCACTTCCCGGCTTGCCCTTGGAGCTCTCCTCCCTCGGCTCTCGTCCCTCGGATATGTCCACCATGTGTGATTCTCCAAGTCCTGCAAACTCAATCACACACATCAAATACAACACAACACTCTAACTTTAAACATATTCACTTACACATATCAAAACCATGATCTTCCTCGACAATCTCTCCTTTTTTGATGTGTGACAATATGTTTAAGTTAGAGATAAATAACAGTCATAATAACAATAGCAACAGATAGTAATTGAAAAAGCATGAGACATAGTAACCCTAAGAGGTAACCTCCCCCTTAATCTATGTCTTCTCCCCATTTTCAATTTTAATCACATTCCAAGTTAAGTTTCCACTTAACAACAACAATATATTAAAAATATAAGACATATCAGAACTTAAGAGGTACCTCCCCCTTAATCCATGTCTTCTCCCTATTTTTAATCATTCAAGGTCTAAGTTAGAAAGAAAAACTTAAACCATCCATTCTAAATTAAAATTCTAACTTAAACCACCCATTCTCCCCCTTTGACACCATTAAAATGATTGTCTCAAGCAACCAAACCCTAGGGCATCAAATGTGAGAATTTGGAATTTCTGAAATTTCTCACAGTGGCTGAATACAGGCGTGCCAGTCGACTGCCCATGGGGCAGTTGACTGATACGCTATCAGTCTGAATTTTCAGCTTTTCTGTCGAATTTCAGAAACTTTCAGAAAATTTCAAAAATTATAAAATTTTGCATACATGTTTGAAATGTTATACTCTATCAGGGAAAATATTAGTCCATATAAAATTTCAAACATGCATGACTTTTGATAAATATCCAAAAGTTTTGAAAACCACTACATTTTGTATCAAACATTGAATCTAATTTTGCAATTATATAACTTTTAAAAACATGGCGAAGTATGTAAAGCATAAAATGATTTTCCAATGTTTAAAATGTCCAACTATGATCTTTGGGCAAAGTGTCCATTGATTAAACACTTGCCTTCCCTATAGTTGGTCTAGTTTTCATATATTGATACTTCTAATGGTTCAACAATGTGCCACAAGCACAAGTGAGCCAAATGTATCACCCTAATGGATCAAGCACCCTTTTTCAAGGCTAATATTTCCAAGTTCACCCTATACTTCTACAAAACACATTCCAAGCACTCTTCTTAAGGATGTAAACTCCGATTCGGGAAGAGGCTTGGTAAATATGTCGGCTAGGTTCGACTTTGATTCAACATAGTGTAGTTCTATGTCTCCTCTTGCCACATGGTCTCTAATGAAGTGATATTTCACTTTAATGTGTTTTGTCCTAGAATGGTGAACCGAATTTTTGGTTAAGTTGATTGTGCTTACATTATCACACAAGACTTTGACCTTGGTGTAATGTAACTCAAAATCCTCTAGAGTATGCATGATCCAAAGGAGTTGGGAAACACACCCACCCATTGCCACATATTTCGCTTCCAATTAGATCAACACTAGGGGTTTTAGGATAGCAAAGTCCAACATTGAGGGTCCCTTTCACATACCTTAAGATCCTCTTAACTACAACCAAATGGGACTCTTTGGCACAAGATTGGTACCTTACACACATACCTATCGCAAAAAGTATATTGGGTCTACTAGTGGTTAGGTATAGGAGGCTACCAATCATGCTCCTATATTGTTTAGAGTCTGCCATTTTCCCTTCAATATCACTATCCATTTTCACATTGGTTCCTATGGGTGTAGATGTTACCTTAGCATTTTCTAAACCAAATTTCTTTAACATCTCCTTAGCATATTTGGTTTTAAAGACATGTGTACCTTCATTAGTTTGCTTAACTTGAAGGCCTAAGAAGAAGGTTAACTCTCCTACAAGACTCATTTCAAATTCATCTTCCATACACTTGATGAATTCTTGTAGAAAGTCATTATTTGTTGACCCAAAAATTATATCGTCTACATAGACTTGGGCAACAAATATGTCCTTATCCTTAGATTTTAGGAACAATGTAGGGTCAATTGTTCCTCTCCTAAACCCCTTAGACACTAAAAATGAGGAAAGCCTCTCATACCAAGTCCGGGGAGCTTGTTTCAATCCATATAAGGCTTTTCTTAATTTGTAAACGTGTCTTGGATAGTTAGGGTCCTCAAACCCGAGGGGTTGTTCTACATAAACCTCTTCCTTAATGATCCCATTAAGGAATGCCGACTTCACATCCATTTGGTGGAGTGTGAAACCCATGTGAGCGGCATAGGCTAGTAGAATTCTAATTGATTCTAACCTAGCTACGGGGGCATAAGTCTCATCACAATCTAGTCCCTCAACTTGGTTAAACCCCCTAGCTACCAATTTAGCCTTGTTCCTAGTGATTTTACCTTGGTCATCTAGTTTGTTCCTAAAGACTCATCTTGTGGTTACAATGGTACAATCAGTGGGCCTTGGAACTAACTCCCAAACTTCACTCCTCTCAAATTGATTTAGCTCTTCTAGCATGGCTAAAACCCAATCAACATCTCGCAATGCTTCATCAATAGATTAGGTTCTAATTGGGAGATTAGAGCTATTTGACTAGTTTGATCCCTAAAATAGGGCATAGTCCTTACTCCTTGAGTTACATCACCCACTATTTGGTCAATAGGGTGATCATGGTGATGTCTCAAGGGCCTAGAGGTTGTGGGTTCATTTACTCCTTCTTCCTCATCCTCTAGGGTACTTCTTACTCCCCCTTGATCATTGCCCTTCAAATGTAGGTCTTGGATTCTTTAGGCAAGGGGTTGGACCTCTTCTATATCCTTATCAATTGAAGCCTTTCTTGGGTAGGTACTAGTTGTTTCATCAAATTTGACATTTGAGGACTCCTCAATCACTTTTGTCCTCTTGTTGTACACTCTATAACCCCTACTAGTCAATGAGTACCCTACTAGAATTCCTTCATCGGCTTTAGACTCAAATTTTCTTAGGTCATCTTTGGTGTTTAAGATGTAGACTTTACATCCAAAGACCCTAAAATAGTGGACTTGAGGTACCCTTCCATTCTACAACTCAAAAGGTGTTTTCCCTAGAAACCTATGTACCAATACCCGGTTTTGAATATAGCAAGCGGTGTTAACCGCTTTGGCCCAAAGATAGCTAGGAAGAGAGTATGAATTAAGCATAGTCCTAGCAGCTTCTTGTAGGGCTCGGTTTCTCCTCTCAACTACCCCATTTTGTTGAGGAGTCCTTGGGCATGAAAATTCATGCTTGTACCCATTTTCAACACAAAATTGTGTGAAACTTACGTTTTGGAACTCCCCACCGTGGTCACTCCTAATTCGGTTTATTTTGATTTATTTTTCATTTTCTACCCTTTTACTAAATCCTATAAAAATCTCTAGGGTATCGTCCTTATGTTTCAAGAAATAAACCCATGTAAACCTAGAAAAATCATCTACTATGACTAGGCAATATTTACTCCCTACAAGTGAGGGAGTGCTATGACAATCAAATAAGTCTATATGCAAAAGTTCTAAAGGTAAAGAAGTAGTGGTTAGAGTTTTACCTTTGTGTGATGCTTTTGATTGCTTACCCTCTTGGCATGCATCACACAACTTGGTCTTCTCATACTTGATCGTTGGTAGCCCCTTCACCAACTCTTCCTTGGCCACTCTTGCAATGCTCCTCATGTTGATGTGTCCAAGTCTCCGGTGCCACAACCATTCTTCTTCTTCTTTGGACATGAAACACTTAGAAACATTGTTAGTAGCATAAGTAAGATTAAGATAATATAAATTCGCCTCTCTAAACCCTTCTAATATGATAGCACTTGATTCATTATGTCTAATGATGCATTTTCTAGCATGAAATTCAACTCTAAAATCGACATCACATAATTGACTCACACTTAATAAATTAAACTTCATATATTTTATTAAAAGTACCTTATGTATGGAAATGGTGGGAGATACATCAATTGTCCCCCTACCAATGATTCTTAACTTTCCACTGTTCCCAAAGGAGACCGTCCCTTCTCTTAGGTAGCTAATAGTGGTGAAATTGCTCACATCCCCGGTCATATGTCTTGAGCATCTACTATCAACTATCCACATAGTTGGGGCCTCCTTCACCTTTACCTAAACAACATGGAAAATATGTTAGTGATATGAGAGAAGTGTCCTAAGGCAATCGCCTTATGATTGTAATCATTTATTTTAATAAATGAATATTCACTATTTGAGTATACATGTTTGTGTATTTGATTGAGATCTTAAACTCATTTACTGAATGTTCGCAATACAATTCACAGCATGAGAGAATTTGTGATGAATTCACAACTAGTGATTATCTCTACATGTGCAATTGTGAAGTATTGAAATTATCCCTAGTCGATGAATTGATAAATACGGACACTATCAATTCCATTGAGACTAGCATGGGTTATTCTCTAATCAGCTGATTCTCACTGGCTGGTGACATTGAGATGTCCGGAGATAAACATGAATACTAGTTAAGGGAACTAGTTCATTGGAGTGACTGGCTGTAAAACTTCATATGGTAGTCTACATATAGATATGTCAGTGAAGTTCTTACTGCAACTTAAGTGCGATGTTCCTTTGACTTGCGGTGTTCAAGTCATCTTGGTCATGGAGACTTATACTTTGACATCTTAAGCAAGCATCTCCAAGGAGGTGTGGACCCAGGATTGGGTATAAGCCGAAGTGCCCGAAGATGTTTGAACAACCTACAAAGGATTCACCACTCCTTGCGAGGAGATGTATACCCGAGGCCTATCGTCGGATTGTTACTCGAAGCCTCTGGCCAGAGCATGACATGTTCAGAGTATGAATCTCTTAAATACATGAGAGTAATTAGAATCCGTAGGATGAGAAAACGTTACATGGGCTAGGTGTGATGTAGTCAACCTAGTGGGGACTGACACATATAGATCATGTCCTGATCCAAGTGGGTATAAGATGCTGAAGGGAATGTGACACGATTCATTATAGCTGTTGAAAGGTTTCAGAATTGTTTCTGAGGTCAACCGTTGATCTTTCGATTAATTGGGGATCATGATGTACCATTAGGTGCCACTCATGATCGTTCTATAATTAATTGATTAATTATAGAGGACCAACATAAATCGAAAGTCTATTTAGTCGCACGCACTACGAGTAATCTGAGGGATTTATAACGAGTTGAAAATTGGATTTTCCAATCAAGAGAGATTAGGTTTGGTTGAGCCAAACGATAAGTCGAATCTGAATTTTTCAGAGACGCATCAGAAGCGTAAAATGGCTAAGTCTTTTGAAGACTTAATAGATGAATTAAATAAGTTTAATTCATTGGGGCGTGGCTTGGATGGGCCGGCCAAAGAGGGCCTCCATCCTCATTGCTTGGCCGGCCACAACAAAGGGAGAGAACCAAGTTTTTGGTTTAATTTATAAAATAAACCAAGTGTGGTTTATTTTATAAAATTATGGATGATATAAATTTTTATATAATAAACCAAGGTTTGGTTTATTTTTCATGAAAATTAAAATGAACCATGGATTGGTTTATTTTATAAAATCTGTAACGACCCGGAAAATTCTCTTAATATGTTCTTTAAAATATTAAGCATGTCTAGATAATTTTCCGAAGGATCTAGAAATATCAGTACGAACCTTAGCCTAGAAACCCAAGGTTCTCTCATTTAAATTGAGAGAAACTAAGTACTAAGGGGCCTTATAGGGGCTTCTAGTGCCATTATCATGGGTGGTTTTAAGTAGAATTTAATATAAAAGTAGATGGATTGTAATGAAAAATATTAACATAATTATGGGGGAATTTTTAAGGAATTTTCGAAAATAATAGGAAATAAATTAAAAAGAAAATAGAAAATTAGTGCATGCACCAAGGATTGAACCTTGGACCTAGTCTACAACCATGCATGCACTAACCAATTCACCTAGCAAGGGAGTGCTATGAGGGAATGAAGTGGATATTAGTTAAGGTGTAGGAAATGAAGAGTCATCAAGGGAAGAGGCACCATGACTCTTCATTTACCCCTTTTCAAAATGATATAAATAGGGAAAGGAAGTTACAACTTCCCTCTCTTCTTCATTCCTTCTTCCTCCTTGCTTTGGCCGAAAATTCAAGGTGCTCTCCCCCTTGAGAAAAGTTCCACCAAGGACTCTATTTGGAAGATCTAAGGCCCCCCCTACAAGGATACAAGGACTAAGGAGAATTTAGAGACAAGGAGATTTTCTTGTTATCTTTTATCCAAAGTTGTAAGCAAGATCAAGGAAGGTAAATCCCTCTCACTTGTGGTATGATAGCTTTCAAAGTTATATGTCATGATCTAAGTCTTATTGGCATGATATGTTGGGAAAGAAAAAAAAAGGGAAAACCCATGGAAAGGGCATGAAGGTTTCGGCCAAGACACATCTTGGGCTAGAAATCATGTTAAAGACTTGATTTATATTTGCAAATGGTTACATATGATAGGTGAAGTATAAAAGCATGATGATTGAAGTTTTAGGGCACCCTAAGAACCCCTTAGGGTTTCGGCCACTTTCAAGATTAGACATAGGTTTAATCTTCAATTCTCCAAGCATGCTTTGTATGTCTTGTTATGATATAGTATGGATGAAAGTAGTGATTTGTATAAATTTTCTATGAGTTTATTACTCTTATAGGTTTCGGCCAAGTCCTGGACTAGGGCTAAGGCTTAATGTTAAATCCAATCAAGGGCTAAATTGGTCATCCATGGTATGATATGCAAGGTATAGGATGTTAATCTTAACCTAGGAAAATTTTCTATGAATTTAGACCTCCTTCAAGTTTCGGCCAAGACCCCAAACTTAGGGTTTGGTTTGGGTTTGGGTCTCAAGAATGTATGTTATAAGTTACCATGATGCTAGTGCATTTTTAAGCATGATGTAAGGGCCTCCATGTGACTAAAATCCTAGTTTATGTGTTATATAACATGACTTTGTATGGTTGATGTTAGGTTATGTTTTAATCATGAATATTTAGATCATATGCCATGAATACATGTAATCGATGTAGAAGTAGGTTATGATAAATATGATGATGCATGAATATTGATAAATGCTTATAATGGATTTATGAATCATGATAATATATATATACATATTTTATGATGAATGCTATGAACCCTAGTAGTAGGTGTTAGGTTTATATGTAGCTTATCATCCATGTCTTATGATGAATACTAGGATTATGTACGCTAGATGAAATGTATGATGTATGAGGTGTATGTTTATTATGTATCATGATTGTGCAAGCTTGATGAACCCGGATAAGGTTATGACTAGAACCATGATTATGCATGTATGTCCTATTATGTGAATAAAAAATGATAAGTATGAATGAAGTTGATGGTTATGCTTTAAGTATGAATGATAAGTATGAATGATGAAGGCATAACGATGATATAAAATAAGTATGAATGACAAGTATGAATGATGAAGCATGCATGTTTATTTTTATGTATAAGGCTTGTACCGGACCGAAGTAAGGGTCCAAGGGATGGGCACCTTAAGAACGCCCTGGTTCTGGACTACCGACTATGCTGTCCACGGTTCTGGCACTACCGAAGCTGTGCAACAGGGATGGGCACCTTAAGAACGCCCCGGTTCTAGGACTACCGACTATGCTGTCCTTACCCTAGTAGGTTGAGGCTAGCTACCTCATATTTACTTAGGGATGCGCGCTTATGATGTATGTATGTGGTACAAGCCGAGGACCCCAATGAAGTTATGTTTATGTTAAGCATTTAAAAGTATGATTTCAAAACTAAGCATCTTATGTAGTAAATGCATTAGACTCATTCATACATCCATATTATGCATCGCGCCAAGGTAAGTATATTTTATGTTGTGTTTATGCTCATATTTTATGTCATGTATAAGTATGCCTTATGTTCATGTATGCTAGGAATTATGTCATGTATAAGTATGCCTTATGTTCATGTATGCTAAGAATTATGTCATGTATAAGTATGCATTATGTTCATGTATGCTAGGAATTATGTCATGTATGAGTATGCATTATGTTCATGTATGCTAAGAATTATGCCATGTATAAGTATGTTTCACGTTCATGTAGGTATGCTTTATGTCATGTATACGTTGCTTGATATATTAAGTCATGTTCATGTATGTTCATTTATGCCAAGTATGACTATGCTTATGTTTATGCTCGAAGTTATGTTATGTCAGATGTTTGATATGTTTATGTTGAAACAACGTATGGTTTTAGTGAGTAGGAAAGGGATTTTACTAAGCCTATGTGCTTATAGTTTTATTTTCCTTGTACCGCAGATCAACCAAGAAGCTATTAAGGGAAGCCGCAGGGGAGGCAGAAGCATGTGTGTGTGTGGCAGTGACTTGGCAAAAGATTTTATATTCATACATAATTCATGTCTTGGGTGTGGGAATGTTCTTAAATTTTATGCTATGTTTTATGGTTATGACTAATGGGTGACTTAAGACTCATGATGCTACATTTATGGATAAGTACATGCTACCCATGAAATGATGAATAAGTTATGGAACGGTTAAGTTATGATGCTATGCATATGAGTTTATGAATGACAAGTTTAGGCACGTATAGATATTTCATGTATTAGTTGTATGGTTAAGAGCATGTTTAGAAAAAAAAAATGATGATTCCGCTACATTAAGATATTGTTTAAGTACATGTATGTTTAGCGTAACGCCACCTCTCTCGCCACACCATGAGGTGTGGGAAAAAGGCGGGCGTTACAAAATCAATCATGGATTGATTTACCATGATAAGAAATTTATTCCATAGGAGAGAAGAGACTTGATTGATTTTTTTATCATGAATTAAAATATGATTTTAACCATGATATAAAATCAAACTTGGTATGATAGAATAAGTTATTCCATATTTGAGAGGCTTGATGGTTGAGAGGCCACTATATAAAGGACCCAAGGCAAGGCTTGGGTGATAATAAAAGAGATGAAGGCATAGGCTCTCTCCCTCTCTTTCTCTCCTTCTCTTCTCCCCTTCTTGCCATGTGCCAACCAGCCCCAAGAAGGAGCACCAGCTGGCCGCCCCTGCCCTTTCCCTGCCGACCACCACCTGCTGCCGGAGAAGGAAGCTCCGGCCATCTCTTGGCCGGAAGAAGGTGTTGCCGGAATTAGAGTTTGCCGCAAGGATCTTCTTGCCGCAAGCCTCTTCTTTTGCTTCGCCGGAATTTTGATTCCGGCCATCCTTTTGTGGTTAGTCTTCCGACTTCTCTCTTGGTTTTTCTTGTCGCGTTCTATGAGAATCTAGTAGTTCTCGAGAACACGAAACTCGTGGCTTTGCGAAGTCATCCCGAAGATACTTGGCGTGGACGCGAATAGAGGCGGAGCTTCCAAGGGACGCTTATGGTTGGATATCGTCCCTTCCTTCGAGTTACGCGAGGTAATACGTAAATTAGTTTATGTTTCTGCAAAATTTCAAATATATGATCATGTCTACATAAGATAAAATTGCATGCTTAGATGTGTGGTTAAATAATTTGAGAAATTATTTATGCTAAACCTTCCGCTGCACGTAATTAATTTTAAAATTACGAACCCGCATCGATGTCAACATGCACCCGGTGCCAACAGTGGTATCAGAGCCGAGGTTTGTGTTCGACATAATCATATAATTGTTTTGCGGAAAGCTTTATCATGATATCAATTTTGGAAAATTTTCAATTATGGAAATTTCCAATTATGGTAAAATTTCGATTTAGGAATTTCAAAGTTTGGAAATACTCATGAAATTTCGCAAACTTTTGAAATATCTCTGTTTCTGAAATTTTATGATAATTGTGAAAACTTTCCATTTTTGGAAACTTTCCAATTTTTGGAAATTTCCTATTTTGGAAATTTTCTAATTTTGGAAAAACGTAAGTTTTCTTTGTACCAGAAACTTACAATTATTCTGAAAACCTTTTATTTTTGGAAACTTTCCATTTTTGGAAAGCTCGCAATTTTGGACACTTTCTTTCAAGAAAGTCTAGACAAATTATGGAATATTAATTGGTATTTAAATTTATAATTAGAAATTAAATTATTTACAAAATTCTTTATTTTGGATTGAGCCTCGGGGAGCCGTCCAATTTAAAGTTAGTTGTTATAATTAAATTTCTTAAATTGAATTTAAGCTGTCAAATGTTTAATTTGGATTGAGCCTCGGGGAGCCGTCCAAATTAAGTTATTGATATTAATTTTCCATAAATAAAATATGGGATCAAATCTTGGAAATTTTTGAGGTGATTCTCAAACGATAATTTCCTTATTTGATTTATGAGGTGATGCTCTTACATATTATTGTCTCCAAAATTAATTAGGAAAATTGTTTCCTATATAGTATATTTCCTTAAATAAGATTTTCATGAAAATAATATGTGGTTGAATTAAGAGAATCTGTCTCTTAATTTAATAAGATTTGATTTAGAGAAATCAAAGTCTTAAACATATTATTTCTGAAATTGATTATGATAATTCATGAAATTGTTTCCCAAAACAATTCCTTGAATAAAGTATGAAATTAGAATTAGAAAATCCGGTTCCTAATTCAATTAATGAGACTTGATAAATTAAGTCACATACATACTTTATTAAGGAAATCGTTAGAACATGACATAATTATATGTCATGAATGTGCATAAAAGAAAAGGATGAGACCCAAAACCCCTTACAAAATATTAAGGCCAACACTTTCCATTAATATGGTTAGAACCGGAGTTTTGTTTCTCGTTTGGGTTGATGGACACATCCATGCCCGGCTTGAACCTCAACATGTTCAAACCATAGAATTAGTTTATGATTAATATAGTTGGAGTCAGAGGTCAATCCTTAGTTTTGGTTGTTGGACACATCCAAGCCTGACTAAACGGTTGAATGAGCTCCAACCATATTAAAACTATTTCTTGATTAATGGGTCAGCCTTAAGCTTGGAGCATCGATTTGTTGTGCCACAGCCAAGTTCGATGTAAAGAGAGGTGTAGTCGGGTGCTATGTATATTGTTGCATACTTGTTAATGAGTTAACAACCCAATGATTTATGCAAACATTCAATTAGTTGATAGCATAATGTGATAATTACATATGTATAATATGTAATCGGTATAATTACCTACCTTCATAGCTAAGAATAACTTGATGAACTCTAGCCATGGTTGTTCTTATCTATGGTTGGATATCAACCTATTTGGAGATGTTCCTACGATCTCACGAATTGATAAAAAGGGTTATTCAATTCAAAAAATAAATAGGATTTAATTAATGTATATTGATACATTCTTTATCATTCTCATCACAAAACCTCAATTTGTATTTCTAAGATAATCACCTGATCATGTCTTCTCTGAATTTGCGTTCCATTTTGGACACCAATAAGCTGACTGGGCCAAACTTCATGGACTGACATCGAAACCTGAGGATAGTCCTCAAGGCAGAAAAGCTTGCTTATGCCCTTGAAGAACAACTTCCCAACCATCCTCCTGAAGATGCAACTCCAGACCAGTTAGTGGCCTATCAGAAACATGTGGCCGATTCTGAACTTGCGAGTTGCATCATGCTGGCCGCTATGGTACCTGAGCTACAAAAGCAGCATAAGCATATGGATGCTCATACCATCGTCTTCCATCTTCATGAGCAGTTTGACGAGCAGGCGAGATTCGAAAGGTTTGAGGTCTCCAGACTCCTCTTCACCTCTAAGATGCAGGAAGGCACTTCTGTTTCACAGTTTGTGTTGAAGATGTTGGGGTACATTGAGCGACTAGGCACACTCGGATTTGCAATGGATCATGAACTAAGTATTGCCTTAATTCTACATTGTTTGCCCAAGAGTTACTCACAGTTTGTGATGAACTATCGGTTGAACAAACTGGAGACTACCATTCCGGAGTTGCTTAATCTCTGAAGACTGTAGAGCTTCTGTAAAGCAGGATCAGAAGACGGTACTATTAGTTGGTTCCTCAAAGAAAAAGGCCAAAAAGATTGAAAAGGCACCAAAAGGCACTTGCCATCACTGCGGCAAGGAGGGCCACTGGCGAAGAAACTGCAAGGTTTATCTTGAGTCCTTGAAGAAGAAGGCATCCGATGCCCCATCCTCTTCAAGTATCTTCGTTATTGAATGTCACTCTATTTTCTCGGACACTTGGGTACTTGATACTGAGTGTAGCTCACATATATGTAATGACATACAGGGGCTAAGGAATAGAAGAAGACTCGTCAAGGGAGAAGTGAATTTGCGAGTTGGAAATGGAGCAATGATTGCTGCTGTTGCCATCGGAACATATTTGCTAAAGCTCCCTACTGGACTTGTCTTAGAATTGGATAATTGTTATTTTGTTCCTTCGTTAATAAAGAACATTGTATCTATTTCATGCTTGAATGAAAAGGGTTATCATTTAACTTTTAGTAACAATTGCTGTTACATAACTTTAAATGATGTTCTTTATGGGACCGGAACTTTGTGCAATGGTATCTACACGTTAGATTTATCCGGTGACGTTTTCAATATCGAAGTTAGCAACAAATGTGCTTGAATAGATAATCAAATAGACTCCTATATGTGGCATTGTCGTCTTGGCCATGTAAGTAAGAAACGCATGACCAAATTACACCGATGTGGAATTCTGGAATCATTTGAACCCGGTTCATTTGACACATGCGAATCATGCTTAAAAGGCAAGATGACCAAATTACCCTTTTCTGAAAAAGGTTAACCAGTGGGAGAATTGCTTGGTCTAATACATACTGATGTATGTGGACCAATATCAACTCTTGCACAAGAAGGCTATAGCTACTTCATTACCTTTATCGATGATCACTCACGATTCGAGTATGTGTTCTTAATGAAACACAAATCTGAAGCTTTTGAGAAATTCAAAGAGTTCAGAAGTGAAGTAGAGAAACAGCTTGGCAAAAGTATTAAGATACTTCGATCCGATCGGGATGGTGAATACTTAAGTCAAGAGTTTCAAGATTATCTTAGGGACAATGGGATATTGTCTCAATGGACTCCGCCATATACACCACAACATAATGGTGTATCTGAGAGGCGTAACCGAACCTTGATGGACATGGTTAGATCTATGATGAATCATGCAACTCTTCCAAAATCCTTTTGGGGCTATGCGCTTAAGACAGCTGTTTACTTACTAAACAGAGTCCCGACCAAGGTAGTCTCTACTACTCCATATGAGACGTGGAATAGTAAGAAACCTCATTTATCTCACCTAAAGATATGGAGTTGTCCTGCTTATGTAAAGCGGACTATATCAGACAAATTGGATGCTAAGTCTGATAAATGTCTATTTATTGGATACCCTAAGGAAACGAAGGGTTACCAATTCTATCATCCCTTGGAACAAAAGGTGTTTGTTTCAAGGCATGCTGTATTTCTAGAAAAAGAATTTCTTTTACAAGAAAACAGTGGGAGTAGCATTGAACTTGAAGAAGTTCAAGAAACTCCAATAGACATTACAGAGACACCTAGTCTAGACCCACAACCAATAACTCATAATGATGAGCTATCAGTTGAACCTAAAACAACACCACTTCTTCGTAGGCCTGATAGGACACGCAATATTCCAGAGAGATACGGATTTCTCATAAGTGAATCGAACGACGTGTTACTCATTAATGATGACGAACCTATCAGTTATGAAGATGTTCTGAAAAATTCAGAAAGGATAAATGACTTGAAGGCATGAAGTCGGAAATGGATTCCATGTACAAAATCAAGTATGGGACTTGGTTAACCCACCTGAAGGGATTAAGCCCATAGGGTGCAAGTGGGGTTTCAAGAAGAAAACCGACATGGAAGGTAATGTTGTTACCTTTAAGGCTAGATTAGTGGCAAAAGGATATCGTCAGAAACAAGAATTGATTATGACGAAACCTATTCGCCAGTAGCTATGCTTAAATCCATTCGGATGCTCCTGGCCATAGCAGCTCATTATGATTATGAGATATGGCAAATGGATGTGAAAATAGCTTTCCTTAATGGAAACCTGCTTGAGGATGTATACATGATACAACCTGAAGGTTTCACATCGGTTAATAAAACCAAAGTATGCAAGCTTCGACGATCCATATATGGACTAAAGCAAGCATCCAGGAGCTGGAACATCCGTTTTGATGAGACAATCAAAGAGTTTGATTTCTCACAAAATCCTGACGAATCTTGTGTGTACAAGAAGGTTAGTGGGAGTGCAGTCATATTCCTAGTGTTATATGTCGATGACATATTAGTTATAGGAAACGATATATCAGTCTTACAGTCAGTTAAAATTTGGTTGTCCAAAACTTTCTCCATGAAAGACCTGGGAGAAGCAACCTATATCCTTGGGATTAGAATCTATAGAGATAGATCAAAACGGTTGCTTGGTCTTTCGCAGTCTACATATATAGACCGAGTGCTAGAAAGGTTTAGCATGTCGGAATCCAAGAAAGGTTACCTTCCCATCAGGCATGGGATGAACCTTTCGAAGTCTGTGTGTCCGCGCACAGAAGACGAGAGGATTTGCATAATTAAGATTCCTTATGCATCCGCGATAGGATCTATCATGTATGCTATGTTATGTACTAGGCCCGATGTATCGTATGCTCTGAGCGTCACAAGCAGATACCAGTCTGATCCAGGAATGGATCAATGGGCGGCTGTCAAGACAATCCTCAAGTACTTAAGAAACACTAAGGATGTGTTCCTAATATATGGAGAAGGTGATATGGTAATACGTAGGTATACAGATGCCAGTTTCCAGACAGATAAGGATGACTCCAAATCTCAGTCGGAATATGTATTTATTTTGAATGGAGGCGCAATAAGTTGGAAGAGTTCTAAGCAAGACACCGTAGCGGATTCTACCACGGAAGCGGAATATATTGCAGCTTCAGAAGCAGCAAAGGAAGCAGTCTGGATCAAAAAGTTTGTCTCAGAACTTGGTGTGGTTCCAACCATTGATGAAGCAATACCGGTTTACTGCGACAACAATGGAGCTATTGCACAAGAAAAGGAACAAAGGTCTCATCAGCGATCCAAGCATGTGCTTCGCCGCTATCATCTGATTAGAGAGATTATAAGTAGGAATGATATACAAATTGAGAAAATTCCCACTGAAAGGAATTTAGCGGATCCTTTAACTAAGGCCTTGCCTCAAAGCAAGTTTGAGGGTCATGTTAGAGCCTGTGGTATTGGGTACCGTAGCGATTGGCATTAGGCCAAGTGAGAGTTTGTTAGTGATATGAGAGAAGTGTCCTAAGACAATCGCCTTATGATTGTAATCATTTATTCTAATAAATGAATATTCACTATTTGACTATACATGTTTGTGTATTTGATTGAGATCTTAAACTCATTTACTGAATGTCCGCAATACAATTCATAGCATGAGAGAATTTGTGATGAATTCACAACTAGTGATTATCTCTACATGAGCAATTGTGAAGTATTGAAATTGTCCCTAGTCGATGAATTGATAAATACGGACACTATCAATTCTGTTGAGACTAACATGGGTTATTCTCTAATCAGTTGAATCTCACTGGCTGGTGACATTGAGATGTCCGGAGATAAACATGAATGCTAGTTAAGGGAACTAGTTCATTGGAGTAACTGGCTGTAAAACTTCATATGGTAGTCAACATATAGATATGTCAGTGAAGTTCTTACTGCAGCTTAAGTGCGATGTTCCTTTGACTTGCGGTGTTCATGTCATCTTGGTCATGGAGACTTATACTTTGACATATTAAGCAAGCATCTCCAAGGAGGTGTGGACCCAGGATGATTGGGTATAAGCCGAAGTGCCCGAAGATGTTTGAACAGCCTACAAAGGATTCACCACTCCTTGCGAGGAGATGTATACCCAAGGCCTACCATCGGATTGTTACTCGAAGCCTCTGGCCAGGGGATGACATGTTCAGAGTATGAATCTCTTAAATACATGAGAGTAATTAGAATCCGTAGGACGAGAAAACGTTACTTGGGCTAGGTGTGACGTAGTTAGCCTAGTGGGGACTGACACACATAGACCATGTCCTGAACCAAGTGGGTATAAGATGGTGAAGGGAATGGGGCACGATTCATTATAGCTGCTGAAGGGTTTCAAAATTATTTCTGAGGTCAACCGTTGATCTTTCGATTAATTGGGGATCATGATGTACTACTAGGTGCCACTCATGATCGTTCTATAATTAATTGATTAATTATAGATGACCAACATAAATCGAAAGCCTATTTAGTCACACACACTACGAGTAATCCGAGGGATTTAAAATGAGTTGAAAATTGGATTTTCGTATCAAGAGAGATTAGGTTTGGTTAAGCCAAACGATAAGTCGAATCTGAATTTTTCATAAATGCATCGGAAGCGTAAAATGACTAAGTCTTTTGAAGACTTAATAGATGAATTAAATAAGTTTAATTCATTGGGGCGTGGCTTGGATGGGCCGGCCAAAGAGGGCCTTCATCCTCTTTGCTTGGTCGGCCACAACAAAGGGAGAGAACCAAGTTTTTGGTTCAATTTATAAAATAAACCAAGTGTGGTTTGTTTTATAAAATTATGGATGATATAAATTTTTATATAATAAACGAAGGTTTGGTTTATTTTTCATGGAAATTAAAATGAACCATGGATTAGTTTATTTTATAAAATCAATCATGGATTGATTTACCATGATAAGGAAATTTATTCCATAGGAGAGAAGAGACTTGATTGATTTTTTATCATGAATTAAAATTTGATTTTAACCATGATATAAAATCAAACTTGGCATGATGGAATAAGTTATTCCATATTTGAGAGGCTTGATGGTTGCGAGGCCACTATATAAAGGACCCAAGGCAAGGCTTGGGTGATAATAAAAGAGATGAAGGCATAGGCTCTCTCCCTCTCTTTCTCTCCTTCTCTTCTCCCCTTCTTGCCGTGCGCCAACCAGCCCCAAGAAGGAGCACCAGCCGGCCGCCCTTGCCCTTTCCCTGCTGACCACCACCTGCTGCCGGAGAAGGAAGCTCCGGCCATCTCTTGGCCGGAAGAAGGTGCTGCCGGAATTAGAGTTTGCCGCAAGGATCTTTTTGCCGCAAGCCTCTTCTTTTGCTTCGCCGAAATTTTGATTCCGGCCATCCTTTTGTGGTTAGTCTTCCGACTTCTCTCTTGGTTTTTCTCGTCGCGTTCTCAGAGAATCTAGTAGTTCTCGAGAACACGAAACTCGTGGCTTTGCGAAGTCATCCCGAAGATACTCGGCGTGGACGCGAATAGAGGCGGAGCTTCCAAGGGACGCTTACGGTTGGATCTCGTCCCTTCCTTCAAGTTACGCGAGGTAATACGTAAATTAGTTTATGTTTCTGCAAAATTTCAAATATATGATCATGTCTACACAAGATAAAATTGTATGCTTAGATTTGTGGTTAAATAATTTGAGAAATTATTTATGCTAAACCTTCCGCTGTACGTAATTAATTTTAAAATTACGAACCCGCATCCATGTCAACATGCACCTGGTCCCAACAAAATATACTCTTTTGGTACCCATATCTTTGATTCATAAGCATCATTTAGAAATCTCTTAGGTACCCATGCCTTCTTTGTGGTTCCCCTAGCCCCTAGTCTCCTAGATACACCAATCCTACCGGTAAGTGAGACAAAGGCTACCTCCTTTGTCTTAGGCCTATAACCTAACCCAGCTTTGTTATACACAGCCCTTTGACTGTTGATGATCATATCTAGGTTGCTAGATCCTACTTGGAATTTCCTAAGGGCCTTCGTGAGGTCATCTACCTATTTCCTTAATTCTCTATTTTCAGCTTCAAGATGTAAAGCATGTGAAGAGGTAGAGCTAGCATGCAAATCTTTAAGTTTAGTAGACTCTACTCTAAACATGGCAATTTCTTCCTTTAGATCCTTAACTTTACTTCTAGCCTTAGCTAAGTCCATGTTCGTGCTAGAAATTATTTTCACTAAAGTAGAGGAGGGTAAGCGGTATACCTCACTTACCGAAGCTTCTGACTCTGATGATGAAGTAGAGGAGCTCTCATCTTCACTACTTGAGCTGCGTTCATCATCCGATGAGTCCGAGTGATCTTGTGACATAAGAGCAAAGTGGGAGACTTGCTCTTCTTCTTCCTCTGAGGATGAGGGATCATCCCAAGTTGCCTTGAGGTTGGTGGCACTCTTCTCCTTTCCCTTTGATTTCTTCTTGTCACTCTTCTTCTTCTCCTCCTTCTTGTCATCCCTTTTCTTCAATTGGGGACACTCGTTCTTCATATGTTCCTCTTGGTGGCAGTTATAGCATATTATGTCCTTGGCCTTACCCTTACCTTTGGCCCCTTTCCTAGCATAGGACTTGTTAGATAAACTTTTAAAAGCTCTACGAAATTTTCTTACCATGAACGCCTCTTGATCGCTATCCAAGGAGGCGCTGGATTCTTCTGAATCTGATGAGGATGAGTAGGCAACCTTCTTCTTCTTCTTCTTCTTCTTCTTCTCCTTTTCTACAACAAAAGCAATACCTTTCTCTTTTTCCGAGACATTAGCTTGCTCGTGTAGCTCAAATTCACAGAAAAGATCGTCTAATTTAACAATTGACAAATCCCTCGATACCTTGTATGAATCAACCATGGATGCCCACAAGGTGGTTCTCGGGAAGGCTTGTAAAACATACCTGACGATGTCCCGGTTCTCGATCTTCACTCCAATCACATGGAGTTCATTGATCACTTCTTTTACCCTTCCATGTAGCTGGCTGACGGTCTTGTTGCTCTTCATGGAAAGGGATTGCAGTTGGGCCACCAACAAGTCCTTCTTGGCTCTTCTGGACTCGTTTGACCCCTCGTTCAACTCCACCAACTTGTCCCACAGTTCCTTGGTGCTCTTGAACGACCCCACCTTGTTCAGTTGCTCCTTTGAGAGCCCGCATTGCAATGTGGTGGTGGCCTTGGCATTTGATTGCGCCCTCTTCATCACCTCCTTCGACCATGATCTCATCGTTGTTGGGTCTCCTCTTTCATCAACGGGCACCTCGAAGTCATCTGCAATACTGATCCAATTTTCAATATCATTCATGAGGTAGTATTGCATCCTACCTTTCCAATAGGCGAAGTCGTTCCCGTCGAAGAAGGGTGGTCGTGCGGTAGAGTATCCCTCTTGAAATGCCATCACGATTGTTCCGGTTGACGATTAGTTCTTCCGAAACGCACTGGCTCTGATACCAACTGAAGGATCGTTTAAGGCGTGAAGAGGGGGGGGTGAATGCACTTTTTCAGATCTTGGATCTCTACAGGATTGTTAGCGCAGCGGAAATAATATGCAAAGGAATTAAAACAATGCTAATACTTATCGTTTACTTGGTATCCACCCAGATGGGTGACTAGTCCAAGGATCCACGCCGCGAGCACCACTTTTCACTATCGAAAAGTCTCCTTAAGATGGAGAAACCTTTACAACAAGATCTTCCTCTTTACAGATGCAGAAATACGAGAGAGGAAGAAAGAATCACTCTACAGATGAGCAGCAATTCGACACTGTACGGAACCGTACCATGCACGTACAAAAAGTGCTCCTTTTATAGGCGAACAGGACAGATTCGCAATCTGTCCAGCCCGCACCAGTCGACTACCCCTAGGACAGTCGACTGGCCTAGCATTAATTGCTAGCCAATGGCTAGTTTTGGGGTATACCAGTCGACTGCCCAAATGCCAGTCGACTGGTCCGAGGCCGCAAACTTTTTGTGGGTTTTCGCAGTCGACTGCCCCAAGGCCAGTCGACTGCCTTGCTTCACAGCTCAGCTCCAGCCACTCCGAACCTTCTCCTTCACGTGTGCCTTTAGGTCTGCTCTCTTGGCTCGCCCCTTGAAGTTCTCTTCCTCCGGCTATCGTCCCTCGGATGTGCACGCAAGCCTTCCCTTGGCATGCCTCCATGCCACCCTTCACGTGTGCCCTTGAAGTCCACTTCCCGGCTTGCCCTTGGAGCTCTCCTCCCTCGGCTCTCGTCCCTCAAATATGTCCACCATGTGTGATTCTCCAAGTCCTGCAAACTCAATCACACACATCAAATACAACACAACACTCTAACTTTAAACATATTCACTCACACACATCAAAACCATGATCTTCCAATCATTTAAGGGCCGATTGCCTCAACAATCCCTTCTTGGAATTCTGCATGGAAAAACGATTAAGCACCTTGTCAATATATGTACTCTGACTTAAGCCAAGCAATCTCTTAGATCTATCTCTATAGATCTTGATGCCTAGGATATAGGCTGCTTCACGTAAGTCTTTCATTGAGAAACAATTCCCTAGCCACGTCTTCACAGATTGTAGTGAAGGGATATCATTCCCAATGAGGAGTATGTCATCCACATACAAGATTAGGAAGATAATTGTGCTCCCACTAACCCTCTTGTAGACACAGGGTTCATCTTCATTCTTGATGAAACCAAACGCTTTGATTACATCATCGAATCGAAGATTCCAGCTTCGAGAAGCTTGCTTTAGCCCATAAATGGACCTTTGCAATTTGCCTACCTTTCCAGCATGCTCTGGATCTACAAAACCCTTAGGTTGTGTCATGTACACATCGTCGAGTAAATTCCCATTTAGGAATGCGGTTTTGACATCCATCTGCCATATCTCATAGTCATGGTAAGCTGCAATAGCAAGCATGATCCGAATAGACTTAAGCATCGCCACTGGTGAAAAGGTTTCATCATAGTCGATACCATGAATTTGTTTGAAACCTTTAGCTACCAATCGCCCTCTATAGGTATGCATGCGTCCATCCATGTCAGTCTTTCTTCTAAAGACCCACTTACACCCAATGGGTTTAATCCCCTCAGGTGGATCAACCAAAGTCCATACTTAGTTAGTGTACATGGATTCCATTTCGGATCTCATGGCCTCTAGCCATTTCTCAGAATCTGGGCTCATCACAGCTTCTTGATAGGATGTAGGCTCATTCAACTCAATAAGCGTAATGTCATTATAGTCAGACAAGAGAAATGAGTATCTCTTAGGCTGACGACGTATCCTATCAGATCTGCGAAGAGGTTGGTCTACTTGAACAGCTTGTTGTTCCACAACTTCTTGTGCAACAATCTCATGATCCACATCATCTTATGGTGCCTGTTCAATGTCCATTAAGGCCTCAGTACTATCTGCATCTTGAACTTCTTCAAGATGGATTTTACTCCCACTAGTTCTTCTAGAAATAAACTCCTTTTCTAGAAATACACCATTTCTAGCGACAAACACTTTACCTTGTGTGGGATTGTAAAAGTAATATCCCTTCGTTTCCTTGGGATATCCTATAAAATAGCACTTATCAGATTTGGGTCCTAGTTTATCTGAGACTTGACGTCGAATGTAAGCCTCACAACCCTAAATCTTCATAAAAGACATCGTGGGACTCTTCCCAGTCCATATCGTATATGGTGTCTTTGTGACGACCTTTGATGGAACTTGGTTAAATGTAAAAAGAGCTATCTCTAGAGCGAATCCCTAGAAGAAGTAGGAAGGTCTGTCTGACTCATCATCGATCATACCATATCTAATAGAGTATGATTTCTCCGCTCGGACACACCATTCCATTGTGGTGTTCCAGGTGGAGTGAGTTGGGATATGATCCCACACTCTGCTAGATGGTCACGAAACTCTTGGCTAAGGTATTCACCATCTCGATTTGATCGAAGCATCTTAATACTCTTGCCAAGTTGGTTTTGTACTTCACTTTTGAATTCTTTGAACTTTTCAATGGATCCTGACTTGTGTTTCATGAGATACACATAGCCGTATCTACTAACATCATCAGTGAAATTGATGAAGTACTAATAGCCTCCTCTAGCTGCGATATTGAACGGTCCACATACATCAGTATGTATGAGTCCTAACAAGTCTGTCGCTCTTTCGCCGTGTCCACTAAATGGAGTCTTGGTCATCTTGCCTAGAAGACAAGATTCACATGTCTCATATGATTCAAAATCAAATAAGTCTAGTAATCCATCCTTATGGAGCTGGGATATACGACTCTCATTTATGTCCTAAGAGACAATGCCAGAGATATGTTTGGTTCGTATCATTGGGTTTGAACCGTTTGGTATTTATGTTATAGATTGGGTTCTCAAGGTCTAGAACATAGAGTCCATTCATAAGTGGTGCATTACAATAAAACATGTCATTTAACATTATAGAACAACATTTGCCCTTTATGATAAATGAAAAGCCTTTCTTGTCCAAACAAGATACTGAAATTATTCTTAGTCAATTCAGGTACATAAAAGCACTCCTTTAGTTCTAAGATAAGCCCAGTGGGCAAAGACAAGGAATAAGTTCCTACAACTATGGCAGCGACTCTTGCTCCATTGCCTACTCGTAGGTCCACTTCGCCCTTTGTCAATGATCTAGCTCTTTAAAAGCCTTGCACATTAGTACAAATGTGAGACGCACATCCAGTATCTAATACCCAAGAAGAAAAGATAGATAGATTGACTTCTATAACAAATATACCTGAATTAGAAGTCTCACTTCTTTTCTTCTTTACTTCCTCCAGGTAATGTTTGCAGTTCCTCTTCCAATGTCCGGTCTCACCACAGTGGAAGCAGGTCCCTTCCTTAGGCACCTTATCTTTAGCCTTGGATGTAGTAGAGTTGGCCTTGCCTTTGGCTTGGGTCTTACCCTTGTCTTTAGGCTTCCATTTGCCTTTGCCCTTTTGTACCATCAGTACATTACTGGTTTTAGTTTTCTTGAGATTAGGTTCAGCAGTTCTTAACATGCTGAGCATCTCAGGCAAAGGCTTGTCAATTTCATTCATGTTGTAGTTCATGACAAATTGATTATACCCCTCCGGCAACGATTTTTTTTTTTAATAAAAGGAAGGATCTTATTTCAAGAAGAAAAGACACCCAATTTTAGAAGGGGGACCAAACCTGACCTTCTAAAATGGGGTTACAGTGAAGGAACAAGAGATTTACACATTGTACCACAGGATTAAAAACAAAGCATTTATATTGAATTACATCATTCTAATAAGAGTTGCCTTTGATGACTTTGTCTTCTCAGGAACTTATGCGCCCAACACTTATCCATAGCCATTTACAAATTAAAATGGTAAAGCTGATATTATAACTGAGTATGACCCTATCTCGGCCAGGAAGTAGCAAATCCATAGCTGACAAATAGAGTGTCAAAGAAATCCAGGAAGTTCGCCCAACACTTATCAATAGCCATTTTCAAAGTAAAGTAGTAAAGCTGATATTATTACTGAGTAGGGCCCTATCTCGGCCAGGAAGTAGCAAAGAACCATCGCTTCTCCATAGCTGACAAATGAAATCCAGGAAGTTGAATCCTTTTCAGGCAGTTTTAACAGCAGTTTCTGATAGCAAATTTGACTGATTTACAAGTAGGCAACTAACAGTGAAATCTAGCATGCGATCAGATTAGCAAGTTCCAATATCCTTTAATGACTTTGTCATGGCTTCACAGGAAATTATGTATCCATTGCTTGTCAATAGCCATATAGCTAACAAATAGAGTGTCAAAGAAAACCAGGTAGATGAAACCATTTACAAACAGGTAGCAAAAGTTTCTGATAGCAATTCTGCACAAAATTTGATTGGTTACAATTAGTAATCGACTGACAGTAGAATCCAGCATATGTTTTGCAGAAAACTCTGATCCTCCTCTGCCAGAACAAATTAATAGGAATCACTAATGAAGATCTATCCACCAAGCATGATTAGGACGATGATGATAGAAGGTGACCAATTCAAGCCAATTCCAGTTCATTTTACTGACAGACTGCTTTGAGCAGCTTTATCAGCATCAACACAAGCTGATACGTCTTTCAGCAATCATCGAACATGTTAATAAGAAATCAGAAATCAGATAACATAAGCAGATTAAATAAACCATATGTGTAACAGAATGAATAGCATTTCAACAGCCATTTACTAAAACATGGCGTCTCCTGTGTAGTTCATCCGAGCGGGAATAAGGTATGATAGCCAGGGAGTCGCTAGAATAATTGAATGTTCTGAGAATAGCTTCAGTCAGCAAGAGTGTATGAAACTGACTGCGATACAGATTTTTTAACAAGCCGAATGTATGGCATATTTAGTCTATCTACTTTGCAAATGCCATGAAGCATCTTGTCTATATCACCAATACCTAAAATCTGTTCTTCAGAAGACTGAAAACCTTGATTAGCGAGGTAATCGGCAGCTGTATTAGCTTCTCTAAATGTATGTGTGAGCCAAATATGGTGTTGGCTTAAAATATCTTTGATTTTAATAATAAGCTTGCGGTAATTCCATGGTATCAAAGAAGATTGCAACAAATTTAGAGCCACTAGGGAGTCTGATTCAAGCCAAATAGGAGCAAGGTTATTGTGCAAACATAATTCTAATCCTTTCAATATAGCAACTAATTCAGCTTTGACATTCGAAGCAATACCAATATAACCATACCTTGCTAATACAATGCGTCCTTCATGATTCCTGACAATAGCACCATAAGAGGCGGGGCCTGGGTTACCTTTTGAAGCTCCATCTGTATTAACCTTAAAGATTCCATGTTTCGGCTTCTTCCAATACACTAAAGAAATATTGGTGATCACTGTGTTATGCATCTGGAAACCCATAACACTCATTGCCTTGCTACATCCTTTCCATTGATTAGCCTTGATCAGCCCAGCTGTCATAGCTAGCTGTATATAAGATCTAACTTTCCATATAACTTTGTTAGCTAGGGGTCTGATATCTCGGTGCTTTGAATCGTTTCTAGCACACCATAGAAACCAAAAAATCAGTAATGGAATCACTTCTCTGACATGTCCTTCTTTAGCCCAAGAATTTCCAATCCTCCAATGCTCCAATATTTGATATATGTCAATCCCAAATAATTGTGAATAATGTTTCCAAGCTTCCTTAGCAATCGGGCCAGTAAAAAAACAATGATCCCAAGATTCAACATTATTGCAACATTGACATTTAGAGGCCAAAACAATTCCTCTTTGCTGTAATATATCATCCAATGGTAACCTTTTTTTTAAAAAACGCCATATGAAAATCGAAATGCTAGGAGAAAGAATCTTACTCCAGCAGGCTTTCCATACTTCAGCAGGTTGCAGTGCCAATCTGATATAATTCCAAGCCGACTTTAAAGTAAACTTGCCATTGGGGGTCGGCTTCCAAAGGATGTTGTCATAACAGCTTAGGTTCTCCACATCTGATATACCATTTTCTATACTCCTAGGCACATCTATTTCCATTATTTCCTCAGTAATGTGATTTGGGACCAAGCTTCTCAATTTGACAGAGTTCCAACCATGATTACTGAAGAAATCAGAGACTTTCCAATTTGGATTTCCCACCACCTCACAAGTTTGATATAATGGCCCTTGATCAAGCCAAGTATCATACCAGAAATTTATATCTCCCTTACCAACAAGCCAACCGATATTTTCCTCCGCTAAATGCCTAATTTTGATAAGGCGACGCCAACAAGGGGATGCCCTCCAATTAGTCAAAACCACAGAAATAGGAGATGAACTGCAATACATCTTCAGAAGTAAGGCTGCCCAAGGAGTGCTTTGTTCACGGAATCTAAACCAGAGCTTCATTGCAGTTGCTGTGGCGATATCTGATAATTTCCTGATACCTAAACCTCCTTCTAATTTTGGTGAGCAACTATCAGACCAGGCTATCCAATGAAACTTCTTTTTTGAATTGGACAAGCCCCAAAAAAAAATTTGCAAATTGCATTTCTATATGATGTTGGACCGTAAGTGGAGGAAGTAAAACCTGCAAAATGTAGAATGGAATTGAAGTTAATACACTTTGTATGAGAAGTAAACGACCACCATAAGTCAGGTTTTGGATATTCCAACCCATTAGCCTCTTATTGATTTTCTCAATTAAAGATTGAAAATGCCTAGATTTTCTTTTTCCGGCAATGATGGGGACACCCAAATAGATCATAGGCTGTTGTCCTTCCATGAATCCAGTAGTGCAGGCAATTGAGTCTTTCCTGGAGTTTGAAATACTTTTAGAAGGAAAAAAATAGGCTTTTGCCCTCGTTAATAGATTGGCCCGAGCAAGTCTCATAATCCTTTAAAAATTTCATGATGCGCTTTACATTATTGATTGACCCATTCATAAAGATCACAATATCATCTGCATATGCTAAATGAGAAATTTTGAAATCACATCCCAGCGTGAAGTAAAGCTGAGGGTATTTATTGAACAGTGCATCCAAACCTCTAGATAAAAATTCTGCTTCTATGATAAAGAGTAAAGGGGAAATGGGATCACCTTGCCTCAGACCTCTTCTAAAATGGAAGAAACCAGCCAGATGCCCATTGACTTTAACAGAAAACCAACACTCTGAAATGCAGCGTTTGATAAGCCCAATAAAATCTGCTTAGAATCCAAAAGCTTTCATGACATTAAAAAGAAACGCCCATTGAACTCTATCAAAAGCTTTAGCCATATTTAGCTTCAAAATTAAATTGCCACCTCTGACATGGTAGTTCAACTTATGATTAATCTCTTGAGCCAATAAAATGTTATCTGAAATCAATCTGCCTGAAACAAATCCACTTTGTGAAGGAGAAATAATTTTATTCATAATTTTGCTCAATCTTGAGGCTAATAACTTCGAAATAATCTTGTTTGAAACATTACATAGACTAATTGGCCTGAAATCCTTCCATTGCTAAGCATTGTCTATTTTTGGAATTAAAATGATTGTGGTAGCCGACATACCTTTTGGCATTGAGCTTCCCCGAAAAAAATCCAAAACAGCTTCCAATATATCTTCCTTAATGATATCCCAACAGGATCTATAAAATTGAGCTGAGAAACCATCCGGTCCTGCCGCACTATTAATAGACATTTCCCAAATAATACATTTAATTTCTTCCAAATCCGGAAGCATAGACAAATTAGCATTTTCATCAGAGTTAATCAAAAAAGGAATGTGATCAAAGCTAATATCATCACAATTAAAGGAATCACCAGTTAATAATTTCTCAAAATATGCCGAACTCGAAGCTTGAATTAACTCAGGTTTGTCCAAACAAATACCTTCATCCCAAACTCTAAAAATCCTATTAGCCCATCTTTTTTTCTTAACCAAATTATGAAAAAATTTGGTATTTCTTTCACCCTCTGATAACCACTTTACTGCTGCCTTTTGTTTCCAATAAATTTCTTC